>JAMPIV010021824.1:0-332500 GCA_024509875.1 Oreohelix idahoensis | reverse complement strand
ACAAAATCACTAATGTGGAACTGATGACAAGATCCCTAATGTGGAACTGATGACAAGATCACTAATGTGGAACTGATGATAAGATCGCTAATGTGGAACTGATGATAAGATCACTAATGTGTGGAACTGAAGATCGCTGATAAGATCACTAATGTGGAACTGATGATAAGATCACTAATGTGGAACTGATGATAAGATCACTAATGTGGAACTGATGACAAGATCACTAATGTGGAACTGATGATAAGATCGCTAATGTGGAACTGATGACAAGATCACTAATGTGGAACTGATGACAAGATCACTAATGTGGAACTGATGACAAGATCACTAATGTGGAACTGAATGTGGAACTGATGACAAGATCACTAATGTGGAACTGATGACAAGATCACTAATGTGGAACTGATGACAAGATCACTAATGTGGAACTGATGATAAGATCTGATGATGAAGATCACTAATGTGGAACTGATGATAAGATCACTAATGTGAACTGATGATACTACCAGACAAGTGCCAATGGCACAAGAGATGAGGTGAAGACGCTGGAGATGGATAAGACACATATTTAGGGAACCTGCTGATAGCGCTACCAGACAGTCCTTGTTCTGGAATCTTCATGGTAAGGAGAGATAAAGAAGGACCAAGGAACACGCGGAGAAGAAAACTGGAAACTTACATGTCGGGGGATGAAGATGACAAGGAAGAACCGAAGCTGAAGATCATGATGCACAAATTATGAAGCACTGATTGTATTTCATGGTATCATTAATATCACCTATCCATCTTTCTCTCAGACAGTCGCTTTACCTGAAACCAGATATAATTAATCTAAGTCTTGTGATAGTTGCATTCTAATGAGATGACCACTGCACGTTCTATTTTCCGTTTTTTGGGTAGCTAGATAATGCTGTTGCTCTTCCCAACATCCCAATGCTTTCTCCCCTCTCCGTCGTTTTTGTTTTGTCATTAGCACAAACGTTTGGCTACTGTCCGTAAAATCCAATCACTAATCCAGTCTGGTAAATAAGACAACGGTATATAGAGAAGCCGTGCGTCGATTCCAACGACGTATCTGTTACGGGGGTATCTGGACACAATGGCGTGGGTGTAAGCATCAATAACTGGAGTTATTTTTGAGGAAACCTTCCCCCATCGTCCCGCCAAGGCGAACCCTGAAGAGATATTTTAAAAATAGCTATCAGGTAAAGAATGAGAACATTTACCGTAAAGTCTCATAATATTGTGGTGAATAAGCAAAAAAAAAGATGTTAGAATATAATACAAAAATGAAATGAATGAACTATGATTTCCTGTTACTAGATTTAAATGTTTACATTGTTTAGCCACAACATTTGCTATTTACATCAAAGACGCTGTATTGCTCAGGCATTGGTTGAATATAAAAACACAGTGCAGTGGATACCAGCCCATTGCAAAATTCCAGTCCAGGCAGCAAGAGGTAGATAAAATTGCTAAAGAAGGTTGAGCCCTGCAACAAAACGATACAGAGACAATTTATGAAATGGCTAAAACAAATATAAAAGCCATATTCAAGTCCAAATGGGACAAAGAACACCCAGGTCACATAAAAGATGATGCCTATCACCAGCTATCTAGGGGAGACCATGTCATCATTTTCCGCTTACGTACTGGTCACAATAGGTTGAGATCCAATCTATATCACAAGTACAGGATTGGTCCAACAGATCTCTGCTCCTGTGGCACCAGCTCCATGACAGCCGAACATCTGCTCCAGTCCTGCCCAACTTACAGCAGTAAAAGACATGTGGCAACAACCCACTTCTCTCAACGAAAAACTGTTTGGAGATGTCGTGAACCTTGAGCTGACTACTGCCTTTATTACAGTCATTAATGTAGAAGTCTGAGGGCGAACGGAGAAGAAGAAGAATATGGGAAAAAAAAACGATTTGAAGAGCAGCTATAATGTTTAGTCTAATGCCAGTAACTCAATGTGACCGCGAAGTGTGGTATTTTAAACACATATGTATAACGACTAATATAAACTCAGCCTTATCTGGTAAATTCTATATTTGAGACATTACGACGTATATAAATTACATCTTACATTTCACTAGGTTTGGCTCATACAGCTCTTTGACTTCTGGACTTGCATTGTCCAATATTTGGCTCATCTCTTGTGTTATCTTCTCGATGTTCGTGAGAGACGTTGAGAAACCTCCTGGCTCAATTATACATACTTTTATACCTTGATCATGAAGGTCTCTCCTGAAAACAAAATGTGTAAACAATATTAGAAGGGTTTTTTTCAATATGCAAAATATGTGAAGTTTTCTAAAATATGCAAATGTATGAAGGTTTTTCTAAAATATGAAAATGTGTCAAGATTTTTCTAAAATAAGCAACATATGTGAATGTTTTTCTAAAATATGCAAACTATGTGAAGATTTCTCTAAAATATGCAAACTATGTGAAGGTTTTTCTAAAATAGGCAAAGATAATCGAAGATTTCTCTAAAAATAGGCAAAATATGGGAAGGTTTTTCTAAAATAGGCAAAATATGGGAAGGTTTTTCTAAAACAGGCAAAATATGGGAAGGTTTTTCTAAAATAGGGAAAATATGGGAAGGTTTTTCTAAAACAGGCAAAATATGGGAAGGTGTTTCTAAAATAGGGAAAATATGGGAAGGTTTTTCTAAAACAGGCAAAATATGGGAAGGTTTTTCTAAAATAGGCAAAATAAGGGAAGGTTTTTCTCAAACAGGCAAAATATGGGAAGGTTTTTCTGAAGTAGGCAAAATATTCTAAAATCAATGTTCATAACAGTATGATTTTCAAGAGTTAATTTTCAACGGCGATTATAAAAATTAACTTTGTGCTAGATATCATACCAGAAATAATGAGAACAGGAAGGAATAAATGGATGGCACTTGTAATGTTAAAACTGATGGATGCAACAAGGTAGATTCAGCAAAACGAAGAAGAATAGACGAACTAAATAAGGACACAGTAAGAACAGCAAAAGAAGCATGGCTAAACTAGAAGTGCAGAGAAGTTGAAGTGCAGCACAGAAGAGACACACATCGTTATTGTTTTTGTTTATTAGAATCGACATCATATACCTATGGGCAAACCCACGGGGGCTCAGTCTCCCTCAGGAAATGTCGAGGGTATAAAGGCTAATGGTTCTTGTAGCGCGCTGGTTGTACATAGGACGGATGCATCATGTTAAATGCCCATCTCTGCTATTTTTACGTTGGATGCCTTATTCCAGCAATCCAAGCTTTTTTTTTATATTCCTCTATGGCAGTGTCGATCTCTAACAGGCGATCATTAATAGTCCTTAGTATCTGTCCTTTATCCACATCCAATGTCCCCACTGTGGGTGCCATTATCAAGACATGGGACAGAGATCGCACACCATAGCTTTTTGCTGCTTTGTCTTGACAGGTACATGCTAGTATAGTCTAGTAACTTACCTAACTACCTACTTACATACCTACCTACCTTCCTACATACATACATATTAGAATCTTTATTTTCCATAAAATACATACATACGTACAATCATCAAGGCTAAGATTGCTGGAATTCGACATCAAATGTAAGACCAGCAGGGATGGACGTATGAGAGGACGCATCCGCCGTGTACTCGTATACAACCAGTGCGCAACAGGAACAATTAGCATTCATACCATTCGACATTTGCTGTGGGAGAGTGAGCACCTATGGGTTTGCCCTGAGTGCAATGATGTCGATTCAGATTAACAATAACATACATACGTATGTACATATATACATAACATAACATAATACATGCATAACACACATACCATACATGCACGCGTAACACACAAACATACATATCAGAATCTTTATTCTCCAGAAAATACATTGATATGAACTGACATGATATAATAAAATACAACATGGCATATAGGAGAATCATTAGAATTTACATAAAGTAAATTTACACAAATTCATACAGCGTTAATGAGGGCTGTTACCACATATATACATACATAAATACGTACATACATACATACATACGTACATACATACATACATACAGAGGACGACGTAATTTGTACACACAGAAGCAACGTAACGTCCTGCAAGACGACAACAGTTTTTTAATAGTCATGTGGCATAAGTTTCAATGTCGGAGTCCGGACATTTTTTTACCGATTCCGACTCTACTAATAACGACCGACTCCATGATTCCGATTCCCTACGCTGACTCCACAGCCCTGGCTTATACTATGGTGTAGAGTGAGGTTTTTATTGTATATAGGATCAGTAGAGTACTGACAATACAGAAATAGAATTTCTGCAGGAAAAGGGTGAAGTCCCAGTGTATGAGAGAACCACTGGTATCACAACTTAGTTACGGCTGTGAATGATCTGATCTCGAAACATTCGTAGAGTGGAGACAGTCATAAAATGCCACCACGGTGGGTAACTAACTGTGATATTAAAACAAGGAAACAGATTTCACTTAACAATTATAAACATGAATATATATATATATATATATATATATATACATATATATATAGATATATATATATATATATATATATATATATATATATATATATATATATATATATATAATTTTTGTTTAATATTTATATATTACAACAAGTCCTTCTTCCAATTATAGGACAAAAGTTATATCAGCTGTGCTGTTAATCAATTATAGAAAAATTATATCAGCTGTGCTGTTAATCTTGTCTCTCACTACGCTAAATCACTTTTTCTTCATGGACAGTTAATTGCTCACACTTGCCGACGGAAATGGTACTAATGTGTACTCATCTCTTAAAACAGTTCTGTCTGTCTTAATTGATGCACACAACACTTCTTCGCTGATGATCGTTCCTTTAGCCCACCCAAGACTGAGGGGGACTAAGGATGTAGCTCCGATACAACATATATGCTCCTGCGAAGTTCCAAGCAGCAGGATTGAATTGAACAGGTTTGATGACACGAATAAACCCTCTAATATAAGCCAGATTTTGACTTGACTTAGTGAAGCAAGTCTGCCCGGTGTGACAGATTATGAAAATAGTTTTCATCTATCTATTTCTTTATCTACACTTTTCTCTTACCAAACTTTCACCTACGCCTGTTTCGATAACATAAACCATTCATACACTCAGAGATCTGTCCCTTTTTAAAAAATTTAGCACGCATTCTATTGCTGTTCGCTATTTCTTTGATGTATGTTCTCGAGCAGACATATTAGCTACGTTTATCTGTAATTTATTCTTAACGCCAGCGATTGAAAATCGTTGTGTAGGATCTGATAGTGATCAAGAGCGGATAAATTGTATTACCTCCCTTGTAATCCGTTCGCTAGTAAAGTAATTAAACACGGCAGATCGCCAGATCAGAGAACGGGCTTCGCTCGATGACCACATCTGCAGGGCGGTAAACAGTGTGATTTTACGATCGAAGAAATCTCGCACGGGCTGGTCAATTACGTTACGCCTGATCTAAGAGAGTGCAGGGGAAAAGGGTGTAGATTTCTTTAATCCAGAATTTCAGCAGAGATTTCCCTGTGGGTGCTAACATCTGGCAGAGAGTCTGGTTTTTCGGTCTATAGTGGCCATTTCCCTTTGATTTCAGATATATATAAACCCCAGCAGTCTAACTAAATTTATCCTGTATCGCCAGAATTTCAGAGAACATCTAGCTTTCGATTCTAAAGATCCCTTATAATAGTAGTATCACTTAGTTTTTCGATTGGAAATCGTTTTATTTCTGGCTTGTGGTAATTATTATACTTGAAATTTGAGTGATTTAACTAGTTAAATCGTAAAAGATATTTCTCTAGATTTTACTGTGTTACAGTGGCTAGCAGAACAGATAATAATTTCTAACTAAACTCTTCCAGCCATAATATAAATTTTATTAACTGCTGGTAACTAGTCAGAGAATATTCTAACCAACTAAGTAAATGAACTGATTCATCATGAGTATTGACGACTGTCGTGAATTATTCTAATCCCCATATATAAATTAAAACGTAAATGCAAAGCCTAACAAATAAATTTAATAAAAGGAAAGAAGAATGGTAAAGAACAGTGCTGTCACAATGACTGTACTCGAAATCCCCCTTGTTTTCTACTTCGTCGGCAAAATTGTAACGCTTTCACGTTGATAGTAAAAGCCTACTGTGTCGCTGCACGCTTTCTTCAATGAAACGTGTACTGTATTTCTTGGAAAAACCTTGAGATACGCAAGCTGATCAATGACCTAAATTTAATATTTCATTCATTCCATTTTATACACGGCGTAACTAAAAGACAGATGGACTAAAGGATAGCGAGAAGGGAGAGGCAGAAAGCAGGGACACGTGCAACACTAAACACGCGTCGCGCGATACACAATTGCTGCCATCACGCGTGTAAGGCCACATGCACTAACTTTATTTCAAATCGACAGTGATAAAATTCACTACCCATACCAGAGTTAGGTTTTAAAATCCTGAAAAACGCTTATTGGGAATTATGACATTATACCGGTTTACGTTTGAAAACATGACAGTACCCAGACACCCTCAAGTTTGGACGTGAGAAGGTAGTAACAGCACGACTATCCTAGAAGAAAATGCATATTGGCTCCATTAAATTCGTATATTTGGGTTCCTTAGGGTTTGCTGACAAAGAATATGTAAAACGTTACGCAAATAGTCTAGGAATTACCAAGTTATGGCCAAAATAAAATAGTGGGGGTGCCTGACAGCATGAAATCATTTCTGCTCATAAAATTTTTTTATAACGTGTTTGAAGAAACATTACGTTACGGAAATAGCCTACCATGTTAACTCATATTTGATTGGAGCGCAACAAATGAAAGACTAAACACGATTGGTCGGACTATAAATACTATCTTGTGTTGTCAGGGGAAACGTGAAAAGGAGTATTTTTTTGAAAAGATGTGTAGACATGGTTTGATTGGGTAGAGCTGCGAATATACTCAATTCAAAGCGTCTGTTCATTGCCACATCTTGTAATAAACCTACTAAGAAGCAGTGCGTTGAGCACCAGTGTATATTTTTTATAAAATAAAGCCTGGGACATCGGCAGATCGGAGTTGTGCTATATTCATTGCCAGTCAACGAAACTGTTTATTATTATTTCCATGAATTGTGGTAAGCTTGAAATATTCAATATTTTAAATGAAAATTGAATGTAAATTGATAAATTATGTCTGTATATATGTGTGGTTCAGTAGCGAACATGATGTAAAGCCTATAGTGCTCCAGCCTGAACAGAAGGTGTCGGAGGAAAATAAAACTGCATGGAATGGCCAAACAGTACACTGACACCTAGAGTATTAACTAGAAAGAAATAATGCTGGAATTGCAGAGGCGTAGTAACCATTAGGGAGGGAAATACTGGTATAAAGTATTTCAGATGAAGCTGACAGTTGGCCTAACGCTCTGAACTCAATGTTTGTGATGTATTGTGCTCAGTGTAGAAATGGAGTATAAATTAGTTCTGACGTAGAAGGTACAACCTTCTTGTTTCAGGGACCGTGGTCTTAAAGTTATTGAGCAGCACCTGGGCAGAGCTTTGCTGAAGCCAGAGGTGGACAGCATACTCCTTGGTCCATATAGCAACCAGTGGGGTGGCTCCAGAACTCATTAAAGTAATCGAGCAGAGGAGTCTTTTACTGCAGTCATCACGCAAGATAAGAGAGTGTGGCCATGGAGCTCAACATTATGTACCCCATCTTAAAATGACATTGTAAACTAAAATTAAGAGGGGAATTTAATTGTTTTAATACCAGGAACTGAGAACATCTCCAATACTAGTTCCAATAGAAACAAACTATTGAAGTCATGATGACAAATACCAACAGAGCTTGAACAAAACAAAACCAGTATTACCTCATATTACCACTACACAACTGACACACATAGGATACCATTAATAATATATGTCACTACAAGAATCATATTAATAAATTCTGTACATATAACTTGTAATTAAAATTGATTGTGATTCCTGGTTCCCTTTGTATTTGAATCAGGACACATATACATTCATGACAGCACTGAATACATATTGTTATTTGAAAAGTTATCAGTGACTCCTTTAAGATATCCTCTTAGAGTGTTATATGTATGTGAGTGTCACAGTGTTGTCAAGTGTGGTGGAATAAATTAAATTGTGTATCTGTCTGTTGTTGTTATGACTTACACTTCATCATACACATACCCTAGAGGTATACATAGCGGCAGTAAGTAAGGTTATCTATAATACACTACTCTTATTAGATATAGATACCTTCACAGCTGATCTCAGTCAGTACACTAAGTCCCCTATAAATATTTATAACATCCCACTTTACCACAACGACATATGTATTTATTTATAATTCACGATGACTGATTTGTTAATGACTAGAATTTATTTCACGGAAGTTTTAAACGAAAGACAAGCTCTCAGCTTGTAGTTTATAATTTAAAATTAAATAACCGAAGTGGATAATATATTCTATGTTACGCGGGGTAAGGATAGGATTGTGTATACTATATTATGTTAAGTATTTGTATTTTTTTCTCCTTTACACAGTATTTGGTCAAACCCTAAACCTTACCAGCGGCTTCCATATGAATCTGAGAATAACTTTACAAAAGAACATTCTGATATAAATATCGGGTTTTTTCAAGGTGACCTGTCTGGCCTCGTGGTTTACACCCAGAAAGAGACAGAGTACCAACCCAAAGAATATGAAGAATAAATTGTAACTGGATTCATAGATATCCAGATTTCTTTTCCCAAGTTCATATACATTCAGCCAGTGGTAACGACATAATCAAACATTGACATTACCTGAATAACGACCACCGTGGTTGTGAAGAAGATTTATCCAGAACAGATTTATTTACCTGACACTCAATGTAACGATTGAAGATTCCAAGCTACTGTACCCTGTGAACATTAGACCTCTTTTAATTTATTTTACTACCTGGACAAAAATTGAAGTGACATAATCAGCATCCTACTACCAATAGTGAATCAAGCGTTTACCATCATTTGAATTAATTTGTCTTTAGAGAAACTGGGGCTTGATTCGCCAATAACCTAACCTTGGATGGGCTGTGTGTACCTCACGATTGTTCCAGATGTTGTGAGAGCACTGTTACACATAAGAATTATGCAACGTTAACAGTGTACGCTAATTTTTCCTTATACAAAGGGATAGAACTCGGTAAATGAACTCACTGTTTTACTTTTTGTGGTTATCTTTCGTGTGACCGAAGGTTGCCGGTATAACGTCATACCGATCTCGGTTCATGTCCTTTTAAGGAGCGTACAGGTCTACTTTTCTTAGAAGTGGTTGGCAACCTGCAATGTTGCTATTTCTTTCCTTATAAGGCTCGATTTTATATGTCGTTCTCAGTATAGAATCATAGCTACGTACTTTTCTGAATTGTTCTCACGGGAATGGTTCTCTGCACATGTCTGTCTTTTTGGTTGTAGATTGAACAAGCTTCCGCCCAGTTAGTTTGTGGCAGAACTCGGTCGAGATGTGATCTGTGTCGGGGCAAATTAGGCTCTTGTGTCCCCGAGTGTTCTTTCATCACGGGAAAGGACCTTCTGTGATTTTGATGGCAAGTTTATTCATATTAATCCCATGTGTGTAATTCTAACGTCTGGAGACGGTTGGAATTGTGGTGTTTTTCGAACATAAAGGTAAAACTGCTCTTCCTATTTTGTCCTGTAGTCTGTGAGGTTAGACACCATTGTTCGACTCGTTTCGCACTGTCAGGCGGAGAGAGACTTTATTACTAGAAGCACACCAGATATCTCGATGCCTAATATATCTATGGTTCAGGCTACTTATGCCCACAGAAAAATTAATATTATGTTCCACGAACTTCGTTATGCCAGCGAAGACGCCTTTACGAAGGTTAGACTTATAAAATATGTCCACAGAAGGTCAACGTGAACTGAGATCATAGTCCGCCATGCTCGTGCGGCTGGTACTTAAACATGCCTACATATCTGATCTACTTGTATCAGGAAAGAGTTAATTAACTCGCATATTTTTGATGAATAAGCTGAATCTGCTGAAGCTATCATACCCATGAGATCAGCTTATTGGAATGCTCATTTATTGAGGGAACCTTACCTTATACTGATTGATATGATTTACATTGCTTGTGATTGATCGTCAGTGTCATCGTAACTATTGTGGCGTCTCAATAAATGTTTGGAAACGTAACCAGCTGTTACCAGATTAATTGACTTCCACGTCGTGTGTTTACGTGACGTCCTATGTGGACTGTCCTGCTAACTGTTTAGCTACACACTTACAACATGTATACACAAACCAGACCAAAGACACCATATTACTACGCCTCCATCTTCTCTGGTGTCTGAGGGTGATACTCTACACTTCAAGTGCCAGTATTTGTTACCTCTACATCTTCTACAACAAAGACATCACCTTCATTATTATGATACAACATTTGATGACCATTGCAACACTCTACATACTTTGGCAAGAAGTTAGATAAATTTTCACCTTCAACATTTGGTGGCCATAAGCTGGTTTGGTCTGGTGCCAGCATACACTTGGTCCCTTACCCGCTACATTCTACAAGACATCTACTAACAGAAGCCTGATACTACTCGGCATTGCACGGTATCATTTTTGGACTTGGAATTTTTGTCTGATCCTAAATCAAGAAAGTGACAGTACCCGGCGTTGCCGCATATATTTACAACTGTAACGTCTCTTCGAGAATCAAGTTGCTGCTGTCCATTTATCAAGTTGCTGCTGTGCTTGAATCAGTTGCTGCTATCTAGGCATCAAGTTACTGTTCTATGAGAAGGTCAAGTGCCGATACTTACGAGTTCTTGTATTGAGAAGGACAAGCTCCGTATTAGATCAAGTTATTGTTGGATAAGAAGGCCAAGTACCGTAACAACTCTACTTGTACGACATAACGCTGTACGATTATCAGAAGCTCAAGTTCTACCATCGTCCTGGCAGTTACCATGCAAAATCAACATGTCCGATCAACGTTGGATCTTCTGTCCATAGAATGCTGATCTTCACATGTTCTTTGCTCTGCTGACTTTGGATGTCAATAAGTTAAGTGGCCTGTTTTGTTTGTGAACTGTGCCCTTATACTTCTACTGAGCCTTCTGTTTCTTCACATTCTTTTCTCATATTGTTATATGTTATATGTTTATATGTTATTTGTATATTTATATGTTTATGTTTAGCGGGCTGGTTGGGTAGGTGACTATCATAAGAGATACCACGTCATAGAGGTCTTATGATAGCGTTCGGTAGGAGCAATTTTCTTAATTGAAAATTTGCATGCAACATCTGTTGCTATTATTGTCAGTTGTGACGACATGTGCAGTATTGTTTTCGATATTTTTTCGCATTCTTTAGTTTTGTTTTGATTTGTTTGTATATGTAGGTCTCCTCTTTTCTATTATTCAGTTCTTTACACCATTTATGTTTATACACTGTGGTGTCATGTATTTTGTTTAATTCTATCGCAGATATCATCACATATTTTGTGATACTTTCTTTACTTTTCGCTGTTTATTTAGTTGATTTCTGCGGATGTTTTCGTATTGTTTCTGATCATTGTTATTGTTTACATTGTTATTGTTTACATTGTGACTTTGTTTACATTGTGATTAGTTACACTTATGGTAATTAATTAATGGATTAAGTTGATGCACTATTACTAATACACTGATGATAAATAAATGATGAATAGTGTTGTGCACTACTGAATGGGAAGTCTACCTATGATTAAGAATTGACTGATGATATTTTCATAAAAGTTCATATACAAGTTCTTTGCCAAAGACTTGTTTCCCACAGAGATTGGGGTAATATAATATGATGTGAATATTCAAGTGCTTAATTTAAGACTTGTTATTATTAAAATTGAAATAAGATAATTAATTATTTCAGGTGTTGTGACTCATAATATTAGACAATATGTCTACACTTGAGTACTTTATTGAGCAGGGTAAATCCCTGGGAAAGACTGGTGATAAATTGGAGGAATATTCGACTGCTCAATATGACAAAGCATTAAAGTTGGAAGAAAAGAGAATGGAAAGGGAAGCTGAACAAAAGAAAATAGAAGCTGAGAATTTAAAATTGCAGATGCAGGTGGATGAAAGGAGATTCCAGATGGAAATGGAAAAACAAAAAAGAATAGATGAAAATAAAAGACTTGAAAAAGAGGCTGAAAATAAAAGACTTGAAGCTGAGGCTGAAGACAGGAAGTTACAAAGAGAGGCTAATGAGAGAAAAGAAAAAGCAAAAATGGAGCATGAGGAAAAACTCTTAGCTTTAGAGGTAGAGAAATTAAAAGTGATGAACATGGGTAATGCTAATGATGCAAATAAGGGGTCATCTACTGATAAGGCTAATGCTAACACCTTTAAGATTAAGCTACCAGCATTTAGTCCTTTCAGTGATGACATAACGTTCTATCTAGACAGATTTGAACGATCAAGTAAAACACATAACATAGACAAATCACTATATGTTGATCAATTGTCAAATATACTAAAAGGTGAAGCTCTAAGTATGTTAAGCATGGTAGATGAGCCTGACAAGAACAATTACGAAGTTGTCAGGGCAGCTTTGTTAAAGAAGTACCAACTTAACGAAGACGGCTATCGTCTGCAATTTAAAAATATGTTGCCAGAAACTGGAGTAGAATTCTCCGAGTTTATTGCAAAAATACGTCTTACTTTTTCACGTTGGGTTGAGCTGTCAAAGACAGAACATACTTATGAAGCACTTATGGACTTAATACTTAGAGACAAAGTCATGTCTTCTGTCAATGAGTCTTTTCTTGCTTTCCTTCATGAGCGTAAACCTAAAACCATACAGGAAATGGAAGAATTCTGTTACCAGTATGTAACTGCGCACCCTCACATAACCATTAGTAACTCTAAAGTAAAAGAAGGTTTGCCTGTTGCTTCGGCAGCACCATATGGCACAAACTTTGTTCGTAAATTCCAGGGCACTAAGCAAAATTTCGATAGGAAGAGTAACCATAATTATGCTCAGAATTATGGCAATCAATCTCATGGTGATTCTTCTTCGAAGAATTGGAGACGAGCTGACAGTCCTCGTTACTTTCATCCTAATAATTTTAGGCATTTCAGAAGAGGATATAATAATAGACGATATTCCTCGCGAAAACCTCAAAACCAAACTAATAGATGTTCGCATCAATGTGGACATGATAATAATCATGGAAACTGGTGTTCAAACCAGGATAATAATTACAATAGGGAACACAATAACTTCAGAGATAATAATAACTCTGATAACTTCAGAGGTAATAATAGTCGCGGTAGATCTCAATACAAAAAAAAGAGATATCAGCAGGCTAACTCTGTACAACAAGAATCTCAAGGAGCCTGTAATCAGGTTGTTGATGATAAAAACTCTAGCGCTGTCACATGTTCTGCATTTGATTTTGGGAGAGCAAACAAGTGCCCCCAATGCAGTACTTTGTTCGAACCGACCACCGTAACTACTTTGAGTTGTGGTCACCCTCTTCCCGCTCTTCTTGCTGCAGTTGCGCATGACGGGAGAGGTTCTCTAATCCTACATAAGGGTCTTTGTTACGTACATTTATTACCTAAGGGGGTAGTCTTCGGTCCTGCCAAATGTACGCACCAGTCTTGATATAGTTATATTATTTGTGCGGTCGAATGATTCGCGCACTGACGTGCACGAAGCAGTGAGTGTTGCTTTGGGACGCACGGGTAACCTAGTTGAGTAGTTTCTGACGTCATGATTTGAAGGGCAACATGGAACTTGTTTATGTCCATGATTGTTATATTATATTTGTATTCAATGGCATGTTTATGGAAAGCCATTTATTCTAGTGATCTGTATTGGTCTTCAGGTCGAAACCAATAGCAGCAATGTCACGTAAGTTATCGCCCCACTTCTTATTTAAAGCTGTATTATAAGGCCGCTCTAATACTAGTCTAGCGGGAAGATGTTATTCCTAGAATGGATCTACAGAGTCGTTTGCCTTTAGGATTTGTATCGTAGAAGAAGGATTCCTACGAGTGGAAGAAGTTATTGATTACCTTATGCACATGTTTTAATATGCTGTTACAACAATGCCAGAAGCGTGGCATAGAATGGGAGAGGTTAGCCAACTGGAATCTCTAACCTGTTCGTATTATCGTGTATGACTTTGTTTGAAACTATATGCTATCTAACGTTATGTTTTGGAGAACGTATGGGATTGTGAAGTATGATATGGAAGATTTTATCCTGGAGTATGAATACGTTACCATGATAGACGTCCTTGAGAGAAGGTCAACGGACGTGAATGAGAAGAATATTATACGGTAACAGTTTTGTGATCCTTAGTCACTTGAGTCAGAGGACTTTATGGTAGAGAATCTTCAGGAACTTTAAAAGTAATTACCATTATGCTGATGTATGATCTTTGCGCCTGTGACGATGTTAGTCTTGTCCACTCCGTCTGTGTCAATCTGAATAAAATCGATGTACAGTTATCACCGACTTATGTACTGCCAGTACTTGCCCAGTTCACTACTTGTTGAAGTTCGTTGGAAGAATATTGTTGACATTCGTTCATTTTAACCATTCGCGTTTGAAGCTACCTCTTCACCAGTATAAACTGTACTCAACCATAAAACGAACTCAACAGTAATTGGTGCTCCAGTGTGTTTATGAAATCTAGAATTTCACAGGAAACGTACCCTATACAAGTATCAGCAATGGAAGATCTGAACTTTCAAGGCGACAACATCTTAGGATCATCTGAAGATCTGAACTTTCAAGGCGACAACATCTTGGGATCATCTCTTAGTCACTATTACGTGCGAGCTGTGGTCTAATACTCAGAACGAAGTATTTTATCCTCAAACGTACATACACGGAGACGAGGCACATTGATTTTTTACCTGCACGCGAGTTAAGTATAACGTGTTCTCCTTATACGCTTTATTACTTTTAGCTGTGCCTTCCGTGATATGTCCATATCTATATTTTACATGTTACATGTTATATGTGTTGTATTCTTCGTGGGAGGTAGGGAGGTTGATCTGACGAACGAGATCCATCTCGAAGCCAATTCGGGCTCTTCGTCAGACGTTCTGTAGGGCTCAACTTGTAAGTTTCAATTGAGCGATAGTTCCGGTACAAGGCTAGAAACCTTGCCGAAGTTCCGATCGCTAGTTTCTTCTTATAATATTATCTATTTAGCTGTTTCGTCACGTTTAATTGTTGTTTTTGGTATTTATTTTACTCGTACCTTAGTTTTATGATGAATTTTGTTTGTATTTTGCGTCCATCTCACCTTTCCTGTCGTTCAGTTTTTTACAAAACCTATGTTTTTACACTGTGTTGTCTATTGTCTTGTTGAATATTTGATCGCAGTTATCATCGTAATTCTTTACGACATTCCATTTTAGTTCCATATATTATTTTCATTGGATTTCTGCGAACGTTTTCATTTGTCCTAATTATCGTGTCTTGTCGGTATTGTTTCTATTGTTTGTCACGTTGTTCATTTCATGACATTTGATTACATAAATTTATTGATTAATAACATATTTAATAATTATATGATAACATTATACCGTTCTAAGGACAGGAACGAAGACCACTAGTTGTAGTAACACTTTTAAATAGTATTATTACATAATAATATTGAATAATGGCTACCTTAGACTATTTTATTAAGCAAGCTAAGGCGCTTAATATACCTCAGGAAGAGATTAGATCATTTGCTATGACAGAATATAAAGAATCTCAAAGGTTGGAATCTCAAAGATTGGATGCTGAAAAGTTACGTTTGGAAAATTTGAAATTTGAGGCAGATCAAAAACGGACTGAGGCTGAGGAAGATGAAAAGAAGAGGAAATTTATAGCTGAGGAAGAGGAGAAAAAAATGAGATTAACTGCTGAGGAGGATGAAAAGAAGAGGAAATTTATAGCTGAGGAAGAGGAGAAAAAAATGAGATTGGCCGCTGAATTAGAAGATAAACGATTTCAGCGAGAGGCAGAACAGAAGCAAAGGGAGGCTGAAGAAAGACTTAAAATTGAAATGGAAAATAAACAAAAGGAATTGGAAGTTAAACAAAAAGAAATGGAAGAGAGGAGATTAATAGCTGAACAAAATGTAAAACGACTTCAGCTTGAGATGGAAGAGAATGAAAAAAAACGACAGCATGAACTGAAATTAGCAGAGTCAGAATATGAGAGAATTAGGTTAACGCAGGAATCTAATTCTCAGAGAACTTTTGAAAGCCAAACTTCATCCAGACAGGATCATTTTAAGGAAATTCACCTTAAATTACCAAAATTTAATCCCCCGTCTGATGACGTGATATTCTTCCTAGATAGGTTTGAGGCCACTTGTGGGTCTTATAACGTGGATAAAGCGCTATACTGTACATATTTATCCAGATTACTTACAGGGGATGCATTAGCAGTTTATCATACCACCAGCATTGGTGAGAAAAATGACTATAATGCTCTTAGAGCGGCACTTCTGCAAAAATTCCAAATGACAGAAGACGAATATCGTTTAAGATTTCATACATTACTACCTCAATCTGGCAGAAATTTAAGTGATTTTCTGTCACAGATACGACTAACATTAGAAAGATGGATCGAATTATCCAAAATTGAAAAGTCGTATGAAGGTCTCTTCGATTTACTGATGCGCGATAAGGTACTTTCGTCTGTAAATCCTACATTTCTCGCATTTTTACACGAAAGGAAACCTTTATCAATGAAAAATTTAGAAGAACATGCAAAAAATTTTTGCACTGCTCACCCAACCATGGATCTAAGTAACGCGCAGATTAAGAATGAATTGCCTGTTGCTTTTGCAGCACAACAAAACAATTTTTCACGCAATCGTTCTTTTAGTGCTGATAGGTATGTCAATAAGGGAAATAATTACAATTTTAACAATGATAACTTTTACAAAGGGAAGCAATTTCAACAATCTGCTCCATTTAATGTTTCTTGGAACCAAACTCACAGATCACAAGATTTTGGTAACAATAATTTTAAAAATAATCAAGGACATTATAATAAACAAAACTGGAGATCAAAATCTCAGGGTCCGCAAAACAGACAAGGTTCTTGGAATAAAAATTTTAAAGAACATCATAACTTTAATTATACAAATTATCGAACTCGTCCAAATTTTAACTCTAGCAGAAACGACAATTTTGGCAATTTTAATGACAATAATCAAAATCGATCGCGTCGCAGAGATAGATCGTCAAGTAATACGGTTAGACATTCTAATGTCTCTTTAATTGAT
Organism: Oreohelix idahoensis; assembly: GCA_024509875.1. Lineage (NCBI taxonomy): Eukaryota > Metazoa > Mollusca > Gastropoda > Stylommatophora > Oreohelicidae > Oreohelix > Oreohelix idahoensis. The sequence continues at coordinate 315,163 of JAMPIV010021824.1, read as the reverse complement.
ACACAGGCTAACATTGAACAGGGTAAAGTAGCTGAAACTCACAATGCTATGTGTTGTTCTCTTGATTGTACCCAAGTCAAAGATTGTTCAGAATGCTCTACTCTTTTCCAGCCCAAGGCGATCACGACACTGCGTTGCGGACATACCTTGCCTAGTCTACCTGCAGTCTGTACGGCCACTGCTGCGTCAGTACACCAGGGACAGGGCTCTCTTAAGTTTAACAGAGGATTTGTTAACAATATTTCATGCTCTCTTTTATTCGACTCAGGTTGTACCACTGTGGGCGTCCGGACTTCGCTGATCGACCCTAGTTGTGCGACGGGCAGGGTTGTGAAATGTGTGACGTTTGGCGGAACTGTGGAAACATTTCCCACAGCCATTATAACACTTCATACACCATTTTTTTCAGGACAGATCCAGGCTTGTCTTCTTCCAAATCCAATTTGTGATTTAATACTTGGTCGCATACATGGTATTAAAGAGTGTTCACCTCAACAAATTGCTGAATGGGAAGAGCGACATATTCAAACTGCAAATGCAGTAGTGACTAGAGCGCAAGCTACTAATATGTCGCATGATACACCTATTGAACCTACAGTTCATACCACTTGTGATGATGATGCTCCTATTTCACGGGAGTTGTTTTGCTACATTGCAAAAGAATGATGATTCATTAAAAAAAATTTTTCAGTATGTTAACAAAAAGAATACAAGCAACAAACTTGCAAAATCTAGACATGACTTTATACTTAAAAATGGGATTTTGGTTAGAGTAATACGGGAAAAGGATTCATCCTTATGTTCTCAGATTCTAGTCCCATCCTGTATGAGATCTCGTATATTACGACATGCGCATGACTCGCAATGTGCGGGCCATATGGGTTTTTTCGCGTACCAAATCCAGAGTGCTTTCGGCATTCTACTGGCCAGGCGTCCATAGGGACATCACTCTCTATTGTCGGTCCTGTTTGATATGTCAGGAAGTTAAGGTACGGGGTCCATTTCATGCGGCTCCTATTCAAGCTGCGGACATCCCGATTAGACCATTTGATAAAATGGCCATTGACATTATTGGTCCGATACTTCCATCTGCTAGAGGGCATACGCATATCCTTACGTGCATTGATATGTGCACTCGTTGGCCTGAGGCCATCCCTCTCAAAAACACTTCATCTGCCAGTGTAGCAGAAGCATTGATGTTAATCTTCTCACGCATTGGTTTTCCACGGAAAATCTTGTCGGATCATGGGGTTCAGTTCATTTCTGAATCCATGTCTCAAGTTATGAAGACATTAGGTATAGACAGATCTCTTAGTTCTATTTATCATCCGATGTCAAATGGGTTAATTGAGCGTCTCAATAGGACACTCAAGCAGTTGTTGGGTAAGATGACTCAAGACCATCCCCAAGACTGGGATCGGGTCCTACCCGCTTGTCTCTTTGCGTATCGCGAAGTACAAAATCAAGCAACGGGGTTTTCTCCATTCCAGCTTGTTTTTGGCATGCAACCACGCGGTCCTATGTCGTTAATCCACGACTTATTGGTTGATGAGAATATTGAAGAGGAAACTCAATCCTCTTATGAGTATGTGATCTCTCTGAGAAAGAGAATCATAGATGCTTGTAGACTAGCTACTGCATCATCTGAACAAGCCAAAGAAAAAGCTCGTCTATTTGCAAACAAGTACAGACGTCTTCGCCAGCTCATACCTGGTGATGAAGCTTTTGTCTTACTACCTGCGCATAACAATCGTCTTTTAATTACCTGGAGAGGTCCTTTCAGGATCATCTCAAGAATATCCGATGTCGACTACATCGTTGATGTTAATGGTAAACATAAAACCTTCCACATTAACATGTTGAAGGAGTATTACTCACGTCCTGATTATCTACAGTCAGTGTTTCAGGCAACTGACGATCCTACACCACCTATTCAACACTATTCTAGTTTGTCAGTCATCCAAGAAGAGGAATCTTCTTTCGATGATGTACAACTACCAATACCAGTTGTACCACTCCATTCCACTGAGAAATGGAATGATGTTACGATCTCATCTACTCTTTCGGCTGATCAACGTCAGCAAGTCTCTAATATTCTACACTCGTATGAGGATGTCCTCACTGACATCCCAGGTCATACGTCAGTCATCCAACATGACATTATTCTGACTGACGATACGCCTATTCGAGTTCGCCCATATCCTATTCCTTTACACTTTCGTGATAAGGTTGATAAGGAATTGGATGAGATGCTCCAATTAAATATAATTGAACCATCTTCATCTCCATATTCTTCTTCCATGGTAATCATTAGGAAGAAGGACAATAATATACGTCTTTGCGTAGATTACAGGAAATTAAACAAAGTTACAAAATTCGATGCGGAACCATTACCTCTTTTAGATGACTTATTGGAGAGATTATCTCATGCTACATTCTTTTCGAAATTTGACCTTTCAAAGGGATATTGGCAAGTGCCACTCACTCCTAAAGCAAAGCCATTCACCGCTTTCTCGACACCACGGGGTCTTTTTCAATGGAATTTTATGCCATTCGGGTTAATGAATGCGCCAGCTACCTTTGTACGCATGATGCGCCGCATATTGTCTCATCGTCCCGATGTCATTACTTATATAGATGACATCTGTCTTTTCAGTGACTCTTGGGATGAACATATTCAGGGTTTAAAATCTTTACTTTCTACCTTACGGGATTATAACTTAACAGCGAAACCTTCAAAGGCTTTTGTCGGTTTTCATGACATCTCCTTTCTTGGTCACCGTATAGGTCGCGGTTTAATGTATACAGAAGACAGTAACGTCTCTAAAATTTTAAACATCTCAGCACCTAAGACAAAAAAACAAGTGAGGTCGCTCTTAGGACTAATACAGTTCTATTCTAAATTCATCCCTCATTTGTCTACTATAACTGCACCTCTTTCTTCGTTACTAAAAAAAGGCACATCTAATGTAATAAAGTGGTCGCAGGATCACCAAACGGCTTTAGACTATATAAAACAATTTTTTTCAAATAAGCCTTTTTTAAGGTTGCCTAACAAAGATCTCACCTTTGTTCTTCGCAGTGATGCTTCTTCCTACGCTATTGCGGCAGTTTTGATGCAGGAATACGGAGGCACCTTATTTCCGGTTATGTACGTATCCAGAAAGCTCACAACGAGCGAGATGAAATATTCCGTTCTGGATAAAGAGCTCCTTGCTCTTGTCTGGGCAATCACTAAACTGGATCGTTATCTCCTCGGATCACACTTTGTGGTGGAGTCTGACCAGAAAGCTCTTACCGCACTGAATACAGGGAACGTTAAGTCATCAAAGTCAGCGCGTTACGCTATAGCGCTTCAACCGTTCCATTTTGAGATACGAGCTATTCCTGGAGTGCAGAATGTGTTCGCAGACTGTCTTTCAAGATGCCCAAGTGAACGTGTCGAAACTAAACCACTTCCAGATGGTGAAACATCCTCACCGAAACATGAATAACTTTGTACATTGTTATTGATACTATATTAACGTTTTCTTAGTACGCGAACATTGGTACTACAGTAACTTTTTATTAATATGGCAACATTGTTAAGAGCTACAAATATACATTTGTTATTCCTATGGAACATATTACACTACATGGCGTGTGCGAGAATATATTTTATCTTGTATGGAACATTCAGTACATCGTCGCGTCTATTACTAACTAGTTACAACTGAACATTGACAATGAGTGATACTGGAATTATTTAGAATATATTGTTAACTAGTTATTTGTTAGTAATTAAGGAATATATAAATTAGATTAATTCAACTTAATCTATTTGATTGATTATAAATCACACATCTACTAACTTTATTAGTTTCTCGCAATACGTGTATTCACGTATCCCACTACATGATATCTCACTTTTAGATAACTAGTCAAACTTACTAGTGTTAGAAAATAGTAAGTGTGTTTCTTCTTAAAGTGTTTAATTATGCTTTGTTTCATTTTGCATGTTGTATTTTAAAATTTCTCTGTTTTATTGATTCTCTTGTCATTGATCATCATCAGTGTTGCTGTTCATTTTCATTTTTGAAATCATATGTTTCAAATTTTTTTTTGAAAACTTAGTTGAATTTTATTATCATTTTTTTTTTAATGGTTTCTTCATTTTCATTTTTCAACTTGTTTTACTTCGAATATTACCACATCGTTCCAAAGTAGGTCGAGTGTGGATGTGTGCTTTAATGCATACTGTCATTTAGTTATATTGATTTCAATTTAATATTCTTTTCTTAATATGATATAACTTTATGCATTTCATATCTTGTTGTAGTTCTGACTCACCTCTCTCGGGTACTTAGTTCGAAAAAAATTAATAGAATTAATTTTTTTAAGGGGAGGTGATAAGGTAGCTGTTACGTACATTTATTACCTAAGGGGGTAGTCTTCGGTCCTGCCAAATGTACGCACCAGTCTTGATATAGTTATATTATTTGTGCGGTCGAATGATTTGCGCACTGACGTGCACGAAGCAGTGAGTGTTGCTTTGGGACGCACGGGTAACCTAGGTGAGTAGTTTCTGACGTCATGATTTGAAGGGCAACATGGAACTTGTTTATGTCCATGATTGTTATATTATATTTGTATTCAATGGCATGTTTATGGAAAGCCATTTATTCTAGTGATCTGTATTGGTCTTCAGGTCGAAACCAATAGCAGCAATGTCACGTAAGTTATCGCCCCACTTCTTATTTAAAGCTGTATTATAAGGCCGCTCTAATACTAGTCTAGCGGGAAGATGTTATTCCTAGAATGGATCTACAGAGTCGTTTGCCTTTAGGATTTGTATCGTAGAAGAAGGATTCCTACGAGTGGAAGAAGTTATTGATTACCTTATGCACATGTTTTAATATGCTGTTACAACAATGCCAGAAGCGTGGCATAGAATGGGAGAGGTTAGCCAACTGGAATCTCTAACCTGTTCGTATTATCGTGTATGACTTTGTTTGAAACTATATGCTATCTAACGTTATGTTTTGGAGAACGTATGGGATTGTGAAGTATGATATGGAAGATTTTATCCTGGAGTATGAATACGTTACCATGATAGACGTCCTTGAGTGAAGGTCAACGGACGTGAATGAGAAGAATATTATACGGTAACAGTTTTGTGATCCTTAGTCACTTGAGTCAGAGGACTTTATGGTAGAGAATCTTCAGGAACTTTAAAAGTAATTACCATTATGCTGATGTATGATCTTTGCGCCTGTGACGATGTTAGTCTTGTCCACTCCGTCTGTGTCAATCTGAATAAAATCGATGTACAGTTATCACCGACTTATGTACTGCCAGTACTTGCCCAGTTCACTACTTGTTGAAGTTCGTTGGAAGAATATTGTTGACATTCGTTCATTTTAACCATTCGCGTTTGAAGCTACCTCTTCACCAGTATAAACTGTACTCAACCATAAAACGAACTCAACAGTCTTGTAAATAATAATCCGGTCTCAGTCCTTTTCGATTCCGGATGCACCACTATTGGTGTTAGACAAACTCTTGTAGATCCCTCTTGTGCTACGGGAAAAGTAATTAAATGTGTCACATTTGGCGGCACTCTAGAGAAATATCCTACTGCCGTAATTCACATTGCCACTCCTTTCTTTACTGGAGATGTGCACGCTTGTCTCTTACCTAATCCTATTGCGGACCTTATTATCGGTCGTATTCACGGAGTTAGGGAATGTACCCCACAGCAGATTGCTGCTTGGGAGGATCATAATATGCAAGCTACCAATGCAGTGGTCACAAGAGCACAAGCTCTACAAACACCTCAAACGTCATTGACTAGTAATAATGAAGTGCATAGCCAAGACAGTCACTTGGATATTTCTCGTGACTCATTCATAAAACTACAAGAAGAAGATCCTTCTCTAAAAAAATTCTTCATTCTTGCGGAAAAAGGTGATCCAAATCAGGATACAAATAGAAAATCTTGGATTGCCATGAAAAACGGCGTACTTGTACGTATGGTACAAGACTCGACAACGTCTGCACATTCGCAAATTCTTGTTCCTAAGAGCATGAGAGTGCAAATATTGCAACATGCTAATGATTCGCAATGTGCTGGACATATGGGTTTTTCACGTACAAAGTCGAGAGTCCTTGCGGCTTTCTTTTGGCCTTTTGTGAACAAGGACATTCGTATTTATTGCCGATCTTGTAAGGTGTGTCAGAAGGTCAAGTCTAGAGGACCACGACATGCTGCGCCTATCCAGGCTGCTGACATCCCTATTCGGCCATTTCAGAAAATGGCTATAGATATTATTGGCCCTTTTAAGATCAAGTCGGCCAGAGGACATCAGTTTATCCTTACTTGTGTTGATATGTGCACACGTTGGCCAGAGGCTATCCCTCTTAAGAGCATATCTACTGCCGATATAGCAGATGCACTTTGGCTGATATTTTCTCGTTTGGGTTTCCCATGAGAAATATTGTCAGACCATGGCACACAACTTATATCTGACACTATGTCTCAAGTAATGTCTACCTTACATATTAAAAGATCTCTTAGTAGTATCTATCACCCAATGTCAAATGGTTTAGTTGAGCGTTTAAATAGAACGCTCAAGACTTTGCTTGGGAAGATAACTGAAGATCATCCTCAAGATTGGGACAGGGTTTTACCCGCAGCTCTCTTTGCTTATAGAGAGGTCCCTAACGAACACACAGGATTTTCTCCCTTTGAACTTGTCTTGGGCGCGCGTCCGCGCGGCCCTATGTCTTTACTACACGATCTTATCACTGCCGGTGATATTAGTGATGACACTCAATCCTCATATGAGTATGTCATTGCTCTGAGGCAAAAGATCATTGAGGCATGCAAACTAGCTACTTCGTCATCTGAAATTGCTAAAGAAAAGGCAAGGCAGTTTGCTAATAAGAATAGATGTCTATGACAACTTTTGTCCAGGCGACAAAGCATTCGTCCTACTCCCCAGTAGGGAAAATAGACTTCTTATTGCATGGAAAGGTCCGTATGCAATAGTCTCTAGAATTTCCGATGTTGACTATGTGGTCGATATTGATGGAAAACATAAAACTTTCCATATCAATATGCTGACGGAATTTCATGAACGTCCAGACTATTTGCTGCCTATTTTCCAGGCAACGGATGATTCTCCTGTACCTCATGGTCATTACTCATCTCTGTCAGTAATACAGGATGAGGAAACTACTTTTTCTGATGTCAATCTTCCTCTTCCTGTGGTTCCACTACATTCCATGGAATCCTGGAAAAACGTTTCTATTTCTCCTAATCTTTCAGTTGAGGAACATCGACAAGTCTCGTCGATGTTACAAACATTCCAGGATATCCTCACTGATATCCCTGGACACACATATGTCATAGAACATGACATAATTCTTACTGACAATAATCCTATTAGGGTTAGACCTTATCCTATCCCTATACACTTTCAGTCACAAGTCGAGAAAGAATTAGATGAAATGATTCAATTAAACATAATTGAACCATCGACTTCACCATATTCTTCTTCCGTGGTTATTGTCCGGAAGAAAGACAAGAACATACGAATTTGCGTTGACTATCGCAAATTGAATCAAGTCACAAAATTCGATGCTGAACCGATGCCTTTACTAGAGGATCTACTTATTAGGCTTTCTAATTCTAGATTCTTCACTAAACTTGACTTGTCCAAAGGTTATTGGCAAGTGCCTTTAGCAGATCGTGACAAACATCTTACTGCTTTCTCAACACCTAGGGGTCTGTTTCAATGGAATGTTATGCCTTTTGGCCTTATGAACGCCCCTGCTACTTTCGTACGCATGATGCGGCGAATTCTTTCCCATCGTTCAGATGTCATTGCATATTTAGATGATATCTGTCTCTTCAGTGATTCATGGGAAGATCACTACTTGCGTTTATACGAATTACTATCGACTCTACGTGAGTATAATTTGACAGCAAAACCATCTAAAGCCTATGTTGGGTTTGGTGAAATATCTTTCTTGGGTCATCGTGTTGGTCATGGTCTTTTGAAGACAGAAAACCACAATACTTCGAAGATATTGAACATCTCTGTACCCAAGACGAAGAAACAAATTCGTAGTCTCTTGGGGTTAATTCAATTTTATGGGAGATTCATTCCGAATCTATCCTCAATTATGGCACCTCTCTCAACGTTGTTGAAGAAAGGATCGCCTAATCTGGTTCGTTGGTCTCAGGAATGCCAATCTTCCCTGGACCAGATTAAGAATATATTCTCATCTCCTCCCATCTTAAGATTACCTACTCTTGATAGGACTTTTGTTCTTCGAAGTGATGCTTCATCCACTGGGATCGGAGCAGCACTTATGCAGGAATATTCTGAAACTCTGCATCCTGTTATGTACATCTCTAAAAAACTAAATGCGGCGGAGAGGAACTACTCGGTTCTAGACCGTGAATTGTTGGCTATGGTTTGGTCAATTCTCAAACTACAAAGATTCCTCCTGGGCGCACATTTCATTCTAGAAACCGATCAAAAAGCTCTTACAGCTATTCAAACTAAGAACTTGAAGAGTTCGAGATCCACTCGATATGCCATTGCTCTTCAACCTTTTCATTTCACGGTACGAGCTATCCGTGGTTCGGATAATGTGATGGCTGACATTCTGTCAAGATGCCCACATGATTCCTAACTAATATTTCTGTCCTATATTTCCAGATATACTTTGAACATATAACACTCTTATATTATTATAATACATTAGCACACCTGCCCTCACTTTATGTGAACTCATACTATTGTGCTTTGTTATCATCTTCTTCTGTTACCATCTTTAGTATAACAGAAGAAGGCTACGTAGACAATATAAGGGCCGAAAGTTTACTCGGCCACAATTGTTTATAATAATGTATTGTATATTAGGAATCTTAATGGTTGTTAAATAGAATTATATTGATTGTATTTTCTCAGCAAGTCATTGATGATCTGAGAAGTTACCTTACTCCTTGTCAAGCATGTAGAATTATGGAGGATGTACTTACCTAGGACAAGACAGAAGCTGTATCCATTACGCCTTGTCCTGGATCTTCATATATTTTTAACTTATTTCATTATGTAGTGTAATATTATTATATGTTTAAATAATGTAATATTTACTATCACATGTGTCCATCCTTTTGAAGCGGTATTAGAGTATGACACCGCTATTTGATAATGATTATTATTACACTTGCATATGTATATTATGTTTACATGCTAGCGTGATGTGTGTTGGTGGCACCTCCCCGATATATGTATATATTTTTAAGACAGATTTTTTATGTTGAGATATATTTTCACATGACACTCCATGTGTCGATTTAGCCTCAGGTTGGGCAGTTTGTCTATTTATCCGCGCATCATTCGTGCGTTTTGAGCCGCTTCTAGCTTGCTCTTGGATATTATAAAAAAAAAATTAAACACTTTTTTTATTTATCGGGAGGTTGCGGTAATATGTTACACATAAGAATTATGCAACGTTAACAGTGTACGCTAATTTTTCCTTATGCAAAGGGATAAAACTCGGTAAATGAACTCACTGTTTTACTTTTTGTGGTTATCTTTCGTGTGACCGAAGGTTGCCGGTATAATGTCATACCGATCTCGGTTCATGTCCTTTTAAGGAGCGTACAGGTCTACTTTTCTTAGAAGTGGTTGGCAACCTGCAATGTTGCTATTTCTTTCCTTATAAGGCTCGATTTTATATGTCGTTCTCAGTATAGAATCATAGCTACGTACTTTTCTGAATTGTTCTCACGGGAATGGTTCTCTGCGCATGTCTGTCTTTTTGGTTGTAGATTGAACAAGCTTCCGCCCAGTTAGTTTGTGGCAGAACTCGGTCGAGATGTGATCTGTGTCGGGGCAAGTTAGGCTCTTGTGTCCCCGAGTGTTCTTTCATCATGGGAAAGGACCTTCTGTGATTTTGATGGCAAGTTTATTCATATTAATCCCATGTGTGTAATTCTAACGTCTGGAGACGGTTGGAATTGTGGTGTTTTTCGAACATAAAGGTAAAACTGCTCTTCCTATTTTGTCCTGTAGTCTGTGAGGTTAGACACCATTGTTCGACTCGTTTCGCACTGTCAGGCGGAGAGAGACTTTATTACTAGAAGCACACCAGATATCTCGATGCCTAATATGTCTATGGTTCAGGCTACTTATGCCCACAGAACAATTAATATTATGTTCCACGAACTTCGTTATGCCAGCGAAGACGCCTTTACGAAGGTTAGACTTATAAAATATGTCCACAGAAGGTCAACGTGAACTGAGATCATAGTCCGCCATGCTCGTGCGGCTGGTACTTAAACATGCCTACATATCTGATCTACTTGTATCAGGAAAGAGTTAATTAACTCGCATATTTTTGATGAATAAGCTGAATCTGCTGAAGCTATCATATCCATGAGATCAGCTTATTGGAATGCTCATTTATTGAGGGAACCTTACCTTATACTGATTGATATGATTTACATTGCTTGTGATTGATCGTCAATGTCATCGTAACTATTGTGGCGTCTCAATAAATGTTTGGAAACGTAACCAGCTGTTACCAGATTAATTGACTTCCACGTCGTGTGTTTACGTGACGTCCTGTGTGGACTGTCCTGCTAACTGTTTAGCTACACACTTACAACATGTATACACAAACCAGACCAAAGACACCATATTACTACGCCTCCATCATCTCTGGTGTCTGAGGGTGATACTCTACACTTCAAGTGCCAGTATTTGTTACCTCTACATCTTCTACAACAAAGACATCACCTTCATTATTATGATACAACATTTGATGACCATTGCAACACTCTACATACTTTGGCAAGAAGTTAGATAAATTTTCACCTTCAACAAGCACCTACTAGGTAAGAGTGACTGGTTGTGATCACAGGTCTGTCAAAGCGATAGAAAGCCGGGATAAATAATTCTTTCATTATATAACCCATGTACTAACTTTGTATTTTTTTAATGCAAGTTTTGCTAATGCTGTCCCTTTTCAGAAAAGATTAACGTATAAACTCCGTTCTTTATTGTAGAGGGAAATCCTAGACCATAGCGTAAACACCTTTGACTCTTTGGGGGTTAATAACTTCTCCTCTAACGGGATCTTGTCTCAACAGAGGGAGGATTACACCTATGAATCTAATTCTTTATTTAATTCATTAACTTATGTTTAATTATATTTGATTTGATATTCAAAAAATGTTGCTGTTGTAAAGTTCTTTATGATAAATAAAATTTACATAAACTTTATTCACGTGTGTCGGTTAGCTCGTTCCAAAAGATCCCTATTGCATAGATTTAGTTTTCACGTCTGTGCGTCTAATTGTCGTCACGTATCTGTGTGTGAGTAGTATGAGAGTGGTGATATATATATATATATATATATATATATATATATATATATATATATATAAATATATATATATATATATATATATATATATATATATATATATATATATATATATATATATATATACTACTCGTCAAAAGTCAAGGGCCACCCTATTATTTTCAATACACTTTTATATAAGCGCATAGAATGATTAAATGAAGGAAGTTTTTAGTAAAAATGGGTGCAATATCTTCCTCTGACAATCCTCTATGCACGTTAAGCATAAAAACAACCCACCGACAACCATGGTGATTACGTGCAATTTGGTTTGCTGACCATAAATTCACATTTTTAATCTGTTTTTTTCAAACTTCCGTAGAACCAAACAGGTGAAGTAATCGTGCTGATTGACATTCCACGTACAATGGCAACTTTTCGTGAACAGAGTTCACTCTTAATTTGTTTTACAATCAGCAGACTTAGGGTAGTTTTATCACTTGCAAAAATCATGCCAACGAGAAGAAGTCTTGACACCTTACAAAGAATGAGGGCTATAGCGTGGGTTGAAAGTGGTTTATCTGTCCGTGAGGTTGCTAGACGGCTTGCAGTGTCACACTCTACTATCCGAAGAATTTTGGAGAGATTTCAGGCCACAGGAAGTGTGGAGGATCGCCACCGGCCAGGTCGCCTTAGATGCACCAATAGACATGATGACCTGTACCTCTTGTTGTCAGCCCTGCGCCATCGAACACTGACTTGTTCCACTCTAAGATGTCAGCCGAGACAAACTGTAAACGATAATGTCAGTCAAAGCACCATTCGCAGACGTTTACATGAATTTGGACTGGCTGCTCGACGTCCTGCAGTCAGAATCCCTCTTACTCCTGCTCATCGCAGAGCCCGTGTTGCTTGGTGTCGCGAGCACATCCGATGGACAAGGCAACAATGGTGTCAAGTTCTCTTCACTGATGAATCTCGCTTCAATGTGTCTTTCAATGATGGCAGGATTCAAGTTTGGAGACGACCAGGAGAGCGATTTACTGATGACACAATTCGAGAGGTGGATCGTTATGGTAGGGGTTCTGTCATGGGCTGGGGAGGCTTCTATATACACGGCAGGACCCCACTCTACATCATCCAAGGCAACTTGACCGGCTCAAGATACCAGAACGAAATCTTGAGACCAATTGTTCAGCCTGCTCTGGAGGCCATAGGTGGTAATGCCATCCTCCAAGATGAAACGCTCGACCCCATCGAGCTCGTGTGGTGAATGAGTATATTCAGCAACATGGGATCATCAGGATGGCGTGGCCAGCTCATTCACTGACATTTCTCCGATTGAGCACCTCTGGGATGTCCTTGGTCGAAGATTGTCAACAAATCACCCCCTGCCAATGGATGTTGCACAGCTGACTGCATTTCTGCTTCAGGAATGGCAAGCTGTTCCTCAGGATACTCTTCGGACCCTTGTGGACTCGATGCAACTACGCTGTCTTGAATGCCTTGCTGCAAACGGTGTTGATACCCGATTTTGAAATGTCTATTTGTCTAATATCTATTGTGTGACTTTTGAAAAGATGGGTAACACACTTCACAGCTTAATTCCGTTTGAATGTGTGTTTCCATTTCTTTACGTGACATGTCAATTTAGTATTCAATAAATGCCGTTTTGACTGATACCAATTACGTTTGTTAGATTTGTTTTATGGTTTCAACCAAGGTTTTTCTAAGTGGCCCTTGACTTTTGACGAATAGTATATATATATATATATATATATATATATATATATATATATATATATATATATATATATATCTATATATATATATATATATATATATATTTATATATATATATATATATATATAGTGTGGTAGACTGTCTGACTAACAAAGTCTTGTTGTAGAGATAGGCTGAATGAGAGAAGTTTCTCGATTTCAGGGACAGACTCTACCTATTTTCCCCCATCTCACTCGTGACAATCTATTTCTTTGCCTTATCTCCCACTGAGTCACCACATGTTCTAGTCTATTCAGAAGGGACCAATCTATGTCTTAATTCCCCTATCAAAAATCTACGACACCCGGCATGCATATACGCAGCAATCAGTCTTGGCAGCTTTCTCTTCTCTAGTCTATTGCTCTGGCTGGTCTTCGTGTTTGTGTGTAGATATGAATAAAAACGCAATAATATATCTCTCTCTTTCTCTCTCTCTCTCTCTCTCTCTCTCTCTATATATATATATATATATATATATATATATATATATGTGTGTGTGTGTGTGTGTGTGTGTAGACGCAGGTCGATGTGAATGCGCAAGGGAACCCGTTGATTGGTTCGCTGCGTTTTAGTCTTTTCGATTGCAGGGACACTGCCGATTGGCCAGTTCCGTTTCAGTACTTTTCGTTTTTCAGAGTTCCGAACCAACAGTGTTTTATGCATAATTTATTCTATCTGCCGCCATCTTGCGTGAATCCGTGACTTTGCGTTTTTTATTCTTTCTCAGTGTCTACCGGCCATCTTGCGTGAATCCTTGAGCACGGATTGGCTGTGCATATTTGTATATCGATTGCGACCTAATATAGTGTATTTAACTAAGCAGCGGATTTACAAACACTTTTACGACATATGGTACAACTAATTGCCAGCGCAAACTCTCAGCAAAAGCAGAGTAAAGATTAAGTCTGAGCCAACAAAGTGGACAAACAATGTTAGTGGAAAGCAAATGAAATATGATCAAGAAATATAATTAAGACTAAAAATTTAGCATCAGAACAGAATCTGCATATTCTCACTCATTGTCATCATTACCATCGTAACTATCATCAGTAATAGTCATGTCCAAGGCAAAGGCATCTACTAAGCATCCAAAGCCTCGTGACCATCTCTTTCGTATATCTTTCTTTCATTAAAAAAAAACTTGTCTTAAAGGCAATGACGTGGATGAATATCAAACTTAATCTAATAATCAGAAGCCATTAATAATCCTCAGACTTCTCACCTTAGTATATCAGACAAGGCTTCCATTCCATATTTAGATGTGCAGTATGGAGCCCCACATGCTGCAAATCGCCCAAAAGCACTTGTAATGTTAACTATGCGACCTCCTCTTGATTTCCGGATCAAGGGCAGAAACATCCGAATCGTCTCAGCTGGTCCTAGCAGGTTTACATCCAAAACTCTTGAGAAATCTTCTTTTCTGCACAGTTCAAAAGTGCTCAAGTTACCCAGAATGCCAGCGTTATTCACAAGAGCCCAAATGCCTGGGGAAGATATTGTGTTTCTTGTCTCAAATCTCGACAGCAAACAAATATTTTATTAAAATAATACTGCAACTTACATAAATGGCCAAAAAAATAAAAAATAATAATACATAAATTTTGGACATCGCTTGGAAAGGATAACAGGTGAAAGAAAGAAACCCATACCTCTCTCTGTTGGCAGTCTCTGCTGAACAAACTGTACAGCGCCATCAACACTCGCACTGTTAGACACATCGAGAGGAACAGTATGTAGACGGGTAGAAGTAATGTTTGATAATGACCTGGCACCTTCATCCGTGAGGCATCCTGCAAAAACATGGAAGCCAAGACTGTCCAAGCGGCTGTGAATTGAGATATAAATGAAAGACATTTAATTTTTTTTTTTTTTGGAATGAAAAATTAGGTTTAATCTGAGATAAGATAATGTCTTCTAAAAACACTAAATCTTGACAGTAATGGATCACAATATTATGTCTCTTCTTTTGATTGTACACTTATAAAGGCTACTTGCCATTATCATGTGATGTTTTTTCCCTTATTAATTTTTTTATTAGCGTAATGTTTCTTCCTACTAATATCTTTGTTAATGGTGTGATGTTTCTTCCTACTAATATCTTTGTTAATAGTGTGATGTTTCTTCTTACTAATATTTTTGTTCATAGAGTGATGTTTCTTCCTACTAATATTTTTGTTAATAGTGTGATGTTTCTTCTTACTAATATTTTTGTTCATAGAGTGATATTTCTTCCTACTAATATCTTTGTTATTAGTGTAATGTTTCTTCCTACTAATATCTTTATTAATAGTGTGATGTTTCTTCCTACTACTAATATCTTTGTTAATAGTGTGATGTTTCTTCCTACTAACATTTTTGTTAATAGAGTGACGTTTCTTCCTACTAATACCTTTGTTAATAGTGTGATGTTTCTTCTTACTAATATCTTTGTTCATAGAGTGATGTTTCTTCCTACTAATATTTTTGTTAATAGTGTGATGTTTCTTCTTACTAATATTTTTGTTCATAGAGTGATATTTCTTCCTACTAATATCTTTGTTATTAGTGTAATGTTTCTTCCTACTAATATCTTTATTAATAGTGTGATGTTTCTTCCTACTACTAATATCTTTGTTAATAGTGTGATGTTTCTTCCTACTAATATTTTTGTTAATAGAGTGACGTTTCTTCCTACTAATACATTTGTTAATAGTGTGATGTTTCTTCTTACTAATATCTTTGTTAATAGTGTGATGTTTCTTCCTACTAATATCCTTGTTATAACGGTGATGTTTCTTCATACTGATATCCTTGTTATAACGGTGATGTTTCTTCCTACTAATATCTTTGTTATAACTGTGATGTTTCTTCCTACTAATGTCCTTGTTATAACTGATGTTTCTTTCCACTAATATCTTTGGTAATAGTACGATGTTTCTTTCTACTAACATCTTTGTTATACATAATGTTTCTTCCTTCTAATATTCTTATTATAAATAATGTTTCTTCCTACTAATATTCTTATTAAAAATAAAGTTTCTTTCTACTAATATCTTTGGTATAAACAATGTTTCTTCCAACTGATATCTTTGTTATGTGACATTTCTTCCTACTAATAATCTTGATATAAATAATGTTTATTCCTACTGATATCCTTGTTATAAACAATGTTTCTTCCTACTAAAGTCCTTGTTATAAATAATGTTTCTTCCTACTGAAGTCCTTGATATAAATCAGTGGTTCCCAAAGTGGGCGGTACGTTCCCCCCCCCCCCCCCCCCCCCCACTTCCCCGGAGGCGTTGGAAGGATCCAAGGGGGCGATACGGAAAAAAGAGGCCGGAGGGGGGCATTCAGTAGTAAACAGGGGGCGTTCAGTAGTAAGGGGTGGTTCAGGATTTGACAGGTTAACCCTTTGAACCCGCAACTCCGGTATTTCGGCTTCTTCAGCTATTCCTAATCCCCGCAGTGCCGGTCAGCGTACATCAAAGGATTTTCACACGTACCTGAATTCCCATAAACCTGTCATAAGCCGGTCGACCGTCGGGCAGTGTTTAGTACCTGGCTGGGGAAGTTAGATGGTGCTCGACCGTCGGGCAGTGTTTAGTACCTGGCTGGGGAAGTTAGATGGTGCTCGACCGTCGGGCAGTGTTTAGTACCTGGCTGGGGAAGTTAGATGGTGCTCGACCGTCGGGCAGTGTTTAGTACCTGGCTGGGGAAGTTAGATGGTGCTCGACCGTCGGGCAGTGTTTAGTACCTGGAAGTTAGATGGTAATGTCTGAATAGATAAACAGTCGTTTGCTTCAGTAGCAGTTTGTTCTTTCTTGAAAGGAAAATTAGTGGAACGTATTCTGTGTGCTAGTGGGATAGTAAAAAGGTAGTCCCATAGCAAATATTACCGTAGGGGAGTGAAGTGTTAGAGACCTGACTATACTAGGTCATTCGTAGAGGGGTGGGGTGACCAGTACCCTTCTTCACTGCCTTTTCCTTCCCTAACTCAAGAGAAAAGTCAGGTACCCATTTACAACTCGGTAGACTGAAGCGTGTAGATACCGTGAATCTTTTTACTATTCAAATGCTGTATAACACTAAGTATGGGAGTTCTGGAGTGAAATGGCTGACTTTACTATAATATTGTAAAGTATCAAATGTTGTATAGCACTAGGGAGGAAAGTTTGCAGTAATGTTATTGCCTTTACTGTAATGTTGTAATTTGTCAAATGTTGCTTATCAATAAGGATGGGAATGGGGAGTAAATGACTGCCTTTACTATAATATTGTAACTCGTGAATTGTTGTATGGCACTAGAGAGAGAAGTCTGGACTAAAATTGCTGCCTTTACTATATTGCAATTTGTTAAATGTTGTATATCACTAGGGATTGGAATTCTGAAACGAAATGACTGTCTTTCTTAGAACATTGTCATTTATTAAATTTTGTTTAGCACTTAGAAAAAGGAAAGTTCTGGACTGAAATTGCTGCCTTTCTCAGAATATAGAAACTTGTCAAAATATGCATTGCGGTGTGAGGTTGTGCAATGAAATGAATATTTATCCTAGTAAGCGGAGTACATAGTGGTGATGTTGACGAATATAAAATTGATACAATTGTGTATTGTCCGTGAAGGCTGGGATCGCCGAGGAGACAAAATAAAAGAGTATGTTTACTTCTCCCGTTCATGTCGTAAGAGTAATATGACGTTTATACATAAGGCTGGCAACCTTATCATGCACAATAATGTGCTACAAAAACTATCACCGCGGGAGCACATTCATGCTTTAGTGTTAGCTTCCTATAAGGACCTGCTGCAACTGAGGCTCTGTGCTCCCAGGGGAGCGAAAATGGAAATTGTGATAATACTGAGAATAGAATTTTATGTCAGATTCCTGTCAAATCTGAGGTCGTAAAAATAGATTAGTAAAACTTTCCTCTTATCTCGATAGATTTCCCAAAGATATTTATCATGCTAATGTGTGACCAGAAACTGTGGCAGAATCTGCAGAATCATCATTTTCATCTTCATTGTCATTCCTTATGGAGCATAGAACCACCACCACAGCTGATCACCGTATGGAGCATAGATCCACCACCAGCGCTGATCACCTTATGTAGCATAGATCCACCACCACAGCTGATCACCGTATGGAGCATAGAACCATCATTACAGCTTATCACTTTATGTAGCATAGAACCACCACCACAGCTGATCATCTTATGTAGCATAGAACCACCACTCCAGCTGATCACCTAATGCAGCATAGTACAACACTCCAGCTGATCACCTAATGCAGCATAGAACCACCACTCCAGCTGATCATCTTATGTAGCATAGATCCACCACCACAGCTGATCACCTTATGAAGCATAGAACCACCACCACAGCTGGTCACCTTATGAAGCATAGAACCACCACTACAGCTGATCACCTTATGGAGCATAGAACCATCACTACAGTTGATCACCTTATGTTGCATAGAACCACCACTACAGCTGATCACCGTATGTAGCATAGAACCATCACTACAGCTGATCACCTTATGTAGCATAGAACCACCACTCCAGTTGATCATCTTATGTAGCATAGAACCACCACAGCTGATCACTTTATGGAGCATAGAACCACCACCACAGCTAGTCACCTTATGAAGCATAGAACCACCACTACAGCTGATCACCTTATGGAGCATAGAACCACCACTACAGCTGATCACCTAATGCAGCATAGAACCACCACTCCAGCTGATCATCTTATGTAGCATAGATCCACCACCACAGCTGATCACCTTATGAAGCATAGAACCACCACCACAGCTGGTCACCTTATGGAGCATAGAACCACCACCACAGCTGGTCACCTTATGAAGCATAGAACCACCACCACAGCTGATCACCTTATGAAGCATAGAACCACCACTACAGCTGATCACCTTATGGAGCATAGAACGCCCACTACAGCTGATCACCTTATGTAGCATAGAACCACCACTACAGCTGATCACCGTATGTAGCATAGAACCACCACTCCAGCTGATCACCTTATGCAGCATAGAACCACCACTCCAGTTGATCATCTTATGTAGCATAGAACCACCACAGCTGATAACCTTACGGAGCATAGAACCACCACCACAGCTGATCACCTTATGAAGCATAGAACCACTACTACAGCTGATCACCTTATGTAGCATAGAACAACCACTCCAGCTGATCACCTTATGTAGCATAGAACCACCACTACAGCTGATCACCTTATGTAACATAGAACCACCACTCCAGCTGATCACCTTATGCAGCATAGAACCACCACTACAGCTGATCACCTTATGTAACATAGAACCACCACTCCAGCTGATTACCTTATGCAGCATAGAACCACCACTCCAGCTGATCATCTTATGTAGCATAGAACCACCACAGCTGATCACCTTATGGAGCATAGAACCACCACCACAGCTGATCACCTTATGAAGCATAGAACCACTACTACAGCTGATCACCTTATGTAGCATAGAACCACCACTCCAGCTGATCACCTTATGCAGCATAGAACCACCACTCCAGCTGATCACCTTATGCAGCATAGAACCACTACTACAGCTGATCACCTTATGTAGCATAGAACCATCACTACAGCTGATCATCTTATGCAGCATAGAACCATCACTACAGCTGATCATCTTATGTAGCATAGAACCGTCACTACAGCTGATCATCTTATGCAGCATAGAACCATCACTACAGCTGATCATCTTATGTAGCATAGAACCGTCACTACAGCTAATCACCTTGTGGAGCATAGAACCACCACTACAGCTGATCCCCTTACTTGAATCCTGCACGAAACAATCACATGTTCTTGCAGCAGTGTATCTGTGGCAATTCGTTTCACATTTTCACAACCTCACATTAGCCTTATACGACATACTTCAGGAAGCAGTTATCCCATTCTTTCTTTGTCACATCAGCGACCCCGGTAAACCACGTGCGGCAATTTCTAAACGTGTGACTAGTCAATTTTCAAATATCTCTAACGTCGATATTTGTTGTTCTCATGGGGGAACACAATTTTTGAGACCAATATGTGAAGACTGGCCAATCAGAATTTCTGTTTCCTATGAGCCAGTAATCTCACAAAGGGAGAACGGGGAGACTTTCATTTTATTTCGACAGATTTTCCCAACATATTTATAATGCTATTGTGGAGTTCAGTTAGCAGAACAGTGACTTGTAAATATTATACCGTTTAGGAAAATTTTCGCGGTTTTCAAAGAAAACCACACCGTGAACTCTTTGCGTGTCGGTATGAAATAACAAATAGTCACGCTATTTGATTTGTAGCGTGAAAGTTTGATCGCTTAGAGTTCCCCTTCTGACTCCGGTCGCGATCTCTGATTGCAATATACCCTCGCGCAGGTGAGAAACTATTAAACGTAATAATCGTGCCGCGGTTTTACGATTCGAACGAGGAAGCTCGGAGACTGGATACAGGTACAAATTTTGTTGCGCGGGAGAAAGGAATTGTGGATTTAAGAGACAACATCAGTGAGATGGGGACGATGTGGATGGTTGTATTACTAGGATCATTAAACATGGCACAGTTTCGTCTATATGTGCCATTCTGAGCTCAGGTAATCATCGCTGACCATAAATTGTAATCGGGTACCGTTACGAAAGCGGGGTTAACTAAACACATATTGTCCATTCGGTCACTCCTGAAGAAAGAGAAATGACCTGTGGTTGGTTCACTAAGATTTAAACAGAAGGTGAAAACCATTCCTAAATAGTGTTTACTCGTTTAATATAAGCTTTGGCGCTGCCAAGGTGTGTCCGAATGTACTTTCCGATGGCAGCGGACGAAATTAGATACCTGCAGGTGTTTCAGAAAGAACCGACTTTGCTTTGTTGCGGATTTTATTGTCTCAGTATTTGCGGGGGCTAGTGGTAACGAGATATTCGCAGTACGGTAATTAATAAGAGAAAAGATTAAATAGAGGCAAGTTTTTAACAGTACTTGGCAGTAGAAATCAGTCTTTGAACATCTAAACTGGCTTTCCTACCTTACATTCAGACTTTCATAAATCGACTGACGCGACGTATGTTTCCTATCTATTGCAACTTTGCGCTGCCTGTAAGCAAAACCAACAAACTGCAAAACCAATAAACTTTCTCGGCTTTTCTTGTGAACAGTGGTTTCAAATAAGCGTGTACTGGGTATCAAACTTTTTCATCCTGTCGATTAGGTAAGTTATCATATATACATATATATATATATATATATATATATATATATATATATATATATATATATATAATATATATATATATATTAATATATATATATATATATATATATATATATGCGGATTTATATATATGTATATATATATATATATAAAATATATATATATATATATATATATATATATATATATATATAAAATATATTATATTAAATATATATATTATTTATATATACATATTATATATATATATATATATATATATATATATATATATATATATATATATATATATATATATATATATATATATATATATATGTATGTCCTATCTATTATAACTAATTATATATATATATATATGTATGTATAATATATATATAATATATATATAAATTATATACATATATATAATATATAATATATAAATTAATTTAATATATATATAATTATAATTATATATTAAATATATATATAAAATAATATATAATATATATATATGGTATATATATACTTATTTATAATCCTATATATATTATAATATATATAATATATAATATATATATATAGCTAGCAACAGTTTTCTAACACTAATTATTAATTAAGCAGATACATTTTGTACAGATTTGCCGTAATTTGAATATTGCTGTTCAGTCCATTATATTACATCCTTTTAATTTGTTACCGGGATCTCCACACTTTGTAGTTAGGCCACTGGCTCCCAATCTTTAAATCTTAAGGCCTATCTACAAAAGTGAGTTATTCTATATTATTTCATATTAAATAACTATTATTATACTTTATGAAATCATTATTGGGTTACTTTAGTGTTGTTGTGGCTGTTGCTGATCGTGTTTTTTTTTCTTCTGATTATTGTATTTTTCTAATTTATTTATGGCTGCGGTTAAGATACGTTATTAAAACGAAGAGTAAACCGGTAAGAACATTTGTGTCAACATTTTCGTAACGCCACTTTTAAATCAGTTTTTGTTGTATACTTGACGTACATTTTTCTATCTGCAAAATTGTAAAATCAATTCTTTGTTCCAGAATCCAGAACAAATATGGCACAAGCAGAACAAACCAAAAAGAAGTGTAGACAATACAACGTAGAATATCTTAAATATGGATTTATTCCAGCACTAAATAACTAACAACTGCCACTGTGTCTATTATGTGAAAGGGCCTTTTCAAATGAGGTGATGACACCTTCCAGACTCCTTGAACATTTGAAAAACAATTCACCCTGATAAAACAGACACAAGTTTGACATATTTTCAGTCACTCCGTGAAAATTTACTGAAACGTAAAACTGTTCGTGACATGTTTGCAAACACTTCACAACAAAGCTGTGATGGTTTGCGAGCTTCATACAACATTTCATTGCTGATAGCTAAATCTGAAAAGCCTCACACAATCGGAGAAAACTTGATTGTGCCAGCTATAAGGGAGTTTGTGAGTACAGTTTTGCATAAGTCACATGAACAAATAACTAAGGCGATTCCGCTCAGCAATACCTGTGTTCAAAGAAGATAGATGAAATGGCTGAGAATGTTGAAAACACATTGTGCAACATACTTAGGACAACAGAATTTGCATTGCAGTTGGATTAGTCAACTTTGTCGGGAAACGAATCTTTGCTTCTTGCGAATGTTCTCTTAATAAAAGATGAAAGCTTGGTTCAAGAGTTGTTATTTGCTAGACAACTAGTAACTGATACAAAAGGGGAGTCAATATTTCGTCGTGTTGAGCAATTTTTCAAAGGGAAGGACATTCCGCTCACTAACATTCTTGCTTGTGCAACCGGATGGGGCACCATCAGTGAAAGGTTGTTACAGCGGGTTTATCGCGTTCTTAAAAGAAGCTGTACCTGGTATATTTATTATACACTGTGTAATTCACAGACAACATCTTGTCGCAAAAGATCTAAGTGGTTTGCTTCACAAATCATTAAATACTGTTATCACAGCGATTAATAAAATTAAGTCCTATGCTCTCAAATCTCGATAATTTCGAGAGCTTAGTACTGAGAATGATGAACAGTTTGAACATTTGCTGATGCACACTGAAGTCAGGTGGCTCTCAAAAGGAAATTGTCTAAGACGCTTTTATGCTCTTTTTGAAACTGTGGTACAATTCTTTAAAGACTCGCATGCTTCGCTCAGTACAGAACTAACGAATATCAGGCATGACATTGCATATTTTTCAGATTTATTCACAAAGTTTAACTATATGAATCTACAACTGCAAGGAAATTATATTACTCTTATAAAAGTCAAATCTATCGTCTCCACGTTTCTGGCCAAATTAACGCTATACAAAAGTAATATTGGCCACCGCGAGTTAATCCAATTTCCCAGCCTCTTGGAGTTGGAAGAGAAAGATACAATACCAGAGAATAATCTTCAAGTATATTGTGCACACCTAGATATGCTGTATAAAGACATGTCTCAGAGGTTTCAGGATCTTCTTTTGGTCACTATTCCAGACTGAATAATAAATCCACTCCTGAACACGTGCAGCGAAGAATAAGGAAGGGCGGAAGAGGAACTGATATCGCTACAAAATGACGTTTAACTTAAGCCAATGTTCAAAAAAATCATATCAAGACTTTTGGTTGCAGAAAGAAATCTCTGAATGCTATCCTGCTGTGTGGGGAAAGGTTAAGATGTTTTGTATTGCCTTTCCAGCATCGTATTTAGTAGAGCGTGGTTTCAGCGCTGTTGTCTATCTTCTTTCGAAGCAAAGAAACAGCCTGCAAATTACTGAGACTCCTTCTGAGTTACTTTCAGCCTGATGTTGAGAAGTGTCGCAAAATTGGTTTCAATGCATTGCAAACGTGGTCGAGGAGTTTACAGTTAAAGTCACCGATCGATTGGCAACAAAGCGGCCGCTATCAAAATGGCGGTATATCGGCAAACTGTAGACGATACATCGAAATCGGCACTTATAAATAAAAGCATAATGGAATCATTGTGAAAAGGATTTCACATTTCAGTCCAGGAAAGGATTATGTATAACTGAATATAAGAAGAAACGGTAGGAAGTTATCATTTACGGAGATATATACGTATTTCGGCTGCCCACAGTTACGCGGAAAGCCTGTAAACCCACTTCTGTTCTAAATATTAAAATCAACAAATAACAGTTTGGGAAATTACATGGATAGGAATATAGAGAGATATCGACTGTATAAAACAAGATTATGGATAATATATAAGGCAAGGATGAGAGAGGGAAAGTTTCAGTCAACGCACAGATCGGATGAAATCGCTGTTTCGGAAAGAAATTTCAGCCGAGTCTTAAGCTGTGACGTCACTGCTCTCCGATACGGCCGCGTTAGGCTTATAAATAGCGTATCGGAAAACTGGAGACACACACCAACGACTTCCGTTTCCCGAAGCGGTAAGACGTGTTTTTGCTAACCTCAAACTACACTAGCCTGATAGTCCTTTTTAGGACGAGACACAGTGGAGATTTTTCAGCGAACTACTCAAGTTTTCAGATAAGTTGACATTTTTTTTTTTAGTGCAGTTAGTTTTAGATAATTGGTAGCTAGAAGTATTAATATAACTTAGGAATTACAATAATAGAAATTAAATAGCGCCACGTGGCAATTGCTTGTGTGAGATCTGGCAGCCATCTTGATAGACATATTTCAAGTGGTGATTTCCTTTGTAGTTTGTTGTTAGGATTAGATTATTGCAGGTAATGTTAAGTATTAGGGGACTATTGAACTATTGTTATAAATATTTGTATAATTTAGGATTTGTGA
Source organism: Oreohelix idahoensis (assembly GCA_024509875.1). Taxonomy (NCBI): domain Eukaryota; kingdom Metazoa; phylum Mollusca; class Gastropoda; order Stylommatophora; family Oreohelicidae; genus Oreohelix; species Oreohelix idahoensis. The sequence goes on along the minus strand of JAMPIV010021824.1, from coordinate 290,022 downwards.
GGAAAATAAAATAAAATAAGCCAAAAGCCATAGATTACAAATAATTATATTCAAATATCAAAGTATAATTTAAAGACAACAAATATAGTAAAGTTACCTGGTAAAAATTCGAACTAGATATAACTGTTAAACTAGGTCTACTAGACAGGTTTAAAAGTGTTTCTTAAATAATATAAAATTTAAAAAAAAAGGAAAGGAGAAAGCAAGAATTTTCACAACTTAAGAATTCTATTAAATACGCTTGATAGACATTAAATATAAGTGGTGATTCCTTTTTAGTTTGATATAAGTAGGACTATTAGCTTTTAACATTTAATAAGTATCGTTTGGAGTAATTAATTTAAAAAAAAAAGAAATTAAATAGATCCAATCGACACGTGGCATTTGCTTGTGTGAGATCTGGCAGCCATCTTGATATATATAACTTAAGTGGTGAATTCCTTTGTAGTTTGTAGTAAGTATTAGATTATTGCAGATAATATCAAGTATTAAGAGACTATTTAACTAGTGCTATAAATATTTGTATAATTTAGGAAGTGTAGTGAGAACAAAAAAACCCAAAACTTTAGATTACAAAATAACATTCAACCATCAAAATAAAAGAGTAGTAGCAAATTAAAAAGCAGAAAAATGCCAACAATAACCAGAGCACAGTCCGGGGAAGGAAAAGCGTGGGCCAAGAAATCTGAAAATGACAAAACACCAAAACGGACAGAAAAAAAACAGGACCACGAACCCTGAAGTCAGAGACACAGAAATAAAGGACCGGATTGAATCAATAACGGAAAAACTGGAAGGAGGTCCAGAAGTACAAACAACAAAAAGCATAATCAACAAAGGAGAAAGCTCAGGAACCAGCACAGCGAACAAAAAGAAAGGACCCAGGGAAAATGATAATCAGGACAACCAGGTAAACACAAACAAAACAAGTCATGAAATCAGAGGAGAAAACAAAGAAGACTCCAACCGAAAGGGAACCCCCCTAAAAGTGAAAATAACACAAATAGCTGGAACAGAAGCCACGCTTCGATCTCTCCCGGACGACAAAATCCTGGTGATCCTTGAAAAAGTCATTGACAAAAAAGCCATTGCCAAAATACAAAAACATAACAGTGGAATAATACTCACACTAAATGTAACGGAAAAAAACCAAAAATTTACTGCAAGAACTGCAGGACAAACCAAAAATGATTCAACTGGCCCACAACATCAAAATCCAAATAGAGATGTTAAAAGAAACCAGAAAAAGTGTGATAAAAGGTATAAACCCAACCCTGTCAGGGGAGGAAGTGCTAAAGAATCTGTCCAAACAGAACCCAGATTTAAAGCTGGTGCACGTTGAACGTATAAAAGTGAAAGGCAGTATAGTAACCCCAGTGATAGTGATTACAACAGAAGGTAGGGAACCCCCCAAGACAGTACTATTTGGGAAAGCACAAAAAAAAACACAGAAGCCTTCATTCCCCCAGTGTTGCAGTGCTCCAACTGCATGAAGTTTGGCCATGGTCGCCACACTTGCAGGGGGAAGGCAGTATGTAGGTTTTGTGCGGGGGCACACCCTTTCACGCAGTGCGAAAAGGCGAAGTCAGATACTGACTATAAAAAGGATAATGCAAACAGAAAATGCATTAATTGCAAAGGAAACCACAGCGCCAGATTCCAGGGCTGCCCAGTTTATCAGCAGACCAAAAAAGCACTGAAGGAAGCTATAACAACCCAAACCCCTTTCAAAAAGGTCATTAAAGAATTAAAGGAAAACAATATTTATACAAGCACTAAAGTTATAACAGAAATTAAGAGTGTGCAAGAGGAAGTCAAAATGATTAAGTCACAGTTGGCAAAAGAAAGTAAGAACCAGTTAGAAAGCAATAAAACAGTACCAAAAAACCAGTCGGATGATTCAACTACATCCTCGGAAGATACGAATGCACAGAAAAGTGCAGAGGCAATACTACAAGAAATGAAAGCCATACAACACCAAATTGCCCAGGATGTAGTTAAATTGTCAGCACTGAAAGAAGAAAATGAAATGATGTTAGTTAAACTATCTGAACTGAAAGATGATAATGAAATAACACTAAAAAGGATAGAAAATCAGAGACAGGAGATTAACATAGACAGAGAAGCATTAGAAAAGGAAAGTGGCAAACAAAAGCAAGAAGCTAAATGGAAAGAATGGGTAACAAAAACTGTCAAGCACTTAGAGAGAGTTATGATAGATGAACAAACAGAAGAAACGTCACAAACCCAAGTATTGAAAAAAGTCTTTAATTACATTAAGGAATCACCACGCAGAGTAGGCCTTATGCCTCAAGCAACGAATAGGGCCAATACAAACTAAGAAGCAAAACTAATAGTTCTAACATAAAACAAAAGGGATACTAGTTAACTTTTAAATTCAATAATAAAGGATATAGAATTATACAGTGGAATTGTAGGGGTATCAAAAAGAATTTTGCACCCCTACTTGCAGAGACAGGAGGAACTACCGCTATATATGCTCTTCAAGAGACCCATTTAACCCCAAATAGTAGATATAGTTGTAAGGGCTTTAAGATACTTAGGCACGATAGGAAAGAAGGTAGAGGAGGGGGTGTCGCAGTCTTAGTTAGCGAAACATTAAAAATTATAGACTGGGAAGCATTTGATACAACCAACATAGAAGGTATCCAGGTAACTATAGCAGCAGAACCAAACAATCTAACAATCCTAAACTTATACGCTAAAGATGGCACAATTAAAGATGAAGAAATACTAGCCATAAGCACCAGACTAGGCCCCAAAACAGTCATAGTAGGCGATTTTAACTCCCATCATTATGCTTGGGGTGGACAACATGCAGACAATGCAGGAAAGCGCCTACTTGACTTCATAGAAAATAACGACCTGCTAATATTAAATGATGGAACTGCAACTAGAATTAATCCACAAGCTAACAGGGCAGACTCAGCAATAGACATAAGTATAGCAACTAACAACCTAGCGAATGTAAATTGGGAAGTGTTACAAGACACAAACTCAGATCATCTGCCCATTGTAATAACCATGCATGAAAAAGTCATTCCAAACCCAGAACCAGAGAAACCGACTTTCAACTATAAAAAAGCAAACTGGGAAGCCTTCCAATCAGACCTGGAGGTGATGGAATATAAAGACATGGAAACAGATGATACTGACTTGTGGGCAGAAACACTGACCAATGAAATTCTGAAAATAGCAATAAAATATATACCAAATAAAAATATGCCACAGCACCTAAAACCAATAAATAACAACAATAACATTAATAAGAAAAGAAAAACTCAGTGGAACAAAGAACCAGTTGCCTGGTGGAATAAAAGCTGTGCAGAAATTCATGAGAGAAGGAAAAGGGCCTTACAAAAATATAGAAATAACAGAACAGAAGAAAACTATGAAGAGTATAAACATATTAGGAATGAATCTAACAGAATAATATTTAAAGCCAAAGAAACTAACTGGAAGGAGTTTTGTCAGTCACTTAAACCTAGCACCCAAATTAAATGGGTGGGTTTGAAAAAAAATCGAAAAAAGGTGATTCGTCTTACGAGGACAAAAGACAAAGAAAATAGTCTACCCAAATTAAAGAAGTATGGAAAAAGCTTAAGGCAATCAAAGGGAACAATAAGAAAACAATAATGCCAACAATCAAACTACCAAAGAGAGCAGAAACAGATAAAGAAAAAGCTAATGCCCTTGCTGAGTATTTCTATAAAGTCAGTGCAAAAAGTAGTCTTGGACAGGAAGAAAATGAGAGAAGAGAAAGACTTAGGATACAGTTTTCAAAAGAACTACCAGACCAGATAGATGAAACAAACTATTTAGATGCTGATATAACAGAGGAAGAAGTAACTAGTGCAATAAATGAGAAATCTTATACTGCCTCAGGGCATGATATACTTAGTTATGAAATACTTAAGAAAGTACCCAAAAAAAAACTATAAACAAAATAACTTCCCTATATAACAAAATCTGGAGCTTAGGAAAGATACCAAAAGCATGGAAAGTAGCTATGATAGTACCCATCCTAAAACCCAATAAGGAAGCCCATGATGTAAGTTCATATAGACCTATCTCCTTAACATCACAACTAGGTAAAATACTTGAAACTGTTGTAAACAAAAGAGTTAAATTCTACCTAGAAAAAAAACCAGTTGTATAGCCCAAACCAGTCAGGGTTTAGAGCAGACAGAAGTACAGTAGACCAGCTTGTAAGATTAGAACATGATGTAAAGCTAGGGTTCAAGAGGAAAGAGAAAACAGTGGCAGTCTTTCTAGATGTAGCTAGAGCATATGATGAATGCTGGCGAGATGGAGCTCTTTACAAAATGAAAAAGATTGGCATTACTGGTAAAACTTATAGGTATCTAGAAAACTTTTTACAGGACAGGTATTTTGCTGTACAGGTGAATAATGATAGGTCAGAAATATATGAACAACAGAACGGGATTCCTCAAGGATCAGTGATTTCTCCTTCAATTTTCACTATAGCTGTAAATGATTTAGCAGATGAATTTAATGACATAAAGAATGCAGTATCACAATTTGCAGATGACTGTGCCATTTGGCGATCTGGAAAAAACTTGAACCATGTTTACCAAAAACTTCAAAAACAAATAGACAAAGTTTCAGAGTGGATGAAAAGTTGGGGCTTCCAAATTAATGTAAACAAAACAGTAGGTATGATATTCAGCAAAGGAAATTTAAAAAAGAATAACAAAATCAATATAACCATTAAAGGTCAGAAAATATGTACATCCTTAACAACAAGATTTCTGGGCATAACTTTAGATAAACAACTAAATTATAATAAACATATAGACAATTTAGTAGAAAGCTGTAGGGGACCCCTAAATATACTAAGGATTGTTAAAGGTAATGGATGGGGGGGCCAGCAATAAAATAATGCTTATGTTCTACAAGTCTTTCATCAGGGGGAAACTGGATTATGCCAGCATAGTCTATGACTCAGCTGCAGCTTCTAACAAAGCAAAACTGGACAGGATTCAAAATGCAGCCATGAGAACCATTACAGGTGCATTTATATCAACACCAGTAGAAGCGCTAGAAGTAGCTCTTGGCATACCACCCCTTGGTCTAAGACGGAAAGAACTAAGATTAAATTATTGGAGTAAAGTAGCACAAGAAGTGACCCACCCAGCACATAAAGCATTTGTCAAAAACCAACCAAGTGTATGGGACGTCCCCTTAAACAAAGATAGATATCCAACAGGGTGGAGAACTATAGAAGATCTAACGCAGCACAAAGAACTATCAAACACAATTAAAAATAGTAATAAATATAGAAGCAAAATACCACCCTGGGAACTAAAAACACCAATCATAGACTACTCACTTACTGAAAAGATCAAACAAAACATAGAAGATATGGAAGCCAAAATGATAAGTAGAAAGTTCATAGATCAACTAACTAAACAAAGTCTGGCCGTCTACACTGATGGATCTAAGGGTGATAGTGGGCAACTAGGTGCCGGAGTTGTAATACCACAATGGGAAATAAAAAAGAGCTACAGTGTAACTGAAGGGGCTTCGATTTTTACCGCAGAGATGGTAGCAATTCTTAAAAGTTTAGAAATAATCGAAGATAACCCACCAGAAGCTGTTACGATATTTACAGACTCACTATCATCACTTCAAGCACTAGAACAACCAGGTAAATGTAGCCGGCCAGACATAAAGGAAGAAATTCTAGCAATAAATACATCACTAGGGAACAGAGGATGTAGTGTGAGGCTAGTGTGGGTTCCAGAACATATAGGTATTGCTGGTAACGAGTTGGCAGATCAGAACGCCAAGAATGGAAGAACAAGTAAAAACAATATAAGAGCAGGACTGGGAAGATCGGAGATCAAGAGCCAAGTGAAGATAACTATAAACGAGGAATGGAAGACAACGTGGAAGAACAGTAGAAAAGGCAGACATGCGTTCAAACTGCTGAAAGAACCAACGAGGACGTGCCAAGTCAGAGAAGAATTAAAGATACCATCAAACAAAAAAAATTGTGGCGTCTCCGCCTCGGTGCAGCAGCTACTTTATGATAGAAGAACCACACTGCCAAGAGTGTCAGGAAGAGAATGACATAGACCACTACCTGATCCACTGTAAAAAGTATGAACAACAAAGGCTTGAATTAATAACTTACTATAGAAATCACAATATAGACTTGACAGGTGATAAGGTTTTAAGTATAGATGCCCCAAGAGATGCCCAATCAATACTTAAAAGATATATATATAAAACAAAGGAAAACATATAAGGTTAGTAACAAAACAAAAAAAAAATATATAAACACAAAATAAAAATAAAAAAAAAAACAACTTACTAACTACTCATAGGACAAGGAAAGACAACAAGGTATTAAATAAAAAAAAACAACTCAAAAAGAACAAATACTAATACAAAGTAAAACCAAGTGTACAGGACAATAGTTATCAAGAAACAATACAAGAGAAAATAAAATGGACAAATACTAATATAAATTGAAATCAGCAACTGCTAAAGACAAAAGGTATTTAAATTGAATACAAAATTTAAAAATAAAATGACACTAAATACCCCAATTATAACCAAATTTCAGGTTGAACAGGGTAGACCGAGATGGAACGAGAAGAGGCAATAATGGTCAGCTGTTAAGTGCCCGCCCTCCACCCATCACCTCATCAAAACAACAACAACAACAACGGAGACACACACAACGAAAGAGGTTTGAGACAGACTGACGGCAGAGATCGCTACTACGCTAAATCCATCTTAAGTGTGAGCGGATCGCCAGAAGTTTCAGTCAGTGTCTGGAGTCTGAGGGTAAGCGAAATTAGGATAACTACCGTGTATAATATTGTTTTTTAATTCAGGTTCATATATAGAGTTCACAAAATATGCCTGTATAATATTCATTAATATACTGAAGCACATTAAAAACGCACCACTATTATATATACTGATGCCGAGAAGCTGGCAAAAAAAAGTGTGGGAATGGATTTTCCCCGTGTTTGCCATGAGATAGAGAGCGAATGGCTGCTGGAATGGAAAGTGCAAGATTCAACCCATGGGTGTGTGTACAGACTACATGAAAACGATGAAAGTTACACGTGCAACACGATTCTCAGCAGCTGTGACCCTGAAAATGTGTACGCGTTGTGGCAGTATACTCGGTATAAAAAGGCCGTTGAGAGAAAACACCCAGTACATGTGCTTGAAATGCCACGACTATCTGAAAACGACCGCCAACGAGCCATTGGTATGTTGGAGACCGGAATGAGCTCGCGGGCCATTGACAGAAGGATGAATTGCCACCACAGCACTATTGTACGTCTCAATGAACGTTACGGAACCACTGGCAGTGCCCGGGATAGACTTCGGAGTGGCCAACCACGAGTTACTACCCCTGCGCAAGATCGTCATATTGTGCTGAGTCACCTAAGGAATTGACTCTCCCGGCAAGTCAAACAGCAAGAGCAATAGTGGGTAGACATGGGCAAGTCTCTCGAATGACAGTCATACGACGACTCAGAGATACAGGCCTTACTGCAAGACGACCTTATGTTGGGCCAAACTTGACTCACAGACATCGTTAGCAGCGCCTGCAATGGGCAGAGCAACATATCAGATGGACTAGACTGCAGTGGAATGCTGTCCTATTCACAGACGAGAACAGATTCAACATATCCTTTGCAGATGGACGTATGCGGATTTAGCGACGGTGTGAAGAGCGCTTTGCAGATTGCTGTGTCAACCGATTTCGAGGTGGCAGTATTCACATTTGGGGAGGATTCAGTTTTCACCATCGCTTGCCTCTTCACGTCTTCCGTGGAAATGTTAATGCTGTGACATATCGAGATGAGGTTCTGGATGCACTGGTTGCTCCTGCGTTCACAATTTATCCAGACTTGCAGCTTCTCCAGCAGGATAACGCACGTGCATTTTTTTGTATTTTTGGTTTTCTCCCTTGACTGCACAGAATGCAATGAATTTCATAACAATCAAATGTACAAATTAATGACCAGCATGGATTCATAGGAAAATGAATAATGATTCCAAATATGTAAACTTGTACACACTTATATTTACATTTCACACTCTGTTCCTGGATTATACAGGTGGTGCGTTTTTAATGTGCTTCAGTATATAATGTATTGTTATTTTGAATATGATTTAAACATGTGCGTTGTGGATGATTGTTGTTTGTACAAAAACGTATCAAAACTAGCCCCACAGCCAAATGTAGATAATATTTACCATTTAATGCTGTATATCGTACGGAGATAAAGGCAGTCCCATGGCAGAGATTGTCATAGGCAAATGAAGTGTTAGAAGCTTCATCATGGAAGATACCGCTTTTACGAGGTTATGTGACTAGTCCCCTTCCTCGCTGCCTTTTCCTTCCCTAGTCGAGCGCACAACTGAGTGCCCATTTACAGCTGGTAAACTGGAGTGGTCCACAGCCAATTTCAATTAAACAACTATGTAATTGTTCTCTGAAGAAAGCAACCTGATCGTTTGGGCAGTCGGGCGCTCTCTTTATTTAATTGTGTATTACTTTTGTGTAGATGCTAAGAATGGCATCAGTATTTAAATTTGTACCCTACATGGTTTGGAAAGATCAAGTTATAATTAAGTAAAGGATATACAGGAGCGGAATAAACCAGATGATGTTTATTACTGATAATGTTAATATTAATTCTGTATCATTGAAATGATTTTACTTGCTATGACTGTATAACTTTGACATCTGATGACTGACTAGTCTGACTTATGTGCTAGTCAGTTACAATTAATTGAAATGTTAATACTTCTATATCACTGAAATGATGTCCTTACTTACTATGATTGTATAACGGTGACATCTGATGACTGACTGGTCTGACATCTGTGCTAGTCAGCTACAAGTCTAGCCAGATACTAGCCAAGGCTAATATGATGTTTCAGGTTCCATGAAATAACTCGAACCAGACTGTCAAGTGTCAGAAGCCGGTGTTGTTCATCAGAGGCAATCCCACAATAGTGCCGGACCCCAAAGAGTGAACGACAGCTGGTCATTGATATCCCTAGTGCTGGGTCTACCAATACTGATAGCTACAAAAGACAGCCCGTGTCAGCATTGTCAAGTTGAAAGATAAGTGTCATTTAAGACACTGACCACCCATAAATGAAAAACAGCTAATAGTCAATTGATGACAGTTATCAGAGGACTAAGAACAGTGATATATTTAAAATGAATGCAGTTTTCAGTAACTTTATTATCCAAGATCTTGCAGTCTAAATAGACAATAATAGTAATTGTGTGACTTAATTTTATATATATATATTTTAATGCTCTGTTCCAACTAGCAGTAATAGAATATTATTGTAAATATTAAAATATTTTAACTGTACCTGAGGAATTATTCACTTCTTACAGTTGTGGTTAAAGTGAATGTTCATTTTATTTATTCCCTAGACATTATTAAGTAATCATAAGATAGTCACAGGGAGGAGACACCTTAAATCCTGGTACAACTTCTTACCAACTGGCCAGTGTTTTCACAGTCTGACTATTTCTATGATATCCATACACCAGTGCTTATTTCTAAGACTGGGGTATTACTTATAAGACCAGAACTCTTTACTGGCATACTATCCTGGTAGCCTATGAGATACCTGGATTCTCACATAGATCATAATTTTAATTAACCTCCCGCTACAAGAAGCTGATATCATTACACCAGGCACATCCATTTCACTGAAGTTAAAAAAAAGTACGGTAAGTTTGTTACTAATATACTCATGCATACTGCTGTTTGTCATACTGGATTAAGTAATTAACTTTTTCTTTTTAAATTAAGTTAATAAATAAGCATAGCTGTAGCTTTATATTAGAATGTAATAAATAGAGGAATTAGTTGTTTTGGGAGCTAAGGGGGCGGTGACCCGAAAAAGTTGGGAAAAACTGTTATAAATAGTGTTTCTTCCTACAAACATCTTTGTTATAAATAATGTTTCTTTCTACTGATATCCCTATTATAAATAATGTTTATTCCTTCTAATATCCCTGTTATAACTGTGATGCTTTTTCTTAATATCCTTGTTATCAATAATGTTTCTTCTTACTGATATCCTTGTTATAAATAATGTTTCTTCTTACTGATATCCTTGTCATAAATAATGTTTCTTCCTACTGGTATACTTGATATCAATAACGTTTTTTCCTAATAAAATCCCAGTTATAACTGTGATGCTTATTCCTACTGATACCCTAGTTATAAACAATGTTCTTCCTACTGACACTCTTGTTATAAATAATGTTTCTTCCTACTATCATTCTTATTATAAGTAATGTTTCTTCCTGCTAATGTTTGTGTTATAAGTAATGTTTCTTCGTGCTAATTTATTTGTTATAAGTAATGTTTACTGCGTACAACATCAGAAATTGTGGAACATCGTGAGAGACATGCGGTTTCCGGCGCATTTGATTCATCTAATTGAAACACTATATCATGAACAACAAGCAGCTGTCAGAGTAGCGGGGGAAACAATTCGTGGAAATGCGATCCCAGAACTCGGGTACGCAGATGACAGTTATTCTTTCAAACAGTGCCAAGGGACTAGAACAGTTAATCATGTCTGTCAAAAGACACAGTGGGGATCAGAACCTTTTTCTGAACAAAAAAACAAAAAAAAAGATAATGTCCACTGACAAAACAAGATGCCAACCAAAAATTACCATCAATGATGAGGAAATTGAAAATGTCTCAAATTTTTAATATCTTGGCTCCATAATTAACAACAAGCTGCAGCTACCTTTGCCCGCCTCACATCACGTGTTTGGGGAAACTCCAAACTCACAATGAAGACCAAAGCTGCGGTATATAATGCCTGTGTCACCAGCACACTCCTATATGGCAGCGAGACCTGGACGACCTATGCTAAGCAAGAGAGAAGGCTCAATACCTTCCATTTACGGTGTCTACGCCGCATCCTCGGCATCTCGTGGAAAGATAAAGTGACAAATGTCGAGGTGTTGTCACGTGCTGGCCTTCAAAGTATGTATACACTGCTTAGACAGCGCAGACTTCGCTGGCTTGGCCATGTTCGCCGCATGGAAGATGGTCGCATCTCAAAAGATATCTTCTACGGACAATTAGCAGATGGCAAGAGAACAGTTGGGCGACCACAGCTGAGGTTCAAAGATGTGTGCAAGAGAGATATGAGGGCACTGGACAAGGATCCAGCTACATGGGAGGATGAAGCTGCCGATCGCACTAAGAGGCGATGCTATTTACGGCGCCACCTCAGATTGGGCGAAGAGAGGCTCACACAACAAGCAGAGGAGGGGAGAAAACGTCGAAAGGTGCACCAGGAAAATAAGCAGCTGAGGGCTGTCACCTCAGGGGCGCATTCCCATAGTCAGTTATGACTGAAGGGGCTATTATTATTATTATTATAATTAACAACAATGAAGACTGCTCAAAAGAGATCAGAAGGAGACTGGCCATAGCAATGCAGAGGTTAAATAAAATGAAGAATCTATGGCATAACACCAGCAAATTAATAAAAGTAAAACTTCTGAGAACGTGCATCTTTCCGGTAGCAACGTATGGATGTGAATCATTGACCATTACTCAAAAATTAAAGAAAAAAATTGAATCTTTCGAAGCAAAGTGTTACAGAAAAATTCTCAGAATATCTTAGACCAAGAAGAAGAAAAATATAGACATCCTACACGACCTAAACATCGAGGAAAACTGGCTCATAAACAATATCATGTCCCGGAAACTGAAATACGAGTACTTTGGCCACATTAAACGTCATAGTGGCTTAGAGAGAGCAGTGATGGAGGGTATGGTACCTGGAAGGCGAAGCAGGGGCCGACCAAGACGACGGTGGACACAGGACATTGAAGACACCTTGAACATGACAATGGAGGAGGCAGGAGGGCTGGCCAGAGATCGAGAGTCTTTCAGGCGGGTTGTGATGAGAGCGACGTTCTGCAAAGGACATGCTACATGATGATGAAGTAATGTTTCTTCCTGGTAATTTCTGTGTTATAAATGTTTCTTCCTGCTAATTTCCGTGTTGTAAGTAATGTTTCTTCCTGCTAATTTCTGCGTTATAAGTAATGTTTTTTTATTATAAGTAGAGTTTCTTCCTGCTAATTTATTTGTTATAAGTAATGTTTCTTGTTACTGATAATCTTGTTATCAGTAAGATAATTCTTCATCCTGTGACGGGGCGGAGAGTGTCTGGTCGGCATGAAGCTAGGACTATAATCCTATCAATTGCCCAATTTTGTTGTTGGGGTGGAGCCTGATAATGATTATGTGAATTTGGAACGTCGTTGTGATAGCGAGGGGTGTGTTGTATTGGCGTCTTCACTATGGTCTTCGCTCACTCACGCTTCACCTTTTAAATAAAACTGAAATAAAGCTCTGGTTCTTAACACAGTTACACTTTATCTTATCCTGTCGAAGAATTTTCAAAGTCCGGTGTAAAATTGTGAGTACACCTCCTTACTCTGTTTTGCTGTTAATGCGTCCGAGATGTCTGAAAACCTTGTGGAGTTGTTCAACTACGATGTTCCATCTAAATATACCGTCTATCTCATCTTTCCTTATATGTTGCCAAGCAATTTTCAATTCTTTGCCGAAGAAATTGTCAATTTTTCCCCTTGTTAAGAGCTCGAAGTACAGCACAGAAATGATCCAAAATCTTCGGACAAACAAATAAATGAGTTAAAAGACAGACGAACACAAACAAGCTCTGAAATAAAATAAAGGATAGCTGGTTAATGAGTCAAAAGAAGGTAATAGAAAGATAGACAAAATATACATAGAAGCTCTGATAATAAACGATAAGAATTATTTATTCTAGACACCTTTGAGGGACCACGAGTACTCGTTGCAGAAGCTGAAGACGCCACACGCTATGTGAAGGAAGGTGATTCCCCGTGACCAGATAATGTAGCACTAGGAGAAATGGACGCTATTCGAGAATTTGTAGTAGGCGTGATAATTGGACTTCTGCAAGACTGGATACATACCTGATGATCCACTAAAATCCACATTTATAGCTTTGCTTAAGAGACCTGGATCCATCTAGTGTTAATAGGTACTATAGTGACATGAAGGGAAAATAAAGTGCCTATTAGTCTAAATAGCTAAAAAGACAAAAGTTAATGATCATCTCGAGGACAGTTACTTCCAGAAAGGAACATAAAATTAAAAGGTGCAGTTTAGAAACAAGTTAATAAGTTAAATACCTAAGCATGTTAATAAAATTCAGTGGAAGATGCATCTCAAAGATCAAAAATGGAATAGCCCAAGCAAAGTAGAGTTAAAAAAAAGTGGAAAGTATTTCATGCAATAAATCTGTGTGAAGAGAGTTGTTCAGAGATATATATAGAGCCAATTCTGACATATAGAAGTGAGTCATGGACAAATAGTAGACAAGTTGTTAAATCCCGGGAGGCCACAGAGTTTTTTTTTTTTTTTTCAGAAGAATGTAAAGACTACCCAGGGACAAATATCCCGAGCAATGATAATGTCTCTAAAGTAGCCAGTATGCAAATAAAGCTTATAACTTTTATTAGTAGGAATAAATCCTCTTTCTTTGGTCACATTATGAGAAGAGGAACGATGGAATATACTGTGAGAACAGGACAGATTGAAGGAAAAAAGAAACAGAGGTCAAGAAAAAGAGAAAATAGTGGGCAGTTTGACATCATGACATGAGAATAAGTCAACAACACAGCTGATAAACAACACCAGAGACAGTAAGTTGTGGAGAGACATGGTCATTCACGCCAGCTGGCATAGTGCTTGAAGAACAAGACGTTACCATATTAAATATTAATATTTTCAAACACCCAGGTAGTTGTTGTATTAATGTGTGACACGATGCATAACACAACGATTATCCCATGCATATTCGCTGTGGATAAAATTATTGATCTGAGATGAGGTCATCAATCTTAAGATTTTGTTAGCAATATTAAAGTTTAGCTACTATGCAATCAAATAATGATTGTACAATGTGTCATTAACAAAAAGAGCATAGGTTGTCCTAAATGTTCTTATGGCACAGTTGCAATCACATTATTGCGAATCTTTCTGCAACATCCACGAGAAACTGAACTTTACATGTGATTTCCTACTATAAATGTTGTTTTAGACATACTTTCTTCAAACATTTATTGTTTTCTACGAACTGTCTGTGTTCAGTAAACTATTCACCATGTTATCATAACGGCTATTGTTGCAATACCACGGGCTCAGTATCTATACTGACTGACTTTAATTACGCATCAGTTTAAAAAAGAAATCGCCCATGGAGGTGTATGAGAATGAAACAACCTAAATGAATTTGATATGTATGGAAATGACATTCAACTGAATTATTCAAAAAATCGTATGACAGAGCTTGCAATGTCATAGTAATGGCTCTAAAATGAACGTTAAGGTCAAATTGAAAAAAGTCAGATTTCAGTGGTGATCACAGTAGTGTTCACTAGCACTTGTGCTCACAGTTGGCAGCAACGCAGGCCTGACATAATCTCCGCATATGGAGTCAACAAGTCTGCGCAGGAACTCCTGGAGGAGTCGATCCCGTGCTTTGGTCAGTGCATGTCGAAGAACATCCAGGGTCCGCGATCGTCTGACAAGGGTCAGTTAACATCCAGTCTCATCTCATACATATCTGGGGACAGAGAAAGTCGTGGCTAGACAGTTGGCTATTGACATCTGAACATCTTTGGTGCCTCGGTGCCCACTTGTAAATTTACTGCCGCTGTCGTTGTGTCATACCCTTAGCAGCTTGTGAACATTTGGCGTTGAGTTTTGCGCTTGCTGTCGACGGCGCAGAGCTTGCTTGGAGATAAACTCATGGATCCCATCCACTTCTCGGGTTGTTGCAGTTGCTGACAAGAAGCGATTCCACAGTTGCAGTTGCTGTATGTAGACTTTATGCTGAGGTATCGTGACTCTAGGATTGCCATGACGGGGACGATCTGCAATGGTTTGGATTCATTAAAACGCCTATAAGCTGGGCGATGGTAGACTGGTTGCAACTGAAGTGTCTGGATACTTCTCGAGTGGACATCCTGCCTGTTAACTTTCCTACAGCTCGTACTTTGTCTGCAATGCTCAGCCTAGGCGTGGTTCATTTACGTGTTTGTGCGCGTTGACTGAAACATGAACCGTTTTTCGTATATCTTGATTCTAAAATTTGCCTGCCAGAAATGTCACATTTTCCACCCAGGACTTTTACACATCACATAAACCATATTTAACATGTTGCACTAGTTACTCCTGCAACCAACTGTAAAAGAAATTTCCATTACAAAGATCTCCATATAAATAACAAAAAAGTTGGGATTACCAGTCTTGAATGTGCGAGATTTCCATACCTTTATGTTGAAAGCTACTAAATTAGACCATCGACTCATATATATTAGATCTAGTTTATTAGCCACATTAAAAAAAATATTAGGACTAATATTGATTTATTTATTTGCTAATAGAATTCGGATATTGTCGAATCGCACATGGCGTATTCAATATCAACGGTTATCGATTCTTTCAGCGAAGTGCTGATGTAGTCTGGAAATTATTAGACAGGGCAATGCCTGTACAGTCTGCATTTGTAGATTTTTCTTCACTTATTATGATGATTAAAATTGTAATAGCTAATGTGAGAAATGTTGTCTTGGTGAATTCTATTTAAGTTTGTTGCAAATTATTAGTACCCGTAATGTCTTCGACTGTGCCTGGAAAACAAAGCGTCAAAGATTTGCTTGACTTGGCGAAAAAGCAGGTCATTGCTGTAAATTCAACTGACCATTTTCTATGCAAGTAGAATATAAAATGGCTCAAATAATTCCCATCTTCTTCTTCTTTGCTCTTTGGTTATTGACTACTGACTGACAAAGCAATCTATGACCATCACGTTTGGTAGCGTCTTGTAAGGCAGTAACAAACTGTCTCCACTTTTCTCGTCTGCAGCCATCTTTTATGTTGTGCCAAAATTCATGTTTTGCACCTCTGCTTCCACAGTTCTGTGCCAGGTTGCTTTTGACCAGCCTCTCTTTCGCTTTCTGTGTGGAGAACATAGCATGGCAGTTCTGGTGATAGGGTTAGGGTCTCTTCAGAGGATGTGGCCAACCTAATTCCAGCGTCTTCCCACAATGAGGGTGCGCATGTCTTATTGGTTGTTTCGAGTTAGCAGTTCTTGGTTGGTGATGGGGTTATCTCCTTTTCTGTTTGTCTCCAGCTTTCTGCACGGTACTGAAGTGCAGATGCAGGTCTTGTATATGTTTAATTTAGCGTTTGTACTGTAATGGGAAGATTTCTAGATATTGTTTAGATTGGCAAAGGCTATTCAGGCTTTATTCATTCGGTTATTTATGTTTTTTTTACAAAGTGTGACGAAATCAGTCGTGGACTTTTCATAACTCTCATCCATTCTGGCAGTATCACTTCTTTTCTTCATTTTTCTTACTCATCGTCCTATTATTTGGCATATTTATTGCCCTTACATTCTTTTTGCTGACGTGTTTACTGTAGCGAAAATCTGTGAAATAATCGCTAAATTCAGTAAGATTTTAATCCTAGGATAATAAATAAACCCTCTCGTAAGTGTCTGCTTAAAGTCGTCTCTACGCCAGTATAGCGCTGCCTTTTGTGCAGAGGAAATGCTTATAAAACGATCCCGCCGTAAAATCTAACCCGCTTTCCTAGTTTCGGTTTTGAGACTTACAATTAACGATCTGCCAGAACTGTGACACCAACCTACCGTCTGAATTAACGTACGATTTTAACTTTAACGCCCAAATTAGTAGTAACTCGGACATTTTCCAGTAGCAAGAACGAAACGATAGTAATAATTAACACAAATACTACCAACGCTTGGCAAAAACCTCCCTTCGTTCTGCACGCGGGACTAATACTATAACCTCTCTGTTGGACAAGCCAGAATACATAAACACACAGACAGTGTTCCATTCTCGCCGAGTTGTGTGTTTCTGACGTAACATAACTAGTTGGTTTATTTGAATGGAAAAATGATAGAAAAAAAAGGGGAAAGATGGCCGACTGTTGGAAAAGTTGAAATTGACGATTAACAGTGACAAAACTGAAAATCTAAGCGACAAATAATATAGCCATAAAAATCATATATAAAGATAGCTTAGGGTCCCCTGAGCAATAATATGTTTTAAAATATATGGTAGTCTAATTATTAGCCAAGATATTGAAATAATACTATATGTCTACGAACACTAAGACGGACAGACTGTTGGTTTCGCTCATTTATCCATAACGTTAGTGGGGACGCCAGTTTAAAAAGAGGCATTAGATTGATTCAAATCCGATTGGATGGTAGAAGAGTATAGGAAGGAGGGTATTGGTTAGGCAAAAAAGCTAACTATATTTTGAAGACTCACTCCTAGAAGTTTGGAGTTTTGTTTTTTTAAATTTTGAATTGAAAAGCTAGACCCTCGCTGATTGGGCCGGTCTGTTAATATTGGCAAAAGCTTTCCAAGGCTTGTCGCCAGTTGATACAGAAAGTTTTGTAAGCAAGCTGCGTTGAGAAGAGTGAAATAATAATTCTTGGCAGTCTGGACCGGGGCAAAGCTGAACCTACATATTAATGCTAAAGCCAGTCAACGTATGTTTGTGATATTTCTTTGAATTGTGGTAAGAATGAATTTATTAATCTTATTATTACAACCAAATTTGGTGTATGAGATACTGCTTGTTTGGGAAGGCTTTACGACTAAGTACAGAGGTCCCCAGCAGACTTATGCAGGGCCTGTGGTGTTGCACACAAGCAGTAAAAATTGACATGAGTTGTATGACTTAAAATGATTTCCGCAGTTACCAGTGGGAAGGCTAACCCACATTATTCTATGGGAGAGAATCATTGTTGCAGTGTCAGAGGCGTTGTAGCCATTAGGGAAAAGAACAGGAGCACTGGTATGAGTTGTTATCTCAGAAGAAAATGGTTGACATGGGGTGGTCAGAGAGATCTGACCCTTTTCTTTATTGAATTATGCCATGTATTGATTGTGGAATAAAATTGTAGATATGTTGTACAGAATCATAACCTTGTTTCGGGGTTTTTTTGTTCTGGTGCTACGGTAGTACCAGGACCCTGGTGAATTTACTTGAGAGAGAGAAAGTGAATCTTTACTGGACCAAACGGTCTACCATACTATACTATCCTACACCAGGGACTGTGTCAGTCTGGTCATTCGAGTGAACGAAAGGAAATTGTCCGCATCATATCTACTATCAACCTACAGATAAGTGCCTATGTGTCGGCACTACAACGGTCATCCACTGACTTTATTACCAGAGACATAAAATCTTTGATTATTAAATACCTTTTCCACAATATACTAATATAAAGAAGGGGAATGATGAAAATACCCCACCCCACCAGTAGTTACCAGTGTCACCCAGTGTAGAGAAATACCTAAATATAAATTGATTATAATAGTCCTTTGTATGGACAGAATATCCATTGTGTGATTAATCTTTATGTAAATAAAACCATAAATTCATTTTGTTGTTGGTCCTGACTCAGAAAATTCTGAATCAGGGCATAATAAATTGTATTATAGACTGTTACATAATTTCCAGCCACAGACTTCTATAAGATATATAATAGAGTGTCAGTTTGTTTGTGGTTGTGGCATTGACTCAGTTCTATATATATATATATATATATATATATATATATATATATATATATATATATATATATATATATATATATATATATATATATATATATATATATATATATATATATATATATGTGTGTGTGTGTGTGTGTGTGTGTGTTAGACTTTAAATGTGTTTGTAGTAATTTTAATTACACTCATTACACACTTTCATAACCCTAGAAATTATACGTAGCTATCATACATACTAGTCAAGAATAGGTCTGATTGAGGTCATAAGGTGGTAGCAGAAAGGTACTCTGATAAATCAACCCAAAATTTGTTATAATCAGGGACCTTCACAACTGACCTCATTCAGTACACTAGAAATATTGAATGATAACACCAATAACTTCAAATCCACCACATTTACGTTCCGCCAGGTGAATTGTAATAATACCTAGTTAAGTACACCGTTAGTGTGTGATACGTTTGTCACGTAAGTCGTCTAGCCATCCTTTGATAGAGACGATCCTTTATTGACACAATATGGTCTCGTACGAGTGATTAATAGAATGCAACATTGTCTGAGAGATCCGTCTAACGGAGGGACGAAAACACTGGTGATAATGAGATAATCGTTTTCACGGCACCATCCCTGTGTAATTGTTACAGATAACCTGTTTGGGGGAGACAATATTGGAAGGTAGCATCTGGACATCAAATAAGTTCACAGATTTTTGTGTGAGTTGGCGGAAGTATTACAGCATTATTTGTAACAATACCCAGTTAATTACACCAGTCAGCGGGTGAAACGTTTATCACGTAAGTCGTCTAGCCATCCTTTGATAGAGACGATCCTCTATTGACACAATATGGTTTCGTACGAGTGATGAATAGAATGCCATATTGTCTGTCTGAGAGAACCGTCTGACGGAGGGACGAAAACGCCGGTGATAATGAGATAATCGTTTTCATGGGACCATCCCTGTGTAATTGTTACAGATAACCTGTCTGGGGGAGACAATATTGGAAGGTAGCATCTGGACAGCAAATAAGTTCACAGATTTGTTTGTAAGTTGGCGGAAGTATTACAGCATTATTAGAAAGAGGTCACTCGATGGAATTTTAAAATGTAATATTTTAAAACACGCAGGGAAGATTATGAATTTAAACACCCATACCCAGATAGTGCTAAATAGCTTACCATTGGTTTGATCTGAGAAGCCGGAATTTACACTGACTTTCAATGGAAAATTAGCCGGAAGTACAATCTGGGATTTGAACTGAGAAATGATAGATATAATCTAGCGAAATCGGAGACACAAATCAGACTGCATCGCAACGTCAAATTAGCAACTCCCAGAAGAAAGAGGAGGGTCGGACTAAGGATTCCTAAATTATAAGTGACAGATCGGAAGTATTTGGGCTGCTTTAAAACTTTAAACAGTAAACCCGCATTTTTAAATAACAAAACTGGAGTCCTAAGGAATCAGATCACCCATCATAAGAGGAATTTCCCAGACCAAGTGATTCGAAGCATCTAATAAAGTGCTGGTTCCATTCTAAACTGTGAAAGGAGATTGCATTCCCAAAAGTTACTTTTTTACATTTATTTTACAAATGTGAATTTGACATGTTTTCATGCTACCTGTGGCCGTATGTATTCAGTCTGTCTGTTTTTGCTTGAATGTGTTGACATTGCACTATTCAGGCACTAACATAAAAACCCATCAAAACGATTCCTAAGTAATCCTTTTAATGAAACAAAAACTTTAAATGTTTCAACATTTCGGCAAAGCCTGGCCCTAGCGAGAAATCTGGCTTATTTAACTATAATTTTTTTTTCTAATTTATATTGTAAAGAATGGGTTTTCGGCTTCTTTGTCTGTCATCCATTAAAAGTTGTTAGATATTAATTGTTTTATTTATAACTTGTATTCCTTTCATTGTTTATGTTCTCGTAAGTCATCTTTTATGTATGTTTGTGGGGAGATGGATAATTTGGGAAGAGTTCCCAGTAAGTCAAGATAAAAGTTAATAATTTCTTCTTCTTACATCTTTCACACGTCAACTTGAATTTGTTCAAACAAAGCAGTGTTCAACTTGAGGCTATTTGTATCTCCATAGAGCTTTTCCAGGAATGGTACTGGTGATGGCCACGTGTGCTTTCTTCGTTCCTCATATGTTGGGCATCTTTGAAGCAGATGTTCGGCAGTCATTTTACCGGTGCCACAGTCACACTCATCGGTAGTTCCTATCTTTAGCTCGTTAAATAGGTGGTATCTCTGTCTGTTGTGGCCCGTGCGGAGTCTGAAGATTATCACTTGTTCTTTTCTGTTGAGATGGGTGTTCTGCTTCCCATTTGTCCTTGTATCTGCTGCTGATAAAACTAGTTAATAATTGAGAATCTTAATTAGGCGATAGCACGGGACAAATAGGTAGTTAACTTTACAGGTGACAGCGGTAATGAGAAATCGTGAAGTAAGTCACCTTCTTGCTAGATCTATCCTTTGCTCTAGGAGTGTGTATATTAATATGTTTATATGTGTGAGTTATAAAATGCTATCTCATGCAGCATTTTAAGAAACTAAGTCTTGAAAAGGACTAACAGAATATATTTGCTAGCATGATGAAGCCCTAAAAAGGACGTTCTGAAAAGGACTCGCTAGCTGCCCGTACATTATTAACATGTCTCATATTATTTATCAGGTTTAAAAACGAGTTAGTCTGGTTAAGGTACCACGTGGCAATATAGAAACATATACCATGGATAAAATTACAAACACATTTTTCAACGTATCAGCATCATTGTAAGCACAACATTATGATATATTATTAAAATCGAGTACACACAAAGTTAAAGGATGCGAAGTGATCTATACTAATTTATAAACTATACTCATCAGACAGGACTCTATATTTAATGGCTTTATGACTCAGCTCTGCAAGACTTCAAGTCAATCGTCGCCTCGTCTCAGTTTGATGTGATTCGATGTGATTCGGGAAGTTGTTTTAGTCAGGGATGTGCTATATTTTATAACACTCTGAGCGCTACTGGTGATTGTGATCTGATTTGCTGTGGTTGTTTCCGTCCTCTGCCCTGTACTGAGGTCTATACTTAACCAATCGGTTACGGTGAATTTAGTCCGGGACCGAAGACGCAGCAAAAGAGAAGAATGCAGTCAGCGACTCATAGCTTGACTGCTTGCGTCAGGGTCAGGGAAGGCAAAACCGGTCCCAAAATATGCCGTGCGGAAGTCGGATGTGTCGTGTCGAAAGGCGCAAATATCGCTGCTTCGCTGTTAACGACGACACAACACAACCAACGTCCTTTTCGGGACGAACGAGGAAGAAGAAGAAGAAGAATTTAGTCCAGGAATGGTAAAAATATGGAAGATTAGAGCGAATGACAGTCGATTAATATCGAAAGAGTCGACATTGCAAGCAACGTGCGGTGCTCTGGGACTGACACAAGGGTCACGTTTCAGTACAACCAGCTGTCTCCCAGGTTACGTATCGGGTGCTGAGTGTATATAAATCCCATCATCTGGATATCCCCAACAGGATTCGAGGTGCCTGAAATCCTCATATCATGGGGAACCCAACCCTATGTACACTGGTTGAGGATACCAATGGCCCTCTCCACATACACGTAATAACAGTGACAATTCTAGTAATAATAATAACAATAGTAATACTATTTCAGAAAACAAATCAAACCAATAATAATTAATGAACAAAAACGAACATTTAAAAAAAAAATAAGGAACCACACATTTAAAAAAAAAAAACTACTGTCTTCTCATAACATAAGGAAAAACAATGAAGTAAAAAAAATTACGACTTGAAAACTACAAATTCTAATATAAATTGACACCATCAACAGCAATCAATTGCAAAGGACAATAGAAATTTGAATATAACACAAAACTGACAATAAAATGACATTAAATACCTTAATTATAACCTACAATTTAGTTGAACATTGTAGAAAAAGATGGTGGACGAGCGGAGGCAATGCAGTTCAACCCGCTCTCTATATATATATAGTAATGAGAGGAGAGCGGGTTGAACTATATATACATAATTTAGTCGAATCAGTCACGTTAGATTGTTCATGTGTCCTTCAAACTTTTGCGTTAGTTTCGGTCGTGTTTTCTCTGTCAAACGCATATTTCCTCCAATCGTCTGTAATACAACTCATTTCTTCCAATCGCTGTGTAGCATATGTTTTGTGGATTTTCCTACGGTGATTTCTCTTCACTATGAACATAATAATAAAATAATCAGAGAGTTGTGGCCGGTTTTGCTGCAGTATTTATGTTGTCAAATTTGACTTCTCTGTTTCTGTTCATAATGCAGTTTTCAGTTGTTCAAAATGTTTCATTTGTGTACTTGCATATTTCAAGCTATATTTCAATTCTCCGTTTTCCATTTCTTTCCACCTGTTTCTTTGTATTTTGTATGTGCCCACTACGGTGTTACTTAACTTAACTGGGATATCTTTTATTTTACTCTGTCCACTGTTGCGTACTATGAAGTGTTCTTATGATGTTTGTTTCATTGTCTTCCTATACTTTGAGGAATTAGGTTGGTCACTTCCTCAGAAGAGACCCTGACCCCATCACCAGAACTACCATGCTATGGACTCCAGAAGGAAAGCGAAAGAGAGGCCGACCAAAAGCTACTTGGCGGGGGAACTGTGGAGGCAGAGATGAAACACTTGAAACAGAGCTGGGACACCACACGAATGATGATTGCCGACCGAGCAAGGTGGAAGGAGTTTGTTGCTGCCCTCAAGGAGCCACCATGTGTGATGGCCACTGATTACTTTGTCAGTCAGTGGTCAAGAACCAAAGAAGAAGAATACTTTGTATTGTACCTTCAGCATTAAATCGTGATTACTTTATTTTTCCTTTTTCATATAAACTATCAGTGCAGTGGCTTTAATATAAAGTAGAACTTATCAGTCATCCATCTAACGCCATACTCTGTCATAAAAGCCACTGTATTTAATATGTACAATTTTGCACGTGTTTTAGCCACTACACTTAATGCAACATGAAGCTGAGAAGCAAATCACGTATAAACCATATTTTGACATGCATGTCTCACAACGTTAACAGGGCGAGAGTTTGTTTTGCTTGTTTGAGAATGTTTTACCTTTATTTTTTATCCTCAATATCCTCCTTATAGTTTCTGTTATGTTTGTTCTACAGTTCCCACCATTATATGGATTATTACCGCGAATAAACTATACTACTGGACAAAAGTTAAGGGCCGCCATTCAGTTTAGACAAGGTTTATATAATTCTTCCTGAGCAGGGTCGATTTTCCAAATGTCCGTTAGCTTGAAATCTCTCAAGAAGTCTCTGAGTGGTAGAGTGGGACACTGCTAAACGTCTTGCAACACGACGAACAGATTGACCATCCTGAATCAATGCCATGGCTCGACCACGGTCTACAGTGCTGAGACTTCTCCTTGGTGGCATGGCTAATGTAGTGATCATTTCGACCACTTGTAATACTGATTTATTGCATACCAACGGTGAACACTCTTTACCGATGATCATTTTCCACGTGCATTCAAATTCAACTCACTTTTTCACCTTTTGAACTAGTGGGGCGTGTTGCAAAAACCATGAGTTTTTGCAGCAACAATGGCAATTTTCACGTGCGGGTTAAAGTGACCCAGTTTTTGGACATTTAAAAAAAAATTAACCTAGTGCACATAGAAATGTATACACATTTCTCTGAGCTCAGTTTTAATGACATTTTCACTTGTCTTTACAGTTTGCCAATCAATTATATAAACCTTGTCTAAACTGAATGGCGGCCCTTAACTTTTGTCCAGTAGTATATATTGTTTGACGGATATTTTCAGTAAACATTTAAAAATGAATATTGACTGGAAGCTGCTCTGAGGTGTGTAAAGACTTCGACTAATTTTTATTGGTGTTTCTGAACTGCTTTGCACTTTCCACTGAATGCTAAGATGCCATGTGTATTTGGTGAGAATGATGACGTATGCATGTTGCTAGATATGACGTAGACTTGACGATAACGGTAGTCTGGGATCCGCCGTTCAGACGTGAGGAGGTGTCATTGAATGTGACATAGCCGCCCATAAATGTGTAAATTAGTCACCTACAATGTGAGTTCTTTCGTAAGGCAGGAAGTCTTAAGGACTGCGTGGTTTTTTTACTACATGATGGTGTGACAGAGTTTATGAAGATATCGGTAAGATATTATTTTCATATGCTCGTTGAAGCATTATTTTGAATGTGTATTCAGACACTCGAATTGTGCATTATGGCACCAGAATGTGGAATGTATAACCCTTAGGAGAATGGAATCACTGAACTGGATTCTTTATAAATGCAGACGGACATGCTTATATTGCACATAATACATAATGAATGATTGCATATCATCGTCACATTGGACTTGTTAGTCAGCTATATTACATAATGGAGTTGGACTCGTTTGATAGTTATGAGGTAATAAAATGTATTGGAATCGTCCTTTCCGTGTCTCAGGATTTATTCGATACATGTTTGCTATTTATTGAACTGTATTTATTCAACTGTACAAGGATCGCCCTAGATACGACATGGATACTTAACGACTCAATTGGACAGTACAAGAAAGCAGTCCTTATCAATAACTGAATGTATATAATCAAAGAACATTAAAAAGTCCAATCCAACTATATAAGGTATATACGATGTTTATTGAAACAACATTGTTTATATAGCAACAAAACTAGTCTACAAAATACTTCTGCAACACTGGGGCGCCATGTTAGGAAACTCTGTACAGAGCGATACAACAGGAGGCAATCTGATCATCAGAATAGGTCCCGCCGTCGGACAAGTGTTTCGGCCCTTTATTTTCTTTGCACTCTGAGGGGGGCAGGTCCACTTAGGTCATGACACCAAGTGTCCGCCTCCTGTTGTCTTCCGGCCTGTGCGGCGAATTGAACACTCCACCTTGGTTGCAACTTTCAACTTCAATCTTGGTCTTATCCATGCTACCAGCTTGAGGCAATTTTGAAAGTAACCATTATGTTGTAAATATATTATTGTCCTGAATTCAATATCACATTGAGGTTGCTCCACAGCTTCACCGAGCCTTTTCAGTTCCCTCGTTCTTGACTGTTCTTTCGCACCCAATAATTTCAGTAGATCGATCATACACTGAAGCAGCCACTAAACCTCTTGCACCTATCTCTACAGCTATGTCTTTTGCTGTGAACCCGTCATGTCTCAAGTCCATGACCAGGTCATTATACTGAGCCACTTTAAATGAGTGTTGTTCGTGTAATCTGGATTCAAATGGCACTGTCAGCTCATTCATTATAATTTAAAGCAACAGTGAGGAGTCTAGCACTACGTCTTTTTTGTCTTCGAGATCTCCTAATGATTTCTGGGTATGTCCCTCGCCCAAGTACATCTACTGCTATCTCCCAGCCAAGAATAGGTTGTAAACTGATAATTGGTTTGGGATGTGCTGACTTTTCTGCTCTCAGAAAGTGTGTATTTGTGGTACTCGGTCTGACTTTGCTGTTCTCCCTCATTCTTGCCAAGTAGCAGCCAGCTCATCATTGTATTCTATTATGGCGCCATGTGTATCGCCTTTGCCCTCACAAAACCTTGCTAGCAGAGAGCACATGTTCCAGTGTCTGTTTCTCTTGGCATAGGGGGGCACTGAACATCATTGGACTTTCCTCATTTCACAAGGTTTGCAGATGATATCAGAAGATCTCACAGTACTACTATAAAACCCCCAACAATTGAAAACGTGTAATAAATATGTCCTTCCGTTGTACACACTGAAGCCAGCATACAACTTTCATGAAGCACTTATTTATAGAAAACTTGATTCAATATTCTTGCTTGGTAAATATCATTCTCATCATTTTCTATTGTGCTCCTTAGGGAGCATGCCGCCACCAAGCAGTTACTTGCTCTAGCAGCAATGGTTTATGTGGCAACTTATTGTACACGATGAAGTTGTCAGGCCCATTCACAACCTCATATTAATCGCTTTGTACGACATGCCATAGGATACCTATTCTCTCTGAGTCTCTTCAGACCCCCGGGAACTACAGAAGGCGTTTGATAAATACCTTAACATATAAATTTGCCATTTTATTTTCCGAGCTAATTTTTAAACAGTTTATTCTGTCATGTACCAAATTGTGGACATGCCCATGATATTGAAGAACTATACTTTTTAAGTTTGACTACTTTTCTCTTGTATTGTTTGTAGTCATTCTATGTTTGGTTTGGTTTGGTTTTAAGGACTATCTTCATTGCACACGGACTACTCCATCAGTGCTCCGATCTCCTTCCTTAGATCACACAAGGAGGATTTCAGCACAGTGCACGAACTCCGTAGCACTGGCGAGAATCCCAATGTGTGGATATCGGAATCACACATTCTATAAATATTTTTGTGGTGGGTAGGTTTATAATTTTTCAATTTTGCCCGGGCAGCGGCCTTACGGCCTACTATTTACGATTTCCAACTGCCGTGGGATTTTTAACGTGCGCAACTTGCACACGGGGCCTCCTATTTTTTCGCCCTTATCAGAGTTGGCTATGTATCCGATCTCACTGGTTGTGAAAAAATTTTTCAATAAATTATATTCCCTTAACTGGGAATCGAACCCGGTACCTCTAGAACTCGAGGCGGACACCGTACCTCTTAGCCACTCCGACCCCAGTTTTTCTATGTGTCCTGATTTAACCAGCATGGCTGTTTTCTATTTTTTTTTTTAAATCAATCACTGCGCTTTAACTAAAATATTCCTCAGGTTTTAATCTCTGTCTCGTTGACCATCAAAATTCTTCTGTCCTTATCTTCTTTACAATACATGATGTTGCTGAGTTGAGTTTTGCGTTGAACGCACGAGTATCGTCCATCGAAGTCTTCGAGCACAAGGTGGGATATTCTATTCTGTAGAACAGTGTTTTTCGTTTACTATTATCAGTGGAAACTGTCACGCGGAATGTGGCCACTCCCGTACGCTTATTGCATACGTGCAGGAGAATATACTCATTAATAATGTTAATATATTTTTGCACCAATTCATTTATATTATAATAAATTACAACAGTAATGGCTTATTTTATTAAACTGAACTATTCCATCTGTTCTTGTCGCACTGCTATTAAGAACAATCTAGTTTTTTTTTTTTTTTAATGATAGCCTGTGTTAAAAAAAAAAAAAAGGAAAATAACAGTGTGTGGTTTAGATGAAAGAATGAAATTTTAACAATTGAAAAAATTTTTGACTTGTAAACGAAACAAACACAAGTGTTTACATAAAAAAAAAAATGCAGATTAGCGAAAAGTGAGAAACTGTAAAAAAAAAATTAGAAAGACTGATTGAAAAGCTCGGCATTAAACACTGTACACAGTCATAGCTAGAAATACCACCGACGTGACTGTGTTGCAAGCAAATGGACTGGATTTAAAACATTTTTGTTAGTGATTCGTTTTCCTGGTTAACCATATTTATTGACTGCCTAGTGTAACATGTGGATCTTCAAATCTTTTGACACCCCTGAAGTTACGCATAAACTTGTTCTTAAGTCATTATTCTTGTCCTACGGTTGTTGACAATGTTACTCTGTGAGGGTCGACTTCTCAGGTGTTACCAAATTTTTCAAAATTAGTCCCATAACATATACTGCCGTAGGGCAGTAAAGTGTTAGAGACTTCACAAGACTACGTCCAGCTTTATCAGGTGGGGAGTGATTAGTTCTCTTCCTCTCTCCTTTGCTTTCCTTAACTAGAGAGTCAGGTACCCATTCAATACTGGGTAGACTGGAGTGGGACGCTACAAGATTTCCATCGCTGAACCCGCGAACTTTACCGCGAGAGGCAAAGGTTCTAACCGCTCTGCCAGTCGGACGCTATAATAGATTTTACACTTTCTTATTAGTTACTTATTAATGTTATTAATTTATAGGGCACGTCTCATGGAAAGGGAAAAAAAGCAGATAAAGAGGTACTAGAAAACCTTGGAATGAAAAGAGAATTAATGAAGGAGATCAAAAAGCTAAAATATGTTGGCCATGTAAAAAGACTAAACACCTTTACTGAAGACCATATTAGAAGGAAGAGTTAAGGCAACCAAGCATGAGGGAGATAACGCTACAAGTGGGAAGATAACATCAAGAGATCGACAGGAAAGAGTCTATTAGAGTGCACCGTCAAGAGACAGAAGACATTCATTGCAGATGACCTTGGTTGTGGAGATAGAAGCTGATGATGATAAAGAATGTTACTTTTTTGTCCTTATGCTGATGTCTCTTAACATTCTTTCTTTATCTTTTATCTCTATCCTAACTTCTTCTAATGAGAGCTGTATACTTTCTGTGCTTCTCTATGGTGCGGAATGCTGGAGAGTAACAGAGAAGGAAATGTCGAAACTGTCCTCCTTCCACACAATCTGCCTAAGGAAAATTCTCCGAATCTTTTGGCCGAATACCATCAGCAACCAAGAACTACTTATTTGGAGTAACCAGGATAAAATGCACACCATCATAGCTGGCACACGCTGGAGTTGGGTTGGCCACGTCCTCAGAAGGGACCCCGATACCATCGTTTGCTTCCTACGGTAAACTGGAAAACGATCGTCTATGGCATTGTTCGCTACGAAAGCGTACAGACATTTTGGCGGAGAATACAAAAGGAAGAACAGACGTTGTCTGCGATATGTCGCAGCTTACCCGTCTGGGGACCGGGAAAGTAAAGGTGATAATTGCTTAACTCACTTCTGTCCAGACATTGTCTGTGCAATTTTTTACAGAGAAACCCGTCTGCGTAGACACATTAGCAATGACACTATCTGCAGGAGAGGTTACAAATCGTAATTGAAAGGTTATCTAAGAGGTACGGAGGAAGTTGGGCTATGTATGGGAGATGAGGTCGTGTGTTTGGGTTTTAAAAAGATGTTTTAAAACACGTGGGAGAAAGTAAACTGACACCCCGGCCCGTTACATTCTAGCCCATTGGAACAAAACGGATTTGTTCATGTACTTTTGTGCCCCTCTCTCTCTCTCTCTCTCTCTCTCGCTCTCTCTCTCTCTCTCTCTCTCTCTCTCTTTTTAATCCCCTTATTATTTGACACATTTCATTCACCTCCATTTTTTGCTCTAAACCGCACCCAGACTTGTTTAGGGTTCGCCAGGTGAACTGTAACAATACCAGGTTATTTACACAGGTCAGCGGTAGCCAAACTTTGTTAGAGACACTCTTTGTTGACACAATATGGTCTCGTACGAGCTATGAATAGAATGCCATATTGTCTGTCTGAGAGATCCGTCTGACGGAGGCACGAAAACACAGGTGATAAGGAGATAATAGCTTCCGTCGGCCTATCCCTGTGTAATTATTACAGATGACCTGGCCGAGGAGACAATCTGGGCGGATGTATTACAGCATTATTAGAAAGAGGTCACGCGATGGAATTTTTAAATGTAATATTTTAAAACACGCGGGGGATATTATGAATTAAACACCCCTGCCCATATATAGTGCAAAAGAGATTGGATTGGTGTAAAGTGAGAGCCGGAATACACAATGATTCTCATTGGCAAATTCGTCAGAAGCAAATTGAGATTTGAACTGAGAATTGGAAATATAATCTAGCGAAATCGGAGTCACAAATCAGACTGCATTGCACGTCAAGCCTGCAATTCACCAAAGCCAGAAATTGAAGGATCGGACAAAGGATTCTAAAATTATAAGTGACAGATCAAAGTATTTGGGCAACTTTGAAACTTAAAAGTAAACCGTTCATATTTTAAATACGAAGACTGGAAACTTAAAGGACCAGGACAGATCGGAGTATTTGGGCAATTTTGAAAACTTAAAAAAGTAAACGCACATTTTTTAAATACAAAGACTGGAGTTCTAAGAAATCAGATTACTCGTTATAAGAGGAATTCTAAGATTTCCCGACCAAGTGATTCGAAAGCATCCAACCTAAGGTGGTACGTCCATTCTAAACTGTGCCAGGAGATTGTGTTCCCAAAAGTTACTTTGGGGTAAGTGTAAACATTTATTTTACAAATGTGAATTTGACATGTTATCTTGCTAAGTGGTTATGTACGAAGCTGGCAACCTCAGCATATGAAAATAGTATATTCATAAACCACTACAGCAAGCGCTAGTAGTTTTTTAAATGCTAATTCGCCCAGAAACGCGAATACTGCAGCAACCCCAGACTCCGACTGGAGCAGTGATGAGTGATGATTACATCACATGTGCCTCAAGTGTATCATATCATTTTGTGAGATATATGTACCTTGCTAATTTTAATTCAGGCAAATCATTGATTTCGCGCTGTCCAGGCACTTATTTTCCCAGTTTAATACCCAGAAGAATATGGGTGATTTCTAATCATCCTCCCTGAGTTACGCTGTGTATACTAAAAAAAAGAATTTAATTATTCAGAGAGACTAACATTGGTAGGTGGATAGCGAGACAATGCGCCTGTTAATTTGCAGCCCACAAATGTACTTAGCAGAGGCATTTGTTCTTTTTTGTCTAAAGTTTGTGGAACGAAGCTATCAGCTGTCATAATCACAAAAGAATTGACGAAACCACGGCTGCAGGACTCCCTTATACCAGTTAAGTGCTTGTAAAGGACACCAGCAAACGGACATTAAATTTTAAATTTAAATCCTCAACCCAAGTGTCAATGACGGGAAATTTGATTTACATCTAATATTCACCACCATTTCATCGCTATTTTAACCTGTTAAAACTAAGTGATCATTATATATGTTGCATGTTATTTTAAATTATAACAATAATTGTTTATTCAGTTATTATAAGTATGAAAGCAAACGTGTGTGCAAGACTATTTAATATATCTACACTTAGACAGATATTTACATTTACAGAGCTAATACTTATAAAAAGGAATTTCGCTGGATTTACACTAGCTGTGGGCTTGAACGGGCTATAACCATTGCTTAATTCTTCATAAAAGGCGGCGGGCAGATAATAAGTTAACAATTACCCTGCCAATGCAGCATTGTTCTTGACTTCGGAAATATCTTATGAAACTCCATTGGGATACAAGCGCCATTACCCTTCTATCTACAACTCTGCCAAGAGTAATCTTGTGCGAAGGGAGACACTTTTGACTACCCATTTTCAATAATCTTGCGTTTTGGCCACTGGTGGACCACTACTGCAGGGCTAAGTGGTGGCAATCCGTGACACCCATGAATTGATTATATGAGAGTCAGAGGTGGACATTTGTTATGATTGGATGTTTTGTCAGAGGCGCCAGGTGGAAGCGTGGGCGAGAGGGCTGCAATATATCCTAGCTGATTCGGAGGCTGAAACACATTCTGCATTCCAGAATCGTCAAAGGTAGACAGCTCGGACTGAAACCAGGAAAAGAATGGAGTTAGGATTCTGACCTTATAGGACCGGAAAAACATGTATCGGAACTTCTTCTGAACACTACAGCAAGGAATATTTACCTGTTAATATGGAAACCGGACTCATAGTAGACCTACTTACAAAGTCACGAAGAGATTCTAAAGAGAAATAATACCCCAGACGCGTGTTCGAGGCATCTGCATCAAGTTGCCAAGACGAATTCAACTAGCAAGAAGTCTAGAGTTACCAAATGCTATTGGGGTGAGTTGTAAAATATTTTGTAAACTTTCAATTTGACATGTTTTAGTTTGCTGATGGTTATACCCATACCAGGCTGGGAATCTCAGCATGTGAAAATTTATGAACCACCATAGCATAGCGCTTGGGATTGCTTCGTGCTAGTTCCCACAAGGAACCAAAAGCAGAGGTAACCCCAGAGTCCGAGTGGAGCAGGGAGTGGATGATAAGGACATCAAATGTATATTTTTACTATTATATGCAATAAGTTGTATGTATACTTAAACATGTTCCCCCAGGCACAAGCCATTGCACTTGCCGCTCTCCAGTCGCAATTTTTCAATTAAATCAACTAAAAGAATGGTGGTTTTTCATCATATCCCCTGAGTTATATGAAGCACGCCCAGGGAGTTTAAAAAATTCAGAGAAAGGAATCGGTTGGCAGAGATTTTGTTCTTTTATTGCCTCTAACGTTTGCGGTACGAATCGAAGAGAACATTTGATGCACTACTCTACCATACTAGTTGTACTGTTATTCTGTGGTTCAAAGCGTGCGATCCACACTGGAAACCTGCGTTCCACGGGTTGTGAAGATACCCGCCTTGATCAGAAGAGATTACCTCTTGAACTGATCTGGAGAAGGGCCCTTGCCACAGAGACGAAAAAGCATCAACACTTCAGCGTTTTGGCAGCTAAGTGACATTTCAAGCAGGCCAAATACAGCAGAACTTTGTTTTTCTTTTCAACATTACGCTTCTAAAGCCCATGTCTTTACTAGGAAGACATCTATATTTTATTAATCGCCAGATATCCCATTTATTTACATTTGTTCAAAAGTAAATTGATCATTAAATGTGTTATACGTTGTTTTACAAATTCATAGTCGATTTAGTTATTACAGAGAGAAGTGCATACGTATGATTCAGTATCTTTAATCTATATTTATATAGAGACAATAAGAAGAATTTTACTGTTAATTCGTTTGGGGGCTTGTATGAGCTAAATTACATTATATAATTCCTCTTCACAATAGGCGGCGGGCAGATAAAAGTTAACATTGCTAAGACACATTCAGCATTGCTCTTGACTTCTTAATTATCTTGTGAAGCTTCCCTCAAGGTAGAAGTTTCGTTGTCCTTCTATCTGCACCTCTGCCAAGAGTAATCTTGTGCGAAGGTAGATACCTTTGAAGACGTACATTGGATACTCTAGGTCAGTGTTTCTCAACCCTGATAATAGCAACGCCCCCTTTTGACAACTAATATTTTAAAACGCCCCCCACCCTTTTAACACCCCCTTGCTCTTTATCATGCGCGCACGCACACACACATGCACGCTCACACACACACACTCATATATACATAGATTCCACCATACTTTTAAAAAAGCAATGCAGTTAATGAGTTATCTTTTCTTATAACAAAAAGAAAAAGAGAAAGCACATCTTTAAAAGCGTAGTTATACTAAATATGAGTTTAAGTACGGAATTATATACACCACGAGTTCATTATCCTTGAATTACAAATTGGCAGAGCAAATGATATAAAATTTGTTCTTACAACTCTATAACTATCATATTCATAATCATATCATTTTAATAGCGCCCAAATGACTGCATATATATCTTCAGATATGAATATTTAAGCCTCTCCATTCGCAACCACTTTAAACATGAAAAAAATGGAAAAATTATTAGTTGATAATAATGATATAATTATATAAAAATTCACTTACTAATGAAGCTAAATGAGATCCTTGCGCTTGGTGTGACTCAGCCAGTTTTGAAATATTTGGTTCTAAGTTTGTTAAAAGAAGTCTCAAATCTCCTGTTACAAATCTGCAGTCGGTTTCGTTGCTTTTGTAGTAGCAACACTACTGCACTGAACCCCTTCTCCACCAAATACGACGTTGGGAATGCTGTAATTAGCAATTTAGTTTCACGCCAAAGAAAGGGATACGCAAGCCTCTGCTGGATCCAAAATTTTTCGTAATGTGTGTGACTGAATCGTGCTTTTACCTCGAAGTCATTTTGTAGCTCAATTAATTCTTCTTGTAAATGTTGACTAACTTGTTCCGCGTCTGATTCAAACGGATTAATCACCCAATCCGGTATTATTAGTTCTTGCAAGTCTTTAAATCGTATGCTCATATCATTTTTAATAGCGTCCAAATGAGTGCAATAAACCTCTAAATCTGAATCTTTAAGCCTGTCCCCACGTACTGCAGTAAACATGGAAAATGAGAAAGTTCTCGGCAACTAAGATTATTTTTATATAATGTCAATATGTTGATGAACCCCATGATAATTCCTTTCACTTTAATCAGGCTGATCTCATTTCCTTGAAGCTTAAGAAGAACCTCATTTAACTTTTCAAATATATCTGAAAGATAGGCCACATCGTTTCGCAATACTTCTCTTTCGATGCTAAATTCTTCTTTGATTGAATCCAAAAACTCTACAACAGTATCAAATAATGCCCATAATCTTTTTAAACAGTTACCTTTGGACAGCCATCGTACTTCCGTGTGTAGGAGAAGACGTTCAAACTCTTCACCATTATCACAACAAAGTTTACGAAATAATCTATCGTTCAACGAATGCGCCTTAATTTTGTTAATAACACTGATAACACAGTTCATTGATTTGTGGAGTCTGTCACTAAGATGCTTGGCGACTAAATGTTGTCGATGAATAACACAATTAATTGTTAAAACACCTGGTGCCACATTTTTTATGTAGGCCAGAAATCCACGATGACGACCAACCATAGCTGGTGCTCCGTCTGTCGCACATGTGATGACATTGGAAAAAGGAATTTGTTTTACCAACAAAAATGTTTCAAGGGTTTCAAAGATTGATAGCCCCTTTGTATCTGCTGTCAGTAGTTTTGCAAATAACATATCCTCTATGATATTTTCATTCTTTATGTATCTCACATATGCGAGCAGCAAAGCTTCGTTATCATGCACGACGATTTCATCCAAATGTAGTGAAAATTCAGTAGACTGCAAATCAGTACACAGCTGATTTTCAACATCACTAGCCATCTCATCTATTCTTCTTGAAACAGTATCATTGCTCAATAGAATAGAAGAAATTATGTCACTTGGATTTCTTTCCATCATTGCGCTAATTACCTCCCGTACAGTTGGTAAAATTAAAGATTCTCCAATGTTGTGAGGTTTACCACACTTCGCAATCATGTGTTCAATTTTGTTAGATACAATGAGACCTTTATCATTGTGATTATACATTTTTTAAACATATTAGTGACAGTGTTGCGGCTTTCAAACTTGTGTTTTAAATCCTGGAAGTAAGAAATATCTTTGCCAACTTTATCTGAGTGTTTCTTGGTAAAATGCTCGTTAAGCCGTGACGGTTTCATTGCTTCGTTAGAAAACACTTGCTGGCACAGCAAACATATTGGTAAGTGTTCATTTACGGCTGAAGGTACAAAACCGAATTTCAAATATTCAACTGAATATTGTCGACACTTTCTCTTTACTGCTGACATATTGAAAATTTTAGTATAATATACATACATCTACACCTCGTCAAGCCTCAAAACTGACTGAGTTTAATTCTCTACACTCGAAACATCCAAAGATGCATTAAAACTAAGCCATAACTGCCCACAACGTCCCTGTTGCGAGAAGGTATTTACGGACAGAGTAAGGAAGGGGCTGTGATGTGTTCACGGGCTAATCAATGTTTGACGGGAATGTGTTTCCAGAAGAAAATATGTGTTGAGAGTGGAGAGAGAAGGTTAGCTTGGGTATGTCGAGAGGTTAACAATTGTTTCGAGTGTTGAAGGGACATAAATCTCCGCCTACTGTCTCCTGACAATAGTAACATCCCAGGTACTAAAAATTTGCGCTTGGAATCCTTGAAACACTCCATGGGACGCAGGGCAAATAAAAACTATCGTGTTACAAGCTATGCGAAGGGGAATATCTTTTGTAATTGTTTCATATTGATTCATGTAAAAATGTACACAACGCCCCCATGAATGGAAGTAGCGACCCCCAATCGTTGCGACCCATCAGAACGCCCCTAGAAATCTTGAAAACGTCCCCCGGGGGGCGGTACCGCCCCCATTGAGAAACACTGCTCTAGGTTTTGGCCATTGTTGGACCATCACTGCGGAGCAAGGGGAGGCAACCCGTGACAGTGTAGGTGTCGTA
The DNA here is from genome assembly GCA_024509875.1 of Oreohelix idahoensis. Taxonomy (NCBI): domain Eukaryota; kingdom Metazoa; phylum Mollusca; class Gastropoda; order Stylommatophora; family Oreohelicidae; genus Oreohelix; species Oreohelix idahoensis. The sequence goes on along the minus strand of JAMPIV010021824.1, from coordinate 253,506 downwards.
AATCGTATACTGGGCGAGGCACCAATGGTCGCACCGGTACAGTATGATGGAGATGGCCTATTGAATGTTGTCAAGAAGGTCTCCAGAAATTGGCTCGTTAAGAAAGAAAGTGACCTATTCGAGATATTGACAAGAAGAAGAGAATTCGAATGCTTTCCACTAGATAGTGTTTTTGTGACGGTATTGCCTCCCCTGCTTTGCAGTAGTGGTCCAACTGGGGCCAAAACTCACGAGTATCTAATATGGGCCTTCAAAGGTGTCTACCTTCACACAAGATTACTCTTGGCAGAGATGTTGATAGAAGGGTAATGACACTTCTATCACAAGGGAATGTCACAAGATATTCATAAAAGCAAAAACAATGCTGCTTTGTGTGAGCACGTTAATTCTAGAATCTGCTGACAACTTTTGTGAAAAATTAAGATTAATTTTAGCTCGTTAAGCCCCCACCTCTGATTTACTCAGTGGAATTCGTATTATTCTGGTATAGCTCTGTTTAGAGGGTGTGTAGTAAATTGACTGAGAAAAACATGCAGGACATTTAAAATGATTAAATCGAAGTTAAATTTGTACAAGTACAAATAACAAAATTTAATAATGCGAATAGTTATGGATCAAGAAAAAGTAATCATCACGGTCGTGATGTGATGTAAATTTCTACAAGAAGTTCAAGTGGCAGCATATAGATTAAAGGTAGCTGCCAATGACGGTTCTACTCCTTCTGATGGGCTGGTTCTTTTTACACTGCTCACGCTCGTCGCTGGTCAAGGATGTCGGGTCTAGCTCGTTTCCCAGAAATGTCAGGGAGAGTCTACGAAAGTTGGTCCCTCGTCTTAAAGCGTAGGCCACTTGTTCCTTCTTGTTTCAGAAATAGTATTTTCTGCTGGTACCACAAACAAGCCAATCCTGGCTCACAGACTTTTTTGCTCAGAGGAATAAAAGGCACTGGCAGATGCCTTATTTCACGTGTGCTTGGGGTCGTGAAATTTTAACTTTAATTCCCTCTCTGACTCCGTGTGTTTCCTTCAGTTTCCTCAGACAGCGGCTTTGCTTATTAAAATGATAGAGATTTCCTGGGCTGTTCTTGTAAGTCCGTCAAGATTCTCCAATAAAAGGTGTCCGGTCTGTTAAAATGGAATTCTGAATTCTAACTTCTGGCACGTCTGGTGTCTTGACAAGCGACCTTCACAGTAGATTTGACTGACTGAAGCGTCAGGTTATATTCACTGTCCAGCCCCCGCATCTGTTTATAACAAAGCTAAAAAAGCACCAATCGTTTCAAACCAAAAGGTTGGGGTGGTGCGGGGGTGGGATTTCAAAATATTCCTGACATGGAAAAATTTTGATTATAATGTCTTCCGTATATGGCATGAAAATATCCGATGCTCTGGCAGGCGAACTCACAAACACATATGTAAACTCCTACGACAAATATGTCTCAGAGGCAACAAATTTATTACTGTATCAGAAAGTAATCTATTCGCAGACGGGTAATCTCGTTATCTGTCCCGCACTCTGGCCTTTATCAGCGATTTAAGCAAACACACTGGCAATTGTAGGGCTAATCTGTAGCGGCCAAGCTTTGGTACACAAGAATTACCAACTTGTCTGACGTTCAATATTACTTCCGCCGCTCCTTGCAAATGTGATGTGTTAGTCATCAACAAGGAGTGTCAAATGTTTGAACAAACAAACTCTCTGCTACATAGCAAACATAAAGAAAAAGGTGCGACCATGGCAAATCACGCAAATAAAATCAGTACAAAAATGTAACTGATTACTACCGAAGTGAAAGAGAGATCGGAAAGAGGTCGCCCAAAAATCCATCTCGTGACAGTTTTCTAACGAATCATGGAAAGCTTTCAATTTCCCCTACATCATTAGCTTCTGTTCTCAGATCACGATTAAGAAAGACCCCCCCCCCCCCCCCGCCCTCCTAAATGAAGGATTTTGCGTAGATGTAAATACTTAACACAGACAAAAAGAGTGATACATTAAATAACTAGGTAATGACCAACGTTGCTATACAGTTTATTTGGTAAATATATACATATATAAGGTTAATATAAAGTAAAAAAAGATGATGGCGAAAGACAGTTCACACACAGATGCAATGTAAAAATGTAGTTAATTAAATATTAGAGTGAACCTATGCAAATAGTGAGAAAATGATGAAATATATTAAGTGTTACCACACTGATGACTACTCTACACTGTCAATGAGTCTTTAAAATTTTCTATACTGTATGAATATGCGGTAATATGCACCAACTGTCCAATGCAGATCTATGTTACGCCCTGTGAGTTATCTCCAAGACGAGAACGCATTGATGAAACCTTTTGAACGTGTAGTAGTGAGAACATGAGATATACTCTCCCACAACGCTTATAAATGTCTCTAACGTCGAGAAACTGTTGACATTCGTCTCAGAAAAATGTTTGCAATATGATCTTGAAAATGCACTGACTAGACTGGAGCTCTTCACGAAATGATCTTCTAGTAACAAGTGTATTTCGTGCAATAAAGCTTACTTGGATGATTTTTCTGCTTACAAAGATGATTAAAGTTACACTTAAGTAAAAGTCATGATTCGGAAAGATTATTTTTTAAATGACGAAAGAGCAAAAACGTGAAGGAAATAAAATAAGAACGATGATGAAAAAGGTAACTGACGAAAAGTATAGGAACACTTTATCACAGTAGGTAGGAGTTGCAAGAAACTGCCTGCCTCTCTTCTTATAATTTTATCCTGTTTTGAACTGTATGTTGCTACAAAGACCAGAGTTAGAAGTTCAGTATCGTCAGTGTTATCATCATCATCGTCATCATCATCATCATCATCATTTCCCTTTGTGTTCTTTATGAAGCGCAGAACCACCACCGCAGGTGGTCTCCTTGTATGAAGTCAAGAGCCTGGGATCCAGATCTCCAGAACGACCCAGAGTTCGCTGGGAGATCAACATTAGACAATCCTTGAAGGACCGAGTACTATGTAGATTGGAACCAGGCCAGGAGGAAGACAGACGATAGGATATTATGGCTCTCTCTCTCTGTCTCTCTCTCTCTCTCTCTGGCAAACCTCTATTTTCCAAGGTAGAAGAGGAACGGCTAAGTAAGTAAGTAAGTAAGTAGGTTGTAGTTTGTTAATGGTAACATGTTTAGAGGCAACCCTAATACATTTACAGTTATTCCACACAACAAGTCAAGTTCATAAAGAGTGGTTATAAAGTCCTGGTGCAACTTTAAACTGTAATAACTTTTAATGTGCATGTTATAGAAACATACGGTAAGTGACATATAAAAGCACAATCTATTAAGTTATCACGCTATACAATCCAAATTTCTTCAATCTAAGCAACATCTTTCGTGACGCATCGTTCAATCCGATTTTCTAACTCGTTGATAACATTCTCAAGTCGTTTCTTAGTGAATTTCATTTGTGGTGCTGACCTTAAATTCATCAAAACAATATGACTTTTATGTGTAGACAACAGGTTTAACATCATAAATTATGCTTTTATATGTTTAAACTGCGCAAAGTTATTACGGTTTAAAGTGACACGGACTTCGTCTTTCTCAGAGGGTCACAAAGATTAAGTGTTGTCTGTTCTTTTCCACAAGGAAGTGGGCTATCGGTATCCATCTCTGGTGTTGTAGAATAATCTAGGTACTGCAATCTCTGCGTTTTAAAGGGGTTTTACTGCGCTTTTTCGTAAATTGCATTTTTTTTTAAAGAAATTGTTTTCCTATGAAGAAAATCATGAATTTCTCAGAATTCTGTTTTATGTTACTAATTTTCTAATATTTTGCGTATTTCTTTGTCAATCGGTATAAGATTTGAAACGGATACTTTCCATTACATAATAAAACTTTTGTCAAATCTCGTTTTTGATATCGTATCACAATTTTAATTTATTGCAACTAATGTTGTAACAATTCGAAAAATAAAAATGGTTACTATTTTTAGATACAAACTTTAAAGTTCTATTTCTCAGGATCTACTTAATTTAACTAAAATCGAATGTAATAAAAGTTTTAAAATACAATGATAAGCTTCCATCGCAACTTTGGTGGTCATAACTAAACAAATAAAAAAGCTTTACGGAATTTAAAGATAGGAGTAAAATCCAACATGGCTACCGTTACCATGGCAACCAAAAAAGCGTTATACCTTCAAATGCGTTGTTATGCATATTACTGAGGTAAGTCTGCCCTGTGAATTTTTAAAAAAAATCGCGCAGTTATTTTTGAAAGCAGCATTTTATTGAAGCTTCTCAACTTAACTAATTCTCAAAATTCTTGAAATGATCTTTGTTGTAACAATTAACTCATATGTGTGACCTGTAACGACTTGTTTCCAGCCACCGTTCTTGTCCGCTATCTTGACCGCACTCCTTTTTCTACGTTTAAAAACCGTATGCACGGGGAAAAAACATCATGCGTTCAAAACGTTCATAACTTTGGCATAAAAGGTGCACACGGACTTTAAAACCACCCTGTATAATTTGATGGATGTATGTTGTTCGTTCATTAGGCATGCATAACACTTTATATGTTTGTATATGTTTATGTGTATGAAAGTTAGTGTGTGAGGTTGTCACTAACTGAAGAGAGATTCCAAAAAAATAGGTACAGTATGTCAAGGTTAAGGTAAATGCTGTCTTGTAATCTTTCAATCGTTCTGCACTACATAACACTTAAGTATGTGTTGTCATGCTTCGACAGCTTAAAGAAACTGATCGTACAAATCTATAAATAGACCAATGACGCCGTCGCCTGGGAGTGAATGTGTTTAGCTAACTGTATCCACTACAAGGTTGGACTGGATGGAAGCCGGTGTAGGAGGCAGGAAGGACGTACCCGGCAACACGCACTGTGCAGTACTTCCTACCGTCAGGTAGGGAACACTGGACAAGTGATTCTTGTGTAGTTTGATGAGTTACTTGTCGTAAAAATTTTGAATCTGTATGACACCACGCTCAAATTCCCCGCTCAAAAACTAGCTATAATATTTGAATCCAAATTAACTATAGTATTTGAAGCAGTCTAAGAACCCAGTCAAATTTACGGCCAAAAATTTATCTAGTGTATTTGAATTTGTCTAGGAACCAAGTCAAAATCTACCGCCCACCAAAATTATCTAAGAGCCTAGTACAAATTTAACACCCAATCAAAATGCTTCTTTTTTTGGGGGGTAAGGATAAAGAAACCTTTTAACTTGGTAACAATGCCTATTTTGTGTTTTTGACCGAACGAATATATTTTATTTCTTAACAACTAAAGATAGTTAAACAGAAGGAAATATCTCAAATTATAGCGCTGATATTGCTTAACACATAAGCATAAATATTCACGCATGATAAAATTTTATTGTAGTAGAAAAATTTATTTTAGTGATATTTTCACATCAGGGTAATGCCAAATTTAATTACTTAAAAATTACCCAGATTGAAATGCAAAGAAATAACTAAGGAATATCCATATAGAGCGATAGAGAACAATTGGCCGTTTAATTATCACTTTTGATAATTAAAATCGGTCCGCTAATAACTATAATATAAAATATTTAAAATTAGTCAGATTATACAAACACGCTCAGAACCGCATAAATCACAAGTCTCAAACTAAATTTTTTGACCTTGCCTCCGATTGGGCGGATGTAGTTCTATAAATAGTAACAAGGTGGTACTATCGGGGCCATTCGATTTGAAAATCTACACCGAGCTGACAGCATTGGAAAGATAGAAAGATCAAGTCTTTGCCTTCTGTTCTGAAAGCAGTTCTAAGATCCCTTAGAAGGCCAGTTCAGCTTGAGTGTGTGTGAATATATTTACCTGAGGGTAAGAAAGATATAATTAATTGCTTATTTTGTTAATTATTAACTTGTGAGTAAACAGCCTATTTGTTCGAGTGCTATTCGAAAGTGAAACTGCCGGCGGGATGTGTTTTGTCACACTGACCTAAGTAGGAATGTGTGTAGTATTGCAGGCTTGTTCGAAAAAAAAAATGTGTATAGTGTTTGCAAATAGGGCACAAAATTTACGACCGTAAGTGTTAGTAGTGGTTTAAATTGGTATTTTCTTCTGGAGTAATACACTGTTCTCAGATCATGTGATAAACATATAGGGAAGGTTAGAATGAAGTAATCAATAGGTCACATGCTGTATTGTACTTACCATGATTATTGTACTAACATTGAATCCAAACAGAGAAAGAATGATTACATGAAACTGATTGTAGGCAACGGAATTCAAGGTCTTGTGCAGCTTGTTAGCACAAATATCTGACAAGGGTAAGTTTTAATATTGTTTAGGGGTGAATGGATTGAGGCAGACTTCTACATGGAATAGGTTGTACTTCTATTCCAGGTTATATCACGAAATTACCTCGTGGCTGCATTCAATTGAGAGGAAGTGTGGGAGTTGAGAGGTCCTCATATAACTGGAACCAGACTCCATCTTCGCAGTCAGGAGTCACAAAGTTGGTGATCCTGACAAATGTTTTACAGAACAGCAGCAGCAACATTCTAAAGTTAAGTCCTTTAGGAAGGCAATGTCGGTTTATCCAAACCATTCACCAAAAAGTATTCAAAATAAACTTACAACCCTTTGTAGGATGAAAGTATCAGACCTTCCAAAGTAATCAAGAGACCTTACAGTATAGTACTAGCGGAAGTATCAATATTATGAACAGGAACTGTGTGTGTAGTTATTCCAGGGACCACTTTACAAAAATGGAACAGATTTTCCAAAATATTTATTTTAATGTGTAAATATCATTTTCTTGATTTTGATAATTCCTGACCTAAAAGATTGAGGTTCAAAACAATTAAATTGTGCATAAAATTTCATACAGCCTTGCTTAAATAATTTTATTAAAGTTGAAGTTCTGTTTGAAATTAATCATTAATTATGTTAAATACATTCCCCTAGACTCGTAGCTAAATTAATTTGGGATCAGGAGAGGTAGCAGTTTGGGACTCAGAGTACATCATCATCATCTTCTCTGAGAACTTACATAGCTTGACCCCACTTTGATGGCCATACACCCTTGCTCTTTTCAGAGAAGGGGGTATTACTTATAAGACCAGTCTCTTATCTGGCACTATCCTGGTATCCTCTGATACACCTATTTGTCCAGGATAGCTTATACTTTTATTAACATCAAAACCTCTTATGACATTACTGTTATTTTTATTTTCAACTCGCCCCATTTTTCTGTTCCATTCATTTATTTTGATTCTTTATTTATTCTTAGGCGTTCGAGTTCGTTATTTATTAATTCTGGGTTATTCTTTATGGCGTTAGGATTACTCAGACAACATTCACCAACCCTTTTATTTGTGGGAATGGGAGAAATCCCCTACCCAGGTTGTAACGTGGACCAGTGATTCATTCTGGTAGATAGGAGGTCAGTAACGTTATACAATATTACGTACTTAGCGGTCTATATAAAGCGCGTGATAGCCAGCAGCGGCCTTTCCTAGTATCAGCCCAGACGAGAGAACAGGCGAGACGAGGTGACCGGTGTAGGTAGCAGATGGACCAGAGCACGTGAGCTGTAAGTCTTAGCGCATTTTGTAGAATTTAGCATTCGTGTTCTATAAGTCTGAAATTATATTCAGCACGAGTCTGTTTTAATGTTTAGTGAATTAGGTCTAAATAGATAGATAGATGTGAAAGTTTAAGAGCGATTATTTTATTTATCAGAAAGGCAAATATGGTATGAAGCTATTTCACGTAAATTTAGATAATATCTACCTGTTAGCAAAAATATCAAGATGGCGGCCACGTGGTGATGTATTTAGTTCCAGCTTTGTTAAAGTTAAGAATAATTATATTGTATTCCTTAATGTAAGAGTAATTAAGTGTATTTCACGATTATTGATATTTCTACTGTATATCTTTAGTGGGTTACTTTGAAGTGAGAATAGTCATTTAGATTTCGGGAGAGCGCGAGGCCACTCCTTTGTTGAGACATGTGTTTCTCTGGTTGCTCCCGGCGGAGCATGGAAACACCAATGCAGCTGGTGTCCATTACAGGCCCACAATAAGCATTTTTATGCTATTGCTGTGGTTGTTTCGGTGACGGCAACGATGTGTTTCATGTGATGAGTTCTCAGTCTCATCAGGGGTCGTATACGACACGCTTGTTACCAGGCGCACCAGTCGCCACTTACGACATGTTCAGAGGGCAGTGACGAATATTGAGATGGATCAGTTCGAGGTGGTGGTTTACTCTTATTACTGAGAGTATTTGATGTACATGTAGTTGAAGAATATTATTTTATGTCCATTTTATTATTATTTAATTATGGTTATGTGAAGAATGGTTTGTGAGAGCACGTGGGCTCACTTGGAGATATATATTTCTCTTCTCCGCTCCTGAGGGAGCATGGGGCCACCAGTGTGGTTTCATCCGTATGAAGCATTCAGATGCTCGTGCAGTAGTAGTTTCGGTAGCAATCTGTGTTACACGGTGAGGTTGCCAGCCTCATGAAAAACACCATACTAGTCTCATTGGACGACATGCATGAGTGTGTGTGTGTGTGATAGCTGAGGGTGGCGTGGAAGGACTGTTTGGCAGGTGAGAGCATCATTATTTAACTACTATGATTTTAACTATTCGTTGCTTTGTTTGTTTCTTCAGACTAGCAATCGGGCACATGCTGGGTGTTTTGTTTTGTTATGTTCGCTAGTTTATTTGTTTAATGTTTGCTTAGTCCCTAAATGGGTTGTAAAAATAAATACAGCCCCTGCCTCTAGAATCAAGAGTTTTATTGTTGTTCGGGTCGGTGCGAGTGTGACAAGAGAGTGATCAAACATATCACAATATAATCATCATCATCATCTCGCCCACCCTATCACAATTGGTTGGGTTCGATTTAATTTATGTGCAGAATGATATTAGGTCAAAAGTTGGGCAAAAGCGGTTCCTGGGAGATGATGCCAGACGCGATGATTCATCGCGTCTGTCTTGCATCAGTCTATTAGCAATATATATATTCAACGCCAAAGTTTAGTTAGCGCTCACAAGTCCAAGAATTTTTTGCCGTGAATAAGGGCTATTTCAGTCTGCCCGGTTCGTGGAGATTCTGCAAAGTTTGGCGATTCACGCCGGGGAGGTTGTAGATAAACCGAAGCCTGCAAATAACTTTGCCTTCTCGGAGAGGGAGGTACGGGACATCAGTGTAATTGAAGAAAACTGGGTACGCGCTTTGTACCTGGCGCCCAGTTACGTCTGCAACACTGAGAGGAATTAGAAGCTCTCCTGACGTGAGGAAACTTATACCTCAGAGGGGACTTGCCTCTAAATCGGAGCTCTTAGCTCGTAAAGGCCCAATACCAAAACAGGGTACGTTGCCTATATATATATATATTATATATATATATATATATATATATATATATATATATATATATATATATATATATATAATATATATATATATATATATATATATATATATATATATATATATATATATATATACAGTACTTTGCAAAAAAAATGGCAGTCATATTTTCGCAACGCAGCACACTCATAGAAGCAAATAATAATAAAAACTGTATGTCCAGAGGAAGATTGGTATCTCCCCTATCTATTAACAGTGGTTTCAGTACAATATAATGTTGCCTTCTCCAGCAAGGCAAGCCTGGATGCGGCGAGGCATACTTCCCACAAATGTTTGTAGGTAATTGAGAGTCAGACTGTCCCAGTGTTTTTCAGCTACCTTCTTCAATTGTTCAACGTCTCTGAGTCCACTCTTTTTTAAATGATTCTTGAGTAGTGCCCAAACGTTTTCAATTGGGTTTTGATCGGGACTGTTGCTGGGCCACTTCAGCACTATCACATTCTTCTCTTGCAGCCATGCTTTGGGGGTATGAGCTGTATGATTTGGGTCATTGTCATGTTGAAATGTGCACCCATCGGGGTACATGACCTGCATAAATTGCAGAAGGTGTCCCTCTAGTATGTCGATGTACCTTTCTTTCGTGAGAATTCCTGTGAAAACACACAGTGGGGTGGCACCTCTTGCTGACACCCCTCCCCAAAGATGGAATTTCTAGGTATGTTTCGGTCGCTGGTACACAGGCGTTACAGAGCCTTTCGTCCAAATATTTATTTGAGCAGGATAAGACCAAAGAGAACATTCATCTGAAAAAAATCACATTGTCCCATGACAAATTTTGGTGTTCGTGGCACCAGTTCAAGCGCATCTGTTTGTGAGTCTCTGTGAGCAATGGTGACGAAATTACCCGCTTTTTTGTGTAATTCATCCAGTGTAGCTCCCGGTTGACAATAGCATTAGATACCTCTGGGCTTCCCAACTCGATCATGCGCTGCCGTATGTTTTCTACACTCTTCATTGGCCCAGCCCGAACGATTTGGGCGAGACACCGATGGTCCTTTGTGACCAAAATTCTTGGCCTCCCACTACCTTCTTTTCGCTCGATTCCATTACCTGCTTTTAATTTACTCACAACTCTGTAGACAGTCCGCTCAGGAATGTTCAAGGTTTTAGAAATGTTGGAACATGTTTGATTTCCTTCATTCCAAAGCTGTGAAATTAACATACACTTTGACTTTGTATCCATTTTCTGCCACTAGCATTAGAAATTGTCGTCTGCTCTTATATCAAGGGACGTTACTCTACGCTAATTTTTTTTTTACTTTTGGTAGTATTTGCTCACTTAAGCGGAGTGCAAATTTGGGGCAGAACATGCATATTTAATTAGATTTCAGCTTATTTAGCTGAGCAATATGACTGCCATTTTTTTTTGCAAAGTACTATATATATATATATATATATATATATATATATATATATATATATATATATATATATATATATATATATATATATATATATATATATATATATATATTCTTCTTCTTCTTCCGTCCTTAGCCACCGACCGTCAAAGCAGTCAGTGGCCATTACGCCTAGTGGCGTCTTAGGGCAACAGCAGATAGGTTTTCTTTGCCATTGTTTCCCATCACGCAGTGGCGTCTTTAGGGCAACGGCAAATCAACCCATCTGCTGTTGTTTCCGTAATCGAAGTGACTGGCAAACGGGTGATCAGCCCGTTGTTATATATATATATATATATATATATATATATATATATATATATATATATATATATATATATATATATATATATATATATATTCGCCAAGGGCCCCTTCATCAGTATTCGAGAGAGGAGAGAGAAAGATCATGCCTCTGTAAATGCTAATGAGAGGAGGTGCGTGACGAAAAGCAACTCATCGGAGCCTGAGACGAAATGAAAATCTAGCCTACAGCATCCGACAGCCTTTGCTTTCCCGTTAGCGTCCTAAGATTCGCTATCAAAGTCACGCATTTCTCTGCCTGTCTGACTCACCTTTTAATCCATGCCTCTTTTGACTTGTCCATAACAAACGAGTTTGTTTACCAACTTTCGCAACCTGTCATTCATAGTAGGGGGCGAACCACGTTTGTTTACCTGAGTTTCTCACACCAGCGATCTGTCAATCATTAGACACCAGACATATGCACGTGGAAATAACGGACCTCTTTTGAAGAAGCCGCACGGGCTAAAACACATTCCCCGAGAATCCTGTGATGTTCGTACATACAGGGAAAGATAACGCTTTGATCTCGAGAAACGTGGAAAACCTCGGAAGGAAGTCCGCTACACGGGTTAAGCCTCTGTTGTCGGTTAGCAATGGCCGACAAAACCGACTGTAAACCTTTTATCCAGGAAACGTAGTTTCAGATTTCTCTGCTAGGAAACAGAGTGTGAAAATTCACATCGTCTAGAGATCATAATAACATGATCGTATATAAACTGCGTCTTTCCCAGATCAGTTATCTGTGTCGCTCACTCTAATGGGTACCTCCGAAAACGGCGAGTATCTGCCTGAATGGCGAGGGACACTTGTCTCTGTACAAGAAAATAGGATACTCACGTAAAAATCAATTTCAGGTTAGACATTAAAAATAACCTGAGATTTCGCCTCGAGTATTAGCGGGCGTACGAAAAAAAAAAAGTGTCGCTCAGAATTTTCCGGAGAGTCTAAACACATTATCTAGAACCATTGGGAATAGATGTGTTAATAGTTTCGTGGTGCTTTCTTTCTGGATTTCCGGTAATATAAATTTGTGCTTAAGCGATTTAATGTGTTAAGTTTACCATTATAATTCACGGTGATTTTCTAGTGTTAGGACTAGGGAAATAAATAACGCGTAGCTATTTTTATTCCAGAGGTTTCAGTTGTAATGCTAATTTTATCACCCGCTATCACACAGAAAGAGACGGTTTAGTTGACTAATTAATACACTAGGCGCGGCGGATAATTGACGGAATAGAATTCACGTTTATTTCATTTCGTGTAATTTAGTAAGTGACTGTAGTTTAAATATCATGCGACTAAACAAACCGACGCCGACCCTCTAATAGCTACTTAGCGACAGGCGATATTTGTTAAAGTGCCCATATGGATAATTAAATAATAACTGACCAGATAGGAATAGGCTAGAGACAACGTGTGCTTATATGTAGATATTATTAGCAGTACATTTTTCATAATGTTCCTCTATCCGTAGGCATGACCTGATCAACAACGACCAGCGTTTTTTTAATATTTGGCTTTATTTTGGTCTATATCTTGGGCCTTGTCTCAATTTTACTGATCGGATTAAAGTTTTTTGTCTTTTGACTCCAAGTTCAGTTGTGAACAGGACCGGCCACAGAGACTAACGAACATTTTAATAGTAAATTTTAACTGGACTTACAAATACCCAGATATATATATTTTTTTCATTTTATCAGCCCACTGGGGTGTGAAAGATATAACAATTCTCCCGACTTCTGATAGTCGTATCCAAGTGGATTTTTTTTCCAGAAAAGTTACGCTATTTCAGAATCAGCACTCACCAGAGCCAGCCGATAGGATTTACCATCATCATCAAGTAACAATAATTAACAGTTTTTTTTAGCTATCAGATGTTTTTCTACTGTTTACTGTGAACACCAGTCTCGGCATTAACAATCCAAGGTGACAGTGTTTATCCAGGAAATCAACCACCAAATTAGGCGTTCCCCTTATAAAATTTAATTATTCAAAAGAGGGACTGGGGCCCGATTCGGACGATATATACATATTCATGGATTTTTACGTCCAACAGATTGTTTCACCAAGAATAGGGTAAGAAGCGAGATTGTGTGGCCACGTATGACAGAGAGAGAGGGAGTGAAATATTTTCTTTAGTACAGGAAACATTGTATCATCAGCACTCTGTTTTGACTATTGTTTAATTTTATTGGATAACGTTTAGTGGGAACTGTGTTCTTTCTTTACTGTCTATACTGTAACCTAGTGCTAACCTTTAACCTTTGGGGTTATTAACTTGTTGGGTTCTTGTCTTCTCAATGAGGGGAGGGCATAGGTATTCTGTTATTTTTCTATATATGAAATTCTGATGTATTTGATCTTTCACTTTTAGATATTCGATGTTGTAAAGTTTAATGATAATAAAAAACAAAAGAACTAAACTGTGTGTGTTGGTCAGACCCATACCCAAATTTACCATAGTTTTTTCACGTTTGTGTGTCTTGATGTCACATAGCTGTGTTTGTGTGTGAGTGTTTCGGTAATTTATATTTCTCAATATAGGGAGGTGCAAGATTGTCTTATGCTAAATTATAGTCTTATAGATAGGCTGGACTAGAGAAACTACTCAGTCCAGAGACAGATCTTCTCATTAAACTATTCACCCGTGAAACTATTTCTTACACCTTTACTTCTCACGTACTATCGCCATCTCCTATACTCAGGCGGGACCTTACATAACTTTAAAACCTATCTAAGCACGACAACGATAGCGTCAGAAAGGCACTGAACAGAAACAGAGGAGAGAGAGTGGAGTTTAGCCGTTTCCTCATGAACAGTAGGGTTAGATAGAAATACTTAGAGGACAGCCTCTGAGGTAGTGCTGCAGAATCCATAAGCGTAGCATTTCTTAGGGATGTATTACTTAGGTGTCAGGACCGCCTAGAGCGCCTTTGAGACAGTGTAGTCATTTAGTTTATAAATCTTCAGTGGGACAGTGTGTTTAGTTAGTAATAATAGTGTAGTCAGGAGTGGTGGCTCTTACTTAGAGACCCTCACCAAGTATATTTCTTTATCCTTAGTTGTTTTCGTGCAGGTTTGAAAGAGAGTGTGATAATTTATATTGTGTCTTTCACTTGATTTGTTCTGTTTTTTCCCCAGGTTGTGCGAACTCGCCCGTTATTGTTGTTCGCTGTGGTATTGATTTTGTTGTTTAATAAACTATAAAATGTACACTGGATCAGTTTATCTTTCACTATACTGTACTTGTATGCTTTGACTGTATAGTTGTGTCTGTGGATAACTTAGTGTAACCTTATCTCCTGTCTGGTAGTCAGAGGTGGTGAGACAGTGGCTAGTAAAACAAGTCACAAGTGGCGAGGGAGAGTCAATCTAGGTTCTCACCCTTGAAGCTATAAGTCTCATCCTTCCACATTCACTGTAATTCTCATCTTAATCTATCTTCTCAGACTTTCCTCATAACTGTTGTCTTGTCTCTGTACTCAGACAGACTATAATTAAGTCACTCTGTGACACTGTGATAAAGTCAGTTTGAACTCCCCTCCTCAAATTATGTATAAGATATTATTCTATAGATTCTGCTACTATGGCCATTTTTAACTTGGACAATATTTGAATAGGGAAACGCCACCACTTTTTGTCAGCGATCCGCGCTGGATTTGAAAGCATTGATGATTTGCTAATGATACCTCCCTTCCCTAAAGTACAAGCTTTCAAGTTGCTCCGTCCTAATTTTTAAAAGTAACGTTAAAATGACTTGGCAAGCGGCCAAGGCATCATTTAGCTCAAAAGAGTGAAGGAGGCTACTGTCCAAAATCTATAAATAACTACGCCACTTGTATTATATCTAAGTCCCCCAGCACCGGAGTATTTGAAACAAAATCTTAACCCGCCCGCACCCTTTCATTTTTTTCTGCTGACGGAAGCGTGACAGACGCCTATCGCGTGCTTAGAAGGGGGAAAACGATGGTGGATTGTAAAAAGAAAAAAAATCGCGTCTACTTGTAAATTTGGACTCAAATGCATTGTACAAGAGGCAAAAGTGAAACTAAGAATATTTATTTCTTCATAAAAACGAAAGAGAGTAAATAAAAGAAATACTTTGACAATAGAGTACTGTTGTTTAATATAATACCATGTAATAATTATCGGGACTTAGAACCTTTCTTTCCCTGATATGTTAGCACAGTGAAAAGAGCCCATGATAATAATAAAGAGAAAAGTACATAGATGAAAACTAAGATAAAGGCGTAGATGAAAATATACTGGGTAGATAAAGGACATTAGCCTGATTAAAAATCACTTTTCATCTTTTTGATAGCTTCAAAAGTGACTGAGTTATCGCATAGAATAAAGTTGACAAAACGTACAGACGAGCACACTGACATCCCAGCTCGATTTTAAAAGTAACATTTTTCTAGCCGTTGCTTGGAAACCAGTCACATTGACTTGCCTCTTTTTTGGTAGACTATTGGGAGGAAGGGAGAGGTAAAACTGTGACGTTTTGCCCCTCCTAAAGCGACTGACGAACCTATTTGAAAAGCGTAAATAAAGGTTGAGAATTTCAAAAATAAATGTCAAATCGTTGTAGTAAACTGATTGGCTAATGTTAGAATAGACATAGAGGGAAATAAAACTAACGCGTCTACGATGCAGGGTGCCACTTGAGAGAGATTTTTCATACACGGAAGGTCAGAGCAAGTAATAAGCAAATTGCCTTTGCGTCTGAAGTAGCGGCTGTCTAGAGGTGGCCATTGACAGCCTGTTAAACCTTAACAAAGTGTGTGATTATTTCATTGATTGCGGTAAGATGAATAACCTTTTTAATTCATTATTGATGTAGAGGCACACCCAGATAGGTCGCCATAACATTGTATGTGTACGACATTTTGCCTTTGTGGGAGATTGCGACATACTAGGAGCAGAGGCAGGTCTTAGGAAGCAAATCAATCTAAATTTGAATTGAATATTGTCATACATATTTTGACTGTAAGACCAGGAAGTTACTGGCAGGCCTATTGGTATATTAAACTTTGAAGAAAAGACAAGATTGTAATTAAGCTGAAGAAGATGATGTATATTGACAGGAGCGTTGAGACTATGTGGAAAAGAAGATACCCACTATTTATGAAGAAGTCAGAATAAAGTTAAAAACTAGTTAATTTAGTTAGCTCTTTTAACTGATCAACATACTTGTTTAATGATGTTAAATTGGTAGTGGTGGAGACCATTAACTAGGGACTTAGGAAGACCTGTACATCTTGTTTCAGGGTTACATCGCCCAGTTTCAAGTTGGTCAGAAGTCGGAGCTGCAGCAGTTGAGGCAACCTACCGGTTGTTTCTTTATTAAAGCATACAAGTGTTAGCAGACTCCAGAATACACGGCAGTGGATCGTGTGAATTTTCTCAAACCAGTCATCCAGGGTCTACGAGGATAAAAGATAAGCCTATATCTAGCGGGCTTATGCAGACTCAAATAAATTTAATCTCCACCCTATTCAGAAACAGTATGTGAAGTGATGTGAAAACCAGTTTTTCCCCAATATTGACTCTTCGTATAACAGGGGTTTTTCCACCAGGGAATAACAGTTTAGAAACTTTAACATATTAAAATATATTGAACATATGTCCTGCTTGTGTATTTAATTTGATAAAACCATATTTTCATTCTAAGTTAAACATTCCTGTCCTAAAAAATTTGAGGAACAGGAAATTAAATTGTATATACACATATATCCTAACTTTAAACCCAGTCTTGTTTAATTAATTTTAGTAATTTACATGTGTATTTGTTTAATGCAATTATCACCACATTTCCATTACCCTAAACAATAAGCCATATAAAGTAACATCACAAACACTGTTACCCAAAATAAATCGCAGAGTGAGGTCGTAGGGTGGTAGCAGTCAGGTACCCTGATAACATCAACTTCAACTATTAGAATCAGGGACTTGCATAGCTGACCTCACTCTGTAGACACATTCTGACTACCTTTTCTTTTAACTTCAAATACCACCACAGACACCTAGGTAGCAGGCACTTAACTCAGGCAGAAAGCACTGTACAGTAGGAGGTAGAAAGTACGTACCCGACAAGCACTGTTCAGTAATTCTTGTCTGAAAAAAAAATAAATTGGTGTATCGCACTGCGTTGTGGTTATTATATCAATTAGGCAGATATTTCCACCTTTCCTTCCTTTGTAGGACAAAAGACTAGAGAGACAAAGAGTAATGATGTTTTTATGTTTGCTTCATATGTTATTCATTTATAGTGTGTAAACAAATTTTATGAAATTTTTCTAATATCGTCTAAAATGTATGGTAGGAAATTATTATCTCAATATTCATTCCAAACAGGTATCGGTATGGGGTGTGTAGTGGGAGCATAATTTGCGCAGTGAATGATAAATATAAGGTAAGGGTGGTTGTTAAGTCATGTTTTATTAAGGGGAGTTGAGCGGTAAAAGACTTGTATGTACAGGTCGGATTTTTGGTTATCACGCTTGTAAGCTGACTAGCTGTTAGTTTGTTTTAAAAAATATGATAGGAAATCTGCTCGAATGTTCAAGATACAGAAAGTGTTAGAAGGGGTATGAACGCTACTCACATCTCGTGCGGCGAATTCGCGCCGGGATAAATTTGTACTGCGGGGTTTTTGGAGGGAGAACGTTTTCGTGACGGTTAATACGGGCAAAGCTCCGAAGATGGATGTTGACCATTTTTCGTCAGTGTGTCCCGGGATAAGATATTTGGTGTGAAAGGAATGTTTGATACTTCCTAATGTATTTTCTAAAGCCATGGTTGTACGGCTTATTTACATACTGCAGTATGTACGTTATTGAAGATTTTCAGGCCATGGATTATGTATTATTTCAGGCCTGGGAGTATGTTGATTCAGGCCATACACATATTATTGTAAACTGCGACATATGCAGTTCCCCTTTCTTGAATGGATATTTTTTGGCCATGATGTTTATGATTATGAGCTGCTGTGCTCTACAGCCTTTGTGAATGGATATTTTTGTACCAGTGACTGTATCTGTAAGGATTTACTTACTGATGATCGATGATCCGTTATGAGCAATTATTGATGATTATATACCTTGGATTGTACGCTCAATTACCTTCTGTTAGTGCTCACTTGATGTATCATGATTTGCCGTGACTTGTAACCTGTGACAGTGTATTACTTATGATGTCATCGTTTGCTGTGGTGTTAATAAACAGTGTAGAACGTTACTAGGAGTTACAACGTTTCCTGACTCTTGGGTGTGCTATGGTGTGAATGATTGCTATTTAACTCTATCTGTACTACATGACATTCGCGTTTGTTGACACTCACTCTCTCACACATCAGTCGGCCGCCCGTAAGCCTGACCTATGCTGATCGCCTATATCAGAGGAAAATATAATAATTCTCTCTTGCTGCACCTATATATCAACACTGCAACAGTGGTGGCCAGCTTCATGGGGTTTATATCATCTACATAAGTTTAACAGTATTCCCCTGACCAACCACCAACATAAAGTGGTGTGTTTTTGACATTATACCAACTTTAAAGAGATCAAGTACAGATTTGCAGTGTTGCCAGTTCAAATTTACGTATGCCACAAATCAAGAGTTGCAGTGTTACCTGTTCCAGTTCTCGTGTACAAGTTTCAAGTAGATGTCAAGTACTACGTTTGAGTTGGATTATCTACTGTTCCCTTTCCAGATTTGACAAGGAGTGCCAGTAACTTTCAATGTTGGATTTCTTCAGACTGTGTGGTGCCCATCGTTTTGGCGGGAAGGACAGGAGTTTTCCTTCATTGAAGATAAGTGGTTTTGTTTGTAAACTGTGCCACTTTATGTATATGTAACAAGCCTTCCTCGATATTGTGCATTATTTGTTCTTTTCAGTATTTTATGTTCTATATTCCATATTTATGTGGGCCGTAGAGAGGTTGATCTGACAAACGAGGTTCATCTCGAAGTTAATTCGGGCTCTTGTCAGATGTTCTATAGGATTTAGTTTGTGAGTGTCAATTGAACGATAATTCCGGTTCAAGGCTAGAAACCTTGCCGAAGTTTAGATCGCTACTTGCCTCTTACGACAGTAGTTGTTTAGGTGTGACGTAACGTTTTATTGTTGTTATCGTAGTACTTTTTCTGTTCCTTAGTTTATTGATTAATTTGTTTGTGGGTGTCTCCCTCTCTTTCCTATCTTTTATTTATATACAAATTTTTCGTTTATACACTGTGTTGTCGCTTGTCGTGTTATTCTATTCGCAGCTGTCATTGCAAGCTTTGCAATATTTTTTCTTTAGTTCTGCAATATTGTTCAGTTGATTCTGCGAACGTTATCATTTGTTCCCTAGTATCTTGTCTTGGTAACTGTTGTTCTTATTGTCTATATCGTGCATTAATTGTTTAAGACTTATTATAGGATTTAGTGCATAAATATTTATGGCTACATAATAATATTATATTGACTTCCCTCACATTGATAGGAATTTATAAAAGTTCTATGCACAGGAACTTGTGATACAGTAACTAATGAAAAATTGGAATTTTTTGGAGAGATATTTAGTTTTGTGAGGAGGAAAGGTAATTGTCTAAACTTCCAGGGTCATAATCTTTGTTTGAAACCTATCATATTTGTATACTTATCTGATTACTTTGTATACTTCATTTCCTACTTTCTACTTACTTCTAATAATGTTTTGTGAATTTATGTATATGACTTAACATAGGGTAATTCTTGGGTGTGGACATTAGAGCTCCATCGACCTCATATTTTTTGTTGATGTACTTTTCCATAAAAAAATGATATCATTTTTTCCCCCGGGGGTCGGTGTAGTATGTTCAGTCATTGATAAAGCTATGTTCTGCTTCATCGTTACTGTGTATACATCCGAGCACGTTGTAAAGGTGTATTGGTGTAACTGGTCAACTCTAATAACCGGGCACAGTGTCAGGTATACAGGTCACCTTGTCCTGGAACACAATGAGGCCCCGACAAGAATGCATTGTTGACAATGAGTGTTGCAATAAATGTCAATACGCGAATGTGTAGACTGTTCTGTGGAGTTGACTGAAGGTTCAAACACTCATTCATACGTATCTAGAAGTTACTGATGCAGACTACTGTAGACGTTTCAATAGTTTAATTTGACGCACACACTTGGACAGAACGGGTACAGTTACAGGAACACAGGTCGACATCAATAGCATATTGTTGACCCACGGTGTACAATAATAAATTGGCATTCATGTTGAGGAAAATCACAATGGAACGTCAGTATACAAGCATTCAGAGTTCCATATCTTATATAAATATTCATCAGGCCTTACTGACTAATCATGTCAGTTAATATACAAGGTTCCAACCTGATTCCTAGACCGAACCTCTTTAGCATAAACGTAACTTGCACTCTAGCGAAGATTCCGTTAAATACAGTTCAGCCATTATTTCCTGAGAAAACGTTAAACTACCAATAGTAGGTTTTCCTTGCATAAGTATGATCTCTTTATCATCACCTGATAATAAGGGCGTCCCTGTTCTCTGGTAAATGATCAACAATAATAGCATTCCAAAATGGCTTCTAGTCTTGTGAGCCTCGCTCACGATAACGATGCACAATGAAGCTTCAATAAAGATTCAGTTCATGAACATAACTGTTTCTATAACATTCAGCATATTCTTTCCTCATAATTGCTGCATATATACATAATCAGTGCTGCTAGATAACATGTCGTTCCGACATACTGACATGGTTCAGTTCATGTAGCTGTCTGCCCATATTAGGCCTAGGAATGGAAAAAGTTCGGTAAACAGTTTTTTACCTTGTCATAGGAAAAAATCACTAGCAAACACAGAAACGCTCTCCTCCTCGCGTTATGGAATGAACACTAGGGAACTCATGGATTTAACCATCCCAGAAGAAACTATCTTCGTTCCCATAATCAAAAAAGAGATCATAAACTTTGGGCAGGTCTCAGACATGACTTCCCGCCAGGCTTCTCCATCACCGAAGAACTCCCTAACGTATCTTCATGCGCCGAAAAGCACCTGACCCCACAATACAGTACAAGGAAAAATAGTCCGACATAGACATACAAAGATAACCCGATATAAGACCGAGTCGTCTCCAACAGACACTGAGTAAACATAGACTCGGACCATAAACATCCCTGCATAAACCTAAGCAAAAATAATCTGTTTCTGGCCGAACAGAGAATAGATCAACGGAGTCTAGATCCATCCGCTAAATCGATATTCAAGAGAGATCACCCATACAACAAAAGTATGAATTAACCATGGGTGATATAACTTTGACTATGAGAGCATTACAAAATAAATACTGTTCATATCAAACAGTCATACAATACATTTGTATGCCTACCTACCTACAGTAATCCGTGCGTCGCATAATTCCATACAAAAGAATATGTGCGCAACAGTCATGTTTTATTAAGGGGAGTTGAGCGGTAAAAAGACTTGTTTGTACAGGTCGGATTTTTGGTTATCACGCTTGTAAGCTGACTAGCTGTTAGTTTGTTTTAAAAAAAATATGATAAGGAATCTGCTCGAATGTTCGAGATACAGAAAGTGTTAGAAGGGGTATGAACGCTACTCACATCTCGTGCGGCGAATTCGCGCCGGGATGAATTTGTACTGGGGGTTTTTTGGAGGGAGAAAGTTTTCGTGACGGTTAATACGGGCAAAGCTCCGAAGATGGATGTTGACCATTTTTCGTCAGTATGTCCCGGGATAAGATATTTGGTGTGAAAGGAATGTTTGTCACTTCCTAATGTATTTTCTAAAGCCATGGTTGTACGGCTTATTTACATACTGCAGTATGTACGTTATTGAAGATTTTCAGGCCATGGATTATGTATTATTTCAGGCCTGGGAGTATGTTGATTCAGGCCATACACATATTATTGTAAACTGCGACATATGCAGTTCCCCTTTCTTGAATGGATATTTTTTGGCCATGATGTTTATGATTATGAGCTGCTGTGCTCTACAGTCTTTGTGAATGGATATTTTTGTACCAGAGACTATATCTCTAAGGATTTACTTACTGATGATCGATGATCCGTTATGAGCAATTATTGATGATTTTATACCTTGGATTGTACGCTCAATTACCTTGGATTAGTGCTCACTTGATGCACCATGATTTGCCGTGACTTGTAACCTGTGACAGTGTATTACTTATGATGTCATCGTTTGCTGTGGTGTAAATAAAAAGTGTAGAACGTTACTAGGAGTTACAACGTTTCCTGACTCCTGGGTGTGCTATGGTGTGAATGATTGCTATTTAACTCTATCTGTACTACATGACGTTCGTTTGTTGACACTCACTCTCTTACACATCAGTCGGCCGCCCGTAAGCCCGACCTATGCTGATCGCCTATATCAGCGGAAAATATAATACCATTTATCATTCTCTCTTGCTCCACCTATATATCAACACTGCAACAGTGGTCCCATTGCAGATACTGCCGTAGTGGAGTGAAGTGTAAGCGACTTCACTATACTGGGTCAAGCATCGAGAGGTGAGGAGACAAGTACCCTTTCTCGCTGCCTTTTCCTTCCCTAACTCACGAGCAAAGTCAGGTATCCATTTACAGCTGAGTAGACTTGAGCATGTCGTTACCGTGAATCGAGCCCAGCACCTAATGCCAAGAGAAACCAGCGCTATAACTATTCTTTTAATCGGACGTTCAATAAATATATAAATAAATAATATTGGATATAATTGTACCTCTAAATAATTTGAGACATGACAACCATTATTTGTTTTACATGAAATAATTTATTTATAATGATAACATACAGTATTATATATTAAAATGTGAAGAAATAAAAGCGCTATGACATGCGCTTAGTTGAACAGGTCAGTGATTTGAAACATGCATGCAATATTTACAGTACTGAGTGAAAAAAAGTGTAAAAAAAAAATAAATAAAAATAAAAATAAAGCAAGTTGTACTTATCAATATGTATAATTCATTTTGGAAAACTGTTTAAGGAGTTTACCACTTTCATTTTAAAGTAAGTTTATTTTTACATAATGTATGAACGTTTCCGTTGCTTCTCATCACGAATAGAGTTCTTCGCACAATTTGAAATGGGTTCGTAATTACTTTAAATTGTAAATTCAAATTTCTTTTAGAGTTCAATAATAGCTATAGTTCTCAAGTCACTCAATTATAGTTTGTTTCTTTGAACTCCCTGATAAAACAAGGCCACGGTTTAACGTACCAGCGTTCTGTGGGATTTTGCCATCCGTGAGTGTTATCACCTATTGCTTTCCTACTCTGCATGTTAATTAGTGATACGTGTCGTTTTAAATGTTCATGTTTAATAACAGGATGGTTCCTGTGGCCAAGATAACGTCTAGGGTAGCAAATCTCTTAGATTCCGCAACCAGCCCCATACCACTCTGAATGATTTGAGTCACAATGGACTAAATGGACGATATATAATTTATTTATGACAGCACGCAGCTCCACAAAGAACACCGTTCATGCCAACATGTAATGGCAGATAATATACAGTAGACGAAATACCGTAGGCAGTCAGTCCATGTGAGGAAGGCTGTCCTTTAGTTCTCAATATGATTTTTAATTTGTTCCCACTCGACACTGAGCAAGTATACTTCTTGTCCATACAGATAACTAGATAACTAGATACATCTCACCAAAGATCTTGATGTATTGGTAATAACAGAACTCCATTTTTAAACACTTTAACAACCAGAAGCTCAAACACATACGTCCACTCCCATGACACACAATCGTATATCTGGCCCCGCAACTTCTGCGCCTGTAGTTTAACGTGTGCCAGCCAAGCATATCGGCTTAATGTCACTCACCCGTCTTTTCAGTGACCCGTATAAAATAAACAAACAAAGAGCCTTGTTAAGCTAAACCTATATAGGCACAATCGTTATGAATTTTAATCATAACATTACTCCCCCACCCCCATCGCAAAATAATGGAAACAAAGTTTTCATTATTTCTGTGGTGTGAGTATAACAACACCAGAGTAAAATATGGTAACATCAAATTTCACTATAAATAAGAACTAGTATAGCACCCAGGTTTCTGCCATAGGGTAGGCTATAATAAAATCAAGAGGAGCCTATCACATGGTTCCGATTCAGGCGTGTGATATACCTATACGCCCCTTTGAGAAAATGGCCGTGGATATAATCGGTCCTTTACCTGTTATGTCCGCTAGAGGACACATGTATGTGCTCACATGTATTGACATTTGCACTCGATAGCCCGAGGCCATACCTCTTAAGTACATCACCACTAATGACGCCGCTGATGCCCTTTTCTTGATTTTTTCTAGACTTGAGTTTCCTCGAAAACTTCTTTCTGATCGAGGTACCAAATTTATACCCGACACTATGACTGCTGTTATAAAACGCCTTAATATCGACAGGTCTCTCAGTAGTGTTTACCATGCGATTAGCAATGGCATGGTGGAACGTCGTAACCGGACGTTAAAGCAGTTATTGGGGAAACTTACGGTGAAATATCCTCAAGATTGGGACAGGGTTTTAGCCGCCGTGCTGTTCGCATACCGCGAGGTAGCGAATGAACAGACCGGTTTCTCGCCTTTTGAGCTTGTGTTTGGAGCTCAACCTCGAGGTCCCATGTCACTTATTAAGGACCTAGTCATAGACTCAGAGATGACTCAGGACAGCCAGTCATCGTATGAATACGTCGTTAACCTCCGGCGTAACATTATAGATGCCTGCCAACTGGCTACCACTTCTTCCGAGTCTGCTAAAGCAAGATCACGCCAGTTCCAAAATCGTAATAGACGATTACGTAAACTATTACCTGGCGAAGAAGCTTTTGTCTTACTTCCAAGGACAGAAAATAGACTTTAAATTGCTTGGAATGGTCCCTACAAAGTTTTGTCACGCATTTCTGATGTTGACTATATCTTAGATATAAAAGGGAAACGGAAGACCTTCCACATACACATGCTTAAGGAATTCCACACTAGGCCAGAACATCTACAAGCCATCTTTCAAGCAGTTGATGAGCACCCTAGGCCTGCTACTCACTACTCTGCGCTATCAGTAATTCAGGAGGAAGAATCTTCTTTTCCGGATGTTCCCATGAACTTACCTGTCTTTCTTCTCCAATCGACTGAGACATGGAAGGATATCGCTATTTGTTCAGCTTTGTCTTCTGAACAACATGTCCAAGTCTCTAGACTTCTAGAATCTTTTCCAGATGTCCTCACAGACATCCCAGGTCGTACATCAATCTTTTCGCATGACATCATCCTTACAGATGATGGACCAGTTCGTCTACGCCCCTATCCTGTCCCTATGCATTACCAGCATCAAGTTGAAGAAGAATTAGAACAAATGCTTCATTTAGGAATTATAGAACCTTCCAACGTCCCTTACTCATCACCTATGGTCATCGTTCGTAAGAAAGACAATAATATCAGATTGTGTGTAGATTATCGGAAGCTGAATAACATCACAGTCTTCGATGCTGAACTTCTACCTCTACTTGCAGACACGACTTCCAACTACGACATCATGTTATTATTCTAGAATACACGTTCGCTTTAATTAAGATGGCTATATTAATGCTAGAAATCTAGTCCTGACACGGATAGTTTTGAGTATAAATAAATTATTGCAAGGTTGTTTTTGGAAATTACTTGTCTTGCCATAACGTACACAAGGTACTTAGAGCAGAATAGTTAATTGTTAATTATTTAATGTTAATTGTTAACTCACAGTGACCATACATTTATGTATTCTTTTGTTACATCATGGAAGATCGACTGTATATGTCTTGTTACTTATTGACATATGACTGCTCCTGACTGATGATACATTCGTCTGGCATGTTACTTAATAATACGTTACATTATGCAGACTGACTGCGACTAAGTTATTTTCGGTATGGCTTAATATTTGTGAAATGATCAATTTTGGCCGCTATTTCCGGATAGGAAATATTTGAATTAAAAAAACACAAACAAATACATTTGTTTTTTTTACACCGCGAAGGGGGTGCGATGTTCATGATAGATTTTGGATGCAGATAATATATTGTAGCATGTTACTACACGCTAGCACATGTCAATTTTATGTGAAAAATTGTGTTCGCCTGTAGACAAACTACTTTTTGCACGAAGCGTTCACCCGTGGTGAGCGACAGTCACTAGTGACGTAGTTTGTCACATGTCGTGGGTTCGGTGTGTTAATTGTTTGGGGCTTCGTATTCGTTCACTAGTTTGAGGGGGACGTGATTTCTTCTAAGCTCCAGAATGTTTGGAGATCGACGATCATGCGTGCATCCACATTGGAGTAAAAGTAAATACGTGCCTCCCTATCATTTAAACTGTTGATAGGCAACAGACGTACACATTTCACGTCAGCAGTGCACTGGAAAAAGTCACCCAGTGCGTGCCATGTAGTGCCGGGTGGCAGATTTCGCACTAGAACGGTGCGTGAGTATGCACTAGTACCATATGTGGGGGTCGAACCCACGAAATTCGCGTTATCAGCACGAAATCGTGCGCTGAAAGGGTATGCCGTCGCAGTGGAATGAGAGACATGGTGATTAATCTTCCGTCTGCGCGTTGTGACTGGCTTTAAAGGTGCATCATACGGCATGTGCTGAGTATGATGTTTATCGGAAATCGACCTCATTGGTTTGGAGCATGTCGTAGAAGACTGCTCATAAGGTACTGCTAAACCTTCTTTAACAGATGTAATGGGTCTAGTATGATCAGGTAAGTTTGTCCTATCCGTTATACCAACATTAAGTGCACCCATCTGACTGCTATTATAAAATTGTGTGTCACCTTTGACGACCTCATCTGCACTCTTACGAGTAGATGCACTGTGAGCAGTGGCGGTTCCAGGGGTTTGTCATTGGGGGTGCTGCACTGTTCATTCATTTAAAAAAACTTTCATCATGACCACGCAGTGGAAGTTCAAATTTCCCACAAAACTTTATGCAGTCAATTATTTTTGAAAGAATGTTTCTGTTTCTTTTCACCTCTTCATTGTGTTTATTAATATCTAATTTGTATACCTCGCTTAACTGTGAAGAAATATCCACTGTATCCAGCATCCCCAATGCTACAACGTATCTAACGTGGACTGTGCTATTTTCGTGTTTCTGAAGCTTGCTATTCACATGTATCAGATCCGTTACGCCTGTCTTTGTCCATGTAGTATCACCGTTGAAAAGTAAACAAGGAAAACAAAATAATGCATTCTTTACATTACAGCCACACAACCAGTCATGATGTTCATAAATTTCTCTGTTAAATTTTCTCTGGTATGTACTGTTCCTGCTAGTCGAGGTCTGGATAATTTTTAGATCCGGAAGAGGCCGACCTAGTGTTTTTACACGGCATTTTTCAGCCAACGACAATCGCGAAAAAACAATTTCTTGTAAATATGTAATATTTACTTCACTCATTTCTATCATAATTCAGCACACAAGAAAATATCAGCATTAAATTAATCTCAAAACAATGCAATTGACCAACGTTTTGCGGTATTGTGGTGAACGCGCAAGTAAACAGTCGCTTGATAGAGATAATTTCCACTTGAGCTGTGTTCCGTTGCAGCACTAGTTAAATAAATTCAACCCAATCGCAGCTGGCCTCTTGGTGTGTATATAACAAGCATTCGCTTATAAGAGGTCAGGTCACTTAACTGTCATCGTTTGCAGCACTTGCCACAATACGGTGTTGGATAATTTTTTTTGTCCGGTGTAACCTCAATTTTTTATATTTTTTGGTCTGTCCGGATTATGTATTATAATGTAGTAGAGACAGTATGCAGTCCTTTTTTTACAGGGGGTGCTGCAGCTCAACAGCTCATTAAAGAAAGCCGCCACTGACTGTGAGCATGTCGTTTACACTGAGGATGCTGAACAGTATTATTAGTCACATTTGAGCATGTCATGACAGACTGCCCGGAAGGTCCAGTCAATGCTTCCCTAACATCAGCATTGACTGTCTTTTGAAGACAAAACATTGTATAGCGATTCTGATCAAAATAAATTGAACCAATCTGAATGACATCGGTCACGTTAAGATCACATTGAACGAACTGGTCTGTACTTTTACGACTTAGTTCTACAAATTTGCGTTGTCTTTAGTATTTATGTTAGGCTTCTCACGCCCAGGAGCCGCGGTAGCGCAGTGGTTAGTGCACTGGCTTTCTAGTTCGGTGGTCCATGGTTCGATCCCCAGTTGAGGCGGGATTTTTTAGACTGTAAACGGCTCCGGGGTCCACCCAGCCTCATGAATTGGGTACCAGAACAACTCTGGGAAAGTTAAGGCGGCCGGCGGATGCTGACCACGTCACCCCTAGTGTGCCGATGGTCAAGAAAATATGGGCCTAACACCATATTCCCAATATGCCTCATTGATCGTGTAACGGGATCCTTTACCTTTTTCTCACGCCCAGATGTAACCTGATCCTGTCGATTATGGGAAACATTTTCCCCCGTGAGTATGGGATGATCTGTTAAACAGTTCGTCACCGTTTTTACTGTCGTTGGAATGTCGCCAAGAAGATGTCCCAGATACGGCAGTATTGCTTCGACTGGGGCCACCATCATGACCGTGATCACGAGGGAAATTGTATCTGCCTTGAAAAGAGGTTTTCTTCTTTACTAGGGCGAGATGACCCGTTAACATCACCCTTGGTATTGTTTGTATGTTGTACATCGCACCAGTTGTCGCCAGAGGGTGCCAATTGTGTATGCTTTAAAACGATATCTAACAAGCTATCAACCTTATTTCGTAACTTAATAATTTCACCATTTTTCCGTGAGAGTTCCTCACCTTGCCTGGCATTTACCTTTTTGAGTTCGAACGTTCCACTTTTTTCTTTATGCAATAAAGTATCAGATGCGACTATTTTTTTTCTTATACTTTTTCTAGTTGCACATAAGACTGTTCTTTGTTACGGATTGATATGTCCTTTTCCTGAACAATTTATTCAAGACGCGTTACCTCCAACTTCAACTCCTGAAGCTGAGGTTCATGAGATTGAGTTTCCTGTTGTATCCTCGTCTCTAATTCGACTTCTCTCATGGCTCTCTTTTTCCTTGCCATTTTCTTCAATCTCCTCTTTAGTGCTTTCTCAATATGTGGTTGTAGTCGAGCAACTTGAATCATAAGTCCCTGAATCTGAGCAACCTGTGCCTGAATTTGTGTTTTCAAAGTTTCCTTTGACGGGGTACCTGCTTTAAGACGATCAATTTCATCTGATAAATCATGAATGTGCATGGCTTGTATGTGAAGTTTCCTCTGATAGGCTACGGCGTTATCTTGCGAAATCTTCAATGTGAGTCCCTAAACCTCAGAGTCTAAAGTTTTATTTTTATCCAAGACAGTCTGTAATGGCGCCTTAGAATTTGCAATTTTCCCTTGTAACGATCTGAAGTTCGACCTATCAATATTTGCCTGCAATTTCAGTGCCATCACCTCTTTGTCCAAATCACCAATTGACTTCTGTCTGTTTGCGACAACCTCCAATAACTCATCTTCTCTTGTATACCATTTCTCTTCTTTTTCTAGATAGTCCATGATAAAACTTTGAAGAGCTGGTTCTTGTAACTCAAACTCCTTACCTTGCCTGAGAAAATATTCCACGGCAGACATATTTCACTAATATTGTGACTCAAAATTGTCCAATAATAATTCAAATGATATATATATATTTAATTTGAGCAGTATTAGCAACAACTATTTCACCACTCAATATTAATCAACTGCATGAAATTACAGATGGTATTTTAGGAGCACAAAAAAATACCAACAAAATCACAGTATAAAAGATTACAGTAGAAAGAGCCGACTCAAGATAAAACTAATGAATAAACCAAGGCAGAAATTTATGAATTATAGAAAAATAAAAAAAACATTCGGCTCTAAGACATTTATGACAATACAAGCACGATTTCACAACATATAATACATCTAATAACTGACTGATAGCAAGATTAGATGAACAGATTACGAACAATAACGGAGAATGAACCAAATAAAATACACTTAACCTGACAACAACTACAAATTTACAAATAAACAGGGCAAAACAGCTAACACTAATGGTGATGGTAATCTCAGTAGTAGCAGTAAACACACAGCTTTGTAATGCCGGCCCCACTATCTGAGAAAATCAAGAACCAAACCTAAAGACCAACCAATAATTCACGACTATAGGAGTGGTATTGTGAATTAATGGTTCCCTCGCCAACCAACCCGCCTATCTCACAAACATGTAAATACAGATACACCTATAACATATAAAAAAGAACCATGTCAAATGAGATTCTTCAAGCCACACACTGTATGTATCAGAAGATATACTTATCTATATTACGAAAAAAATTCCTCCTGGCTTCAACCTCTGGCTCAGGGGGGAATGACGATTCACATACAGTGCTTGACCAGGGTTAGATTTAGAACACCAGCGTGTAGCCGATCAACACCGCCATCTTGACAAATATTCTGCCCATGCAGACAATGTAGCCCAAAGACTTGAAAAATTACTGCACCAACATCTGTTCAGATCCTGGCTTGAGGCCTCCAAAATTAAGGCTGTTACGTGTCGTTTTAAATGTTAATGTTCATGTTTAATAACAGGATGGTTCCTGTGGCCACGATAACGTCTAGGGTAGCAAATCTCTTAGACACCACAACCAGCCCCACACCACTCTCACTCATCGCTTTTATTTGACATAATTTTTGCCCTTTCATTCATTTTTTTACTCTCTATGCTGAATCTAGTAGGGTGAAGTCTCTAACACTCTACTCCCCTACGGACGTATCTGCTTTACACGCATAATTTTTTACGTTCGGCAAGGTACATGCGATAATACCAGGTAATTATACCGGTCATACGCTTATCTATTCTCTCAGTCTGACCACCCTTGGAAACGCGGCGGTCCAACATTTGACCCCAGTGAAAAGCTGCTGACGGGGTTGACACAAGCTTGTATTGTGCGTACGATGAAAGAAGACAACATTGTCTGACCAGACATCTGTCTGGCGGAGGCATGCAGATAAAGGCGATAATTAGATAACCTGTCGGGGTAGACATCTTGTCAGAAGACATTACGCCAGGAAAACATGGTCACAATATTGTGGGAGGCAAATAGGTGCAGCCGGAACAATATTACGTCTTATTATAAAGAGGTCACGCGTGGATATTAAAATTAATATTTTAAACACGCGAGGGGATATTTAAAACTTCCCCACCCAAACAGTGCTAGAGATATTTGATCGGTTTGATATGAGATTCTGGAATAAACAATGCATTCTATTAGAACATTCAGCGAAAACACCATCCGTGATTTGAACTGAGAATGAGAGATATAATCTAGTGAACTCAGAAACACAGAACAGACAGCTTCGCAACTTCAACCGAGCAACTCCCAACAGCCAGGAAGAGAAGGATCGGATCTAGAATTCCTATATCAAAAGTGACAGATCGACAGTATTTGGGCAACTCTGAAACCCTAAGAGTAAACCCGCATATTTAAATACATAGACTGTAAAACTTCAGGACAACGACTTTATAGTTACAAGACTGGAAACCTAGGAATTAGATCATCAGTCATAAGAGAAATAATATCCCAGACCAAGTGTATCGCAGAACACTCGTCGAAGAGAAATTACTAGTTTCCCAGGCCAAGTGATTCAGAGAACACATAAGAGTAATTTCTCAGGCGAAATTGATTCGAGAGCATATGCACCGAAATTGCTCGCGTCCATCTGAAAATCTGCGGAAGGAGATTGTGTATTCCCAAAAATTTGGGTTCGTGGTTACAAGCCATCAGACGATTTGTGGTACTAACGCCGCTAGTGTGAGAGAAAAGCATCCAACATAACCGCCTACAGTGGAAGAGAGTGTGGAGAAGGCTTTCGTCATCACAGAATCGATGAACCACAGCTGCAAGACTCATTCATACAAGCTAAATGCTAACTAAAAGGCACCAGCAAAAAAGGACATTTCAGTTAAACTTTAATTCATTCATAACCCTCCACCCCCAAAGGAGCATAGGCTTTCAACAAACACATGCCAAGTCCTCCTGTCACGTGCCATCATCTCAAGTTCTTTCCACGTTCTCCTAATCATTTTCACCTCTGTTTCCAGCTCTCTTCTCCGTGTGCTTCTTGGTCTACCTCTGCCTCTCTTGCCCTGGGGGTTCCAGAACAAGGACTGCCTTGTAATGCTATCAACAGATTTCCTCAGTGTGTGTCCTATCCATCGCCATCGTCTTCTTCTCATCTCTTATTCCACTGGCACTTGTCTAGTTCTTGTCATCAGTTCTACGTTGGTAACCTTGTTGTGACCGTGTGGCCAGAAAGGTGTAATTTTAGACTGAGTAATAGTTGTCGATCTTGTCTACGGTGTATATTTGTGCTCATGTTAGCATTCTCACACGGGAATGGGCGATCTAAACGAAACATCTTTGCCATCTGAAAGGAAGACAAACGTGTGAGACGCAGAAGATGTAATGAGAGACGGCCCTTGGTTTTAGACATCTCGGCGCTGTCTGACACCAGAAGAACACACCTTGTTGAGCACGAAATCGTGAGAGGTGTGAATCCAGGCAAGAGATATAGTGGGAATGTAATCACTAGTGGGCGGACCTTGAATTGTGTACGTTTAGGAAGATAATCCTTACTAAATTGTGATCTCATGTCATCCAAACTGAGCATATGACTCCTGATTTGCTCCCTAGAGGGATGGGCGGAGCTTTGCCTGACACTTTGACGTGGCTATCATAAGGTAACGGGGAGTATAGGTAAGATTTAAACTGAAAGAGTTGAAGGCTTCAGTCAGAGCTGACAAGTAGCCAGATCTTCTTCTTGTGCAAAACGCGCCCTCGTACGATAACCAAGTGAGGTTCGGGCTAATGCATAGTTGCATCTGTGCTAAGAGAGCTAACGACATTAAGGTATGCTTACCTATGAGAACATTTTATAATACTTAACATAAAGTAATATTAGACGTTTCAGGTTTAGAAGTTAATGCTTTTTAGCGTTTGCCTATCTATAGTTTGATAGAAGCTGATTGGCGATTTATGTGTTTTTAAGTGTAATTTCACGTATATCTCATCGCTATTTTCAACCGTGAGACTGTGTGTTAAATGTGTAAAGTACTAAGTGATTTTATTAGAGGAATTCTAGTGCCGCGATGCGCTGTATACAAGTGTGTACGTATTACCATTATTATTATTTGTGTAGTGTTAAGTAATATTTATATTGCATTCTTGTGAGCCGTAAGTGTGGTTATCTTTACATCAGTGATTTTTGTGAGAGAAAGATTAGCGTACCCTCTAGCTCCGTGAGTAGCCTATGCCTATTACGTTTAGTATAGAGCTGTAAGAATAGAGTATATATATATATATATATATATATATATATATATATATATATATATAAATATATTATACAATATATATATATATATATATAAATATATAAATATATATATATATTTATATTTATATAAATATATATATATATATATATATTTATATCTGCTTGTTCTTTAGTGCAGTTAGGCCTCTAAGATACTGATCAAATGTGGTCATTTAGACCAGTGAGTTGTGTATAATATTTCATCATAGATAGAAGTGCTTCATTTAAGTTTTCTCTCGCGTGATGATGTAGTTAGTATTTAGTATGAGTATGAAGGCATTATTGTTGACTTAAATATGTTTATTGTATGATTACACATATACACAGACCTGCATGAACACACACAACACACACACACATGGTCATTTAAGCGCATCTACTAGCATATTTTCCCACATGTGTAACACCACACACAACATACACACACACATGGACATATAAGTGCATGTACTTGCATATTTTCACACATATATATGTATTATTACGTAGATGATGTTTGTCCTTTAGTACGATGCTAGTTTAGTTTGTTTCATTTTATTTCAGAGAGTTCAGCAGTCTGTGCTGGGTTATATGGTGTTACGTAGAGAATACCTAAATAGCTTGGTTATATGGTGTTGTATAGGAATTACATACAAAGTAAACTTGTGTACAACATTGTTTTCTGTATGATTATATGCTACCTGATAGGGTTTCATTAATAAATGTGGGACCCCTGTCATCAAGAGTTTTTCTGTGACTGCGGGACGCGTGTGAAAGTAGGCCAGAGAGAGGGACGACAACACTACACACGAATTCTCATTCTTCTTCACACATCGTCTTCGCACTGTCACATTGTCATACCATTTTAATCCCTCTATTTTACGCAAGCACCCATTTATGAAAGTCTGTAGCTTTTTGGTTGTTGTCTTTGTTGTTCTCCATGTCTCAGAGCCATACAATAGGACTGACTTCACATTTGAGTTGAAGATTCTTATTTTTGGGTTGGATCCGATTTCTCTTGATCTCCATATATTTCCCAATGCAATGAAAGCTCCTCTTGCTTTTTGTATTCTTATTTTGATATCACTATCTGTCCCTCCAACTTTGTCTATATTGCTGCCAAGATATGTGTACGATTCTACATCTTGTACTGGTGTTTCTTCAAGTTCAACACTGTTATCATTACCTGCATTTATTCTCATTATTTTTTGTCTTTTCCCTGTGTATTTTCAGACCCAATTGCTGTGACCTCTCATCAAATGTTTTCAATTTGTCCTGTATCTAATTACAGTTATGGGACAAAAGAGCCAAGTCATCAGCAAAATCCAGATCAACCAACTGCTTAGACAGAGTCCACTGGATTCCATTTCTGTTGTGTGTTGTCGATGTTCTCATAACCCAGTCTATTGCTAGTAAGAAAAGAAATGGAGACAAGAGGTATCCCTGTTGCACTCCTGTTCTTATCCCAAACGGTTCTGTAAGCTGTCCTTCATGAAGAACTCTGCATGTCATGTCTTCATATGTTTTCTTTATTAAATTAATGATCTTCAGGGGAACTCTATAATGCCTCATCAATTTCCAAAGTGATTCTCTGTCTACACTGTCAAATGCCTTTTCATAGTCCACAAATCCGATGTATAGTGGTGAATTCCATTCCAGACTTTGTTCAACTATTATTCTCAAAGTGGGTATCTGGTCTGTACAGGATCTGTTTTGTCGAAAACCTGCTTGTTAATCTTTCAGTTTCTTGTCTATGGATTATTTTAATCTCTCAAGGATAATCATGTTTAATACTTTTCCTAGCACTGATTGTAACATTATTCCTCTATAATTTGTGCACTCTTGTAAATTTCCCTTCTTAGGCAACTTAACCAGATATCCTTCCTTCCATTCTGCTGGTATCTCTTTCTTTTCCCAGACTTTACCAAGTTATTTATATAACATCTCTGTAGCCGTGTCGATATCTGCTTTGATGGCCTCTGCAGGAATGCCATCAGGTCCAGACGCTTTTCCATCTCTTATTTCTTCACATGTCTCATTCCATACAATTTATAGTTTTGCTGCCAATAGTCTTCTGTATTCTCTACATCTTCCAGCTGTTGGAGCACTTGGAATTTGTTGGATATTGTGACCGCAAATTTGTCTCTTGTTTCTTGATTTCTTAGATGTCCTACATTAAATTGTTGTCTATAATGTTGCATTGTTGCATATCTCTTGAGTTTCATTTTTACTTTGGCTATCAGAAGGTGGTGATCTGATGCCACATCTGCTCCTCTATATACCTTTACATCCTGCAATGACGATCTAAACTTCTTGTTTATGCATATGTGATCAATCTGATTTTCTGTTCTATGGTCTGGTGATATCCATGTTGTCTTGTGTATTCTCTTATGTGGAAACATGCTTCCTCCTATAGCCAGTTGATTTGAAGCACAGAAGAATAGTTCCCCATTTTTATTCATTATTCCTAGCCCATGTTTTCCCATGACTTCTTCAAAGCCGGTGTTGACTGTACCTATCTTTGCATTCATGTCACCCATCAAAATTTTGATGTCTCTTCTTTTACTTTTTCCATAATTTCCTGAAGTCTAGTATAAAGTGCTTCTTTCACAGACTCTTCTTTGTCATTAGTTGGTGCATAACATTGGATGACATTTACATTTATTTTCTTTTTAGCTGTTTTAAAAGTAGCTGTTATTATTCTGGGTCCAATGGCTTCCCATTCAATGAGTGCTTTCTGTACTTCTTTAAATAATATAAGAGCTACCCCTTCACTGTGGTGTGAACTTTCGTCTTCATGTACTGAAGACAGCACCAATTCACCTGTGATTAGTTTTTTCTTGTCTACCCCTTCCACTTTGTTTCACACAGTCCCAGAACCTCGATTTTATATTCCCTCATTTCTGCTGCTACTTGTGCCACTTTCCCTTGTTCGTTTAATGTCCGAACATTCCAGGTGCCAAATCTGAAAGTTCTCCTAGAAGAAAGAAGGTTAGTCAGTAACACAGACTCCTTTCGGCTTTCTCTGTGTTGCATCATACGCCTCCCTCCGAGAAGACCTTCCCCTGTCTTGGATGGCTGTGTTTTATTTTCCTTAATTGACTTGTCAATATTTGTTGAAGTTGTTTGTGGTTTAACTTTTTTTACAGGATGGGGTAGCCAGCCCCATGCCCAACCCTCCTTAGTCGCTTTCTACGACATGCATGGAAGGGAACAGTTTTACTATTCTTTGCTCCCCTTTCGGGCCCCGGTAACACACGGGTGTAAACTTTAAGTATAAAGTTAAATGTCCACCTACGTCTCAATAACGGGAACTTTATAACTATCAAAATTCCACTAATCTTTCCATATTTATTTTAACGTGTTAAAGACTATTTCATTATTAAATTTGTTACCCGTTGTTTTAAAACTAAACAATAATAGTTGATTCAGTTATATGTATGAAAGCAATATTTAATCTATATATAAATACTTAGACATATATTTACACTAAACAGAGCTATACCTTATAAGAGGGATTTCGTTGGATTACACCAACTGGGGGCTTAAACGGGCTAAACCATTGCTTAAACCCTTCACAAAAGCCGACGGACCAGATAATAAGTTAACAAATTGCTCAGCCCTAAGCAGCTTTTGTTCTTGACGGGAATATCTTGTGAATTCTCCTTTAAGGTAGAAGTGGCATTAATCTTCTATCTACATCTCTGCGAAGAGTAATCTTGCGCGCAGGTCAGATACCTTGGAAGCCAATATTAGATACTCTTGAGTTTTGGTCACTGTTGGACCACTACTCCAAATCAGGGGAGGCAATCCGTGACATGGTTGCATCATTAACTGCCCATCACCGTGAACGCTTCACGTTAAAGGTCATACATACTACACACCAGTAAGGAAGTTGAGATATGATTCTCGAGACTCAAAGGCACCTGGAAGAGAGATAAACCCTTTTAATTATTCGGGCATGGAAGAAACAAGATCTTTTTATTGCCAGTTTTTAAAATGTCGAAAATGTGGAGGCGTCAACACCGCAATTCCTACCAGTTTGGCAGATATCTATTAAACAATGGTACTCACTACGATTGGGTTTTAAGTGTAGCTTAACCCTTTGCTTCTGTAATTATTTTCCACCCTGTGACTTAATTATTTTTGAAGATGTGAAGTATACTATCTTTTAGTGTACATTTTATGTATATCTTTTCTGTGAACACACTTTTCTGTGATATAATATATCAAACTGTAAAGGAAATAGATATTTCTTTTCTTACTAGCAATTGATTGGGTTATGACAACATCGACAAAGTAAACTAAGAGGACGAAGTAAACTCAGAAGACGAAGTAAATCCACAAGTCGGAAAAAAACCCAGAAGATGAAGTAAACCCACAAGTAGAAGAAAACACAGAAGAGAAAGTAAATTCACAAGACCAAGTAAACTCAGAAGACAAGGTAAACCGAGACGACGAAGAAAACCTAGTACTGTTGCAGGCAATAAAACTTTATTAATATTCTTTTTTTTATACCCAGTAGATGCTTTACCAAGTAGAAAAAAATGCATTTATCATGTTTTATTGCCTTGGTTTTACTGGCACATATAACCGTCACTGATATCTAATAACGTGAGAAAAATGTCTATTTTGTAAATGTTAACAAAGTGTCGTGGTTGAGTTAGAGTGTAGAGTATTTGTCGAGTTGGACAACTGTAGTGAAATCGACAAGGGATAGTGGACTGACAGAGTTATAGATTACACTTTAGATAAGGTGTAAATAGGAGATGGACTTGAGACAACCTGGAAGAAGATTTATTCAAATGATCTCTCTCTCCAGGCCTCAACTCACTTTTACTGTCTAAGCATCTCCTGCTCTCACTCTTTTTTCTTATCCTACATAGAGATTCTAGTAAAGAGCTGAAAATACAAATATGGATGGAAAGGTCGTGAACAGCGCATTAATAAATGTGTAAAATTTATTAAAGAAGAAAAGCATGAAAATAATGCATATCATCACAACAACATAAAATTACATCAATAATCAACTAATCATCAATAGTCATCAATAATCATATACACCAACAAACACACACACAGATCACCATTCATAAAACCTGTAGAACACAGAGAGATGAAATAACTGAGTGTCAGCCCGTCCGTTTTCGGGACCATATGAAATAGCTCCAGTAAGTGGTTTTTTCGTATATATCCTCCATCGGTGATGGAATTAACCTGAATAAAATCACTGTATAGGCGCTATCATTGGTGATTCCTCCCTACTGGCGCGAGGTGGGCTGGAAGACTCTATTTACCTTTTGTTTACCAAAATGAATAAACTGCGTGGCAGTCCGTCCGTTTTCGGGGACCAGATGAAATAGTCCGGACAGTGTGTTACTTGTAGATCCTTCGTGAGGGACTATGCCTACAAAACTGTCCTTGTTGGTACTATCATTGGTGACTCCCCCCTACTGGCGCGAGGTGGGCTGGGGGACGCTGTTTATCTCCCTCAGACCAACTGAATGAACTTAGCGACAGCCCGTCCGTTTTCGGGACCATATGAAATAGCTCCAGTAAGTGGTTTTTTCGTATATATCCTCCATCGGTGATGGAATTAACCTGAATAAAATCACTGTATAGGCGCTATCGTTGGTGACTCCCCCTACTGGCGCGAGTGGGGCTGGAACTCTGTCCATAGATGGCTGCTCATACGTGCGAAGTTCTACATAGACCCAGAAATAAACCATGGGACGAAGTCACTTGAGGACAATTGATCCCAAGGCGTGCTTATCCGGCGCTAGAATTGGCTTTAAATCCGGTTTTGGCTGGTTGACTGTGGCTTGGCTGAGTGCCCCGTTTAGGCACAAAAAAGGCGGGTGATATGGAATTCTGCTATAGGCATGCTGGGCGGTTTTGATATTCTGGAAGCCGCAATGCTCTGGCTGGTAATCCAAGAGGCGAGTAGAGAACTACTACTGCATTTGGTGATTCCAGATTTAGCGTTGGCTCCGTTGCACTGCGTGAGCTTAACTTGGCGTTGACAAAAGGGGGTTTGATTCAGGAACGGGGTGTGACACTCGTGGGGCTAGATATCCTCAGAATCCCTCTAGACGAAGAGACGGTGACATTCTTCGTCTGACTGGAAACTAGACTAGCAATTCGGTATCCCCTGAAACTGAGACCGAAAAGAGACACCCTTTTACATCAAGCAAATAATAAATCACACTAACTTTATACAGAAAGTTTCGCTCCACTATGGGATTAAATTTATTGTAGTTATTGCTATGATAGTTTAGGGCTGTCTTTAACCATGTCTCCTGTTCCTTAAAAATATCAATTATCAACACGCGCCCGCATAGACTTAATATCTTTTGCACACCCAGGTACCTGTCAGTAACTGTTCTGACAGCAACAATCTACTCCTCTTCTCCCAATCTCAACATACAGCTGAATGGATATGCTTATTCATCTTACAACATTAAGTGAATTTACATAAACAGATTACAGCATTTGAAATTACACAGATAAATCATATGTCCCTTTTGGGGAAACAAACTATTAATATCCCACAAATGAATACATAGAAAATGCAATGTTCTTGCTATAATAATACAGTTGTGGCTAAATCATAAGATATAATTATATCTATGCCTGGTGACTGCTTTCTGTGAAAGTTATGGACTAGTGCCTAGCCACACAAGTAAGCATAAAATGATCCTCCCTTGCCACTGGAAATATCTATCAAAAGGAATAAGTGACTATCTCCTATAATCCAGAGTTATTACCTGCATCTCACTATTCAGTTTTAAAGTGAACAATCCACACCTGACATTATCTTACAGAAATGACAGTTAATTTTGCTGACTCTTAACCCAATGGTAAGCATTCGTGGACTGATTCTACGCCTAATATCTGTTATTGTAAGTTTAACATTTAACCCATGATAAACCGTAACAGTTTAAGCACCACTTAATAGGCCGTAGACAGCGCTACCTTATCACTGAATAAATTACTAGGAGAAGTCCTCAGAAATAAATTCACTTCCCTAACAGATATATATATAAAAGCTAACATGAATACATCATATTATAATTATAAGATATGTCAACTCACCCCGAAAAATGACTAGAACATAGGCAAACACATTCTAGTACTGTGTTAAAGTTTGCCTTATCTCATGATGGTCATCTACGGGCCAGGAAAATTTACGAATGTCTTTGTCTATTAAAACCAGTCTACTCTTATAGATCACAAGGGACGCTCCCCCCGGACCTGGCCTGCATATTTCTACAGAAGTTCGGCGAAAGACGTAATCTAGAGTAAGACTAAAGAAATCGTGCGAAAGTTCCCCAGGTAGAGAAATGCATAACATTATGCTCTATCTTGTCTAAGGGGCGAAAACCCAAAGACTGACCGCGATTGTTATCTTCCCCTGAAACAGATCACACTCGTTACCCAGGCCTCAAAGGGTACCAGCCGCTCGTCATCAAACGTTTTAAAGCGACCAGAGAAATTCCCCTGTTGGGACCACAGAGGGTACCCGCCGCTAACGAACCGTTTCTTTCACAGAAACCGTCTTTGGCTCGTCTAACACTTAAAGCGGACCCGAGAAATGTTTCTCTGGTCGAACGTACCACAGGTGCGTTTAGATAACATTACGTCTAGCGTTAGCTGACCGCAGCTGGCCAGCGTAAACAACCTCGGGTGGGGTTTGAGAGGGTGAGAAAGTTTGGCCACAAAGGTAGAAAAGGAAAGAAAAAGAAATTACAAAATGTCCAGGAAAACAGAACATTTAAAGGAGTAATCAAATTATGGACAAGATGGTAAAATAAATTATCTTTCACGTGACACAAAGCTATTATTTATTTTATTTTAGAAATTAATATTATTTTGTATTATATTGTATATTAGCATTAAGTAAACTGAACTAATTTTTTTAAGTGAAACTTAATGAAAAAAAATAAAAATGAAGATCACTGAAAATCAGATGTGAAAATTGTCAACATTAAACGAAAAATGATTTTTTTAAAAAGCTTTCATAAAGATTCGTGTTTTTTTTTTGTGTGTGTGTGTGTGTGCTCTTGTATCGTAATTCTCGGAGTAACCAGGAGAAAATGCACACCATCATAGCTGGCAGACGCTGGAGTTGGGTTGGCCATGTCCTCAGAAGGGACCCCGATACCATCACAAGAACAGCTATGCTATGGACCCCCGAGAGAAAGCGAAAGAGAGGCCGACTAAAAACAACTTGGCGGAGAACTGTGGAAGCCGAGATGCAAAGAATGAACCAGAGTTGGGGCACTGTACGAAGGATGGCCGCCGACAGAGCAAAGTGGAATCAATTTGTTGCTGTCCTACAAGACGCCACCAGGCGTTATGGCCACTGACGGCTTTGACGGTAGGCGGTTATGGATCAAAGAAGAAGAAGAACGCAAACAACAACAACACATTTCACAATGCGAGCAGATGATGTTATAAATTATTTGACTTTTTATGTTAAGATAAAAATAGTTTTTAATGCTCTTTTGGTAATAGTAGTTACTAAATAAGCAATATACATATGTTTAACAGATTTTTAACTGACGCATACTGATTTTCGTTGGTTAGATCTATATGTCGAAGGAGTGTCATCTATCCAGTTTTACTTTATTAGTTTTCTGTATTTATACACTGTCAAATAGAAAAATAAACGCAACTATCATGTATTATGGCTTTGGTTTTACTGGCACATCAATTTCTCAATACATACAATACAGCATTAATTATATTTATGTACGGATTTCCCTCTTTTTTTTTACCTTTAAAATGTTAAGTACTTCCTACCCAAGTTGAGTGCTTCCTACCTAGCAGGCAAGGTTCACTGTAAAGTGGACGGTACTTAGGTACCGCTCACTGTACAGTGTCCGCTACCGTCAGGTTGGAGGCACTGTACAGTCTTCCCTACCGTACAATCCTTCCTACCTACTAAACCGGCGTGTTTGAATGTTGCACTTTTGTACATTAATACTCATTCTAAATGACGTTTACTGCAGATTCCATCATGTCATGATTAAAAAACTTAAAATGCGAAGGTGTACAAATAAATGCGGTATGACGGCTTCTCGCGTTACACGTACGTTACCCCAAATGGTCTGAATAAATTATGGATTAGGAGCAATCACATTTTTAAATTTGATACTGCTCAGCTCCATGCTGCGACTGAAATTATTATATTTTTATACTTAAAAATAACAAAATATTACTGTGAAGAAAAAAAAAACTTTTATTTATTCAAGAATTGTCAAACACTTTAAATATCACTTAAAATTAAAGTTAGTCATTCATTGCGGTATTCATAATTACTTCTGCAAATCAAATTTTCAAAACAATAATAATAACGTAACAATTATGGCTGCAGTAATATCGTTGTTCATAGCCAACTGTAAATCATTTAAAATTAACTTTAACGCCTAAAATAATTGTCCCACAACTAGTTTGTTTTCGGCACGCTCGACGTGACTCTTCATGCAGCCTGTATGTGGTGTGGTTAACTGTGAAAGGCCTCCAAAAGCAGATTTTAACTTTTAGTTTACCTTAAGATTCCATCGCCTCAATCTCTCAGCAGAAGTGAACAAATGGTAATCATCAGACTTCACAACAGGTTGTGATACCATCTATTCAACAAATTAAGGATAGGAACTACTGACGATTGTAACTGTGGCACCGATACAATTACTGCTGAACACATGCTTCAAAGGTACCAAATATAGGAGGAACAGAGAAAGCGCCCATGTTCATCGCCAGTACCATTCGTGGAAAAAACTGTACGGAGATACCAGTAGCCTCAAGCTGACCAATCCTTTCTTATAACAAATTCAAATTGACGTCTGAAAGTGAACGAAGCCGTCTTCCCAAGTATTCTCTGGAATAATGCTTCATCACAACTGTGCATCGCAGAAACCCTCGGTGTCTTTCTTGCTTATACGGTTCTTTTTCGAAGTCATAATTTTCTGAAGAATTCATCATCATTTATCACAATTCCCTTTTCTCTCTTTTTGAAGCATTGGGACTTGACTTTTCACGGCATTTGCTTCACTCGACTTGCAGTTACACTGTTTGAACTTGCCATTCAAGTATTGTTCCACGTTGCATACCTTCGATTTTTTTCTTTGCTTTTCCCAAAAGCGCTAATTTTGGCCTTAAAAATTCAAACTTAAAGACACCATGAGATCTATTTCCGTTAATCGGCTATCAATAATGTGAAGAGATTTGAATTTGCTGTTGATGCCATGGCTACATTTTTGTACTGTTACAGCTACCAAATATTTCTTGCTATGGCCTTCAAAAAATAAGAAACAAAGAAAGTATTACATCTGTTCATAATGTAAGCTACCTGTTTGTGATATACCAGTAACAATATTTAAGACTTACCACTGAAGACTAGACTGGTTACTTACTTGTTATTGTTTGCTAACTAATATATACAAATCCGAAACTTGATGTAAAATAAACTGACTTGTTTGTAAATAAATTTGACATGTAAAAACATTACATTTCTGCACGTGGCAACTATGATGTCACAACATACACATTCAGTGGAAATAAGGCGGGAGATCTCGAGTCAAAGATTCATAAGGTGCACGGTGTGATAGCTTTTCCGTACATAAAGTTTATGTCAGGGACTGAATTCATTGCCGATTCGTCAAATTCTAAAGATAGAAAATCTTGTCACAGAAATAAGTTGTGGTTTAGTGCAATGCTTTCCATAATGACTGGGAAGCTTTTCAAAACATGCAGCGATATGTTAGCCCATGTTCCTGTCTTGACTTAATGGATGTGAGTCATGGGCAATGACTACAACCCAAAATGCCAGCTACAAACCTCAGAAAATAGGTATCTGAAGAAAGTCGTCAAAGTAACAAGAAGGGACATAGTTCGCAACCACGCGGATACGTTCATAACCCTCCACTCCCAAAGGAGTATAGGCCTTCAAAAAACACGTGTCACGTGCCATCTTCTCAAGTTCTTTCCACGTTTTCCTCATCATTTTCACCTCTGTTTCCAGCTCTCTTCTCCATGTGCTTCTTGGTCTACCTCTGCCTCTCTTGCCCTGGGGGTTCAAGAACAAGGACTGCCTTGTAATGTGTAGTGAGATGTCCTTGATACACCTCGCCCAAATATAATAATATTACCGCATTTGAATTTTTTTTCACTAGGCCAAGATAAAATTTTCTACCCATCCCGACACCAGTACCCTACCCGCTTGATATTTGAGATTTTTCCACTATTGCCGGAAAAGTTATAAATAAATAGTTGACCTTGTTTTGAAGGCCAATGCTACTAGATTTGAAAATTATCAAGGGTCAC
Organism: Oreohelix idahoensis; assembly: GCA_024509875.1. Classification (NCBI taxonomy): domain Eukaryota; kingdom Metazoa; phylum Mollusca; class Gastropoda; order Stylommatophora; family Oreohelicidae; genus Oreohelix; species Oreohelix idahoensis. Next base: position 208,626 of record JAMPIV010021824.1, on the reverse strand, counting down.
AATAAAATCCAACCGTTAGGAAAATAAAACTAACTAACGCATTCTTAGAATCTATTAATAAAAACAGCCTAAGCAACGGTTGTTAGGGCACATTTTTTTCCACTACCGCCAAGGTTTAAAATAAAGCATTTGAATCTTTCGTTAGCCAGCGGGCAAGTCCCGCCCTCAAACACCCACTTTTTCTCTACCCGTACTAATTTTAGAAAACAACCGATAGACAATTGGCAGCAAACCAATTTTTTTTATCACGTTTGAAGTGAGAGAGAGAGAGGGAAGAGGATGGTTTAAAGTGACAAAATAAAACCTAACTTGTAATTTGGAATTTGAAACTAGAACCACATGTATGCAGAGAAAAAAGAGGGGAAAGGAGAGAGAAACTTAGATAATTATTTCTACACAAATAAAGAATGGGTACAAAAATAGAAGGGATGTTTGAACCATTACGATAATGTTGTTTATTGAAACACCATAGTATTTCTTTATAATAAATTATCTTGCCTTAGAGAAAAGTATTGTAGTTGGAATAAATAAAGAGAAAAATTTACAAAGATGAAAACGAAGATAAATAAGTGTATGAAACCTAATAGCTAGATAAAGGACAGTGGGCCGGTTACTAATCACTTTTCACATTTAAAATCGCCCAAATAATAACAGAGTTATGGTAGAAATAACAATTGAAGACAGACAGACATACACAGTGGTAACCGCTCAACTTTGAAAATCTTCGGATGTTACATTTTCTAACGCGCATTTGAAAAAAATCAAATTGGCTTGACTCGATTTGATTGGTTACTGCTAGAGTAGAGCGGAGAGATAAAACTAAAAGGTGGCCAAGCGTACGCTGCCATTTGAATAAAATTTGTGAACCTAGTAGAATAAGAACAGCAGCAGAGCCTTGTGTGACCCATTGCCTTTGCGTCTGGACGGTGGCTATCAATCCTTGTGCCCATTGATAGCCAGTTAATCCTTACTAGTGTATGAAATATTCATTGATTGCGGTAAGAGAAATGTTTATTGATATCTTTTATTATAGGTAGAGGCCAGCCTAGATAAGGTGCCCAAATCTTTTGGTTGTGCGACATTGCCATAGGAAAAGACTTACGATATCCAAGAAGCACATGCCTAAAGCAGTCTTAGAATGAAGTGTAATTGGATTTGAATATTAACATAAAATAAAAACATTACGACAGTAAGTCAAAAGGCCACAGGCAATCCTTTACCGTGTCACAGTGTTCTAATGACACATGATCACCTACTTAGCATGCTTGGAAACGAAAATATTTACAGGTTACCAGAAGTAGAGTGTATGCCCCACCTGATTATATGGAAGAAAATAAATGTTTGAAGTGACAGTGGCGTTGTAGCCATATGGGGAGGAGAATGTAAACACTGGTAAAAACTGTCATACAAAACTAGGATGGATGAAATGGGTTGTCGAGAAGAGCTGACCTCTTTCTTTGTTTTGAATGTACCATTATTAACTTGTGGAATCATAGTAAAAATATGATATAAAGAAGGGACCATAACCTTCTCTTTCAGGGTTATATTGTACTATACCCAACACCAGAACTCCTGGAGAGGCAGAACCAGTGTGCGAGGTGAAAGCTGCTTATTCTACTGCAAGCCCCTGCCACTTGTACTTCCAGGAAGTGTGAGAGATTGATCCTTTTGTTGAAGATCTACACGACAGCACAGTCAACAGTATCCCAGTTAAGTTGACTGGCACATCGAGGACACATCCATAAATCGATTCCACTTTAAAACTGAACATTGTAAAAGAGGGGATGATGAGAAACCCCAACCCTCCATCTAGTACCCAGTGTTAGTATAAGTCAGTGGGGGTACATACACTTTATTAGAGTTAGAATAAATATTTGTAAACAGAATGTCCACCTTATTTATGAAATTACTGTACATAAACACATTTCTTTGGTTGATTTGACAGTCTTGTACCAGAAAAATTAGGTTCAGGACAAAATTAAAATTGTAATATATTATTACCAAAATTTCAAACAAAGTCTTACTCACTTTGATATTATTGAGTTATACTTGTGTTTGTTGAATTAAAATATCACTATACTCACATTACCCTAGACACGTAGCCATATAATACATCACAACTATATAAAATATTGCACAGTGTGAGATCTGAGAGAGGTAGCGATAGGTCCCCTAAGAAAACATCATCATCAAATTCAACTATTAGACTCAGGGTCTTACATAGCTTGACCTCACACTGTTGACACACATATCTACTTATTTCTTTCTATAACATCTATAACCTCTCAGTCATTACATCGCAACATATATTGGGTTCCTGTCCGGGAATTTGAATCTAGTACCACCATAGACCCAGGGTATCCCCATAAATATAAAAGTAATCTATTGTGGAACTTTGAAAGTGGATGTGTTGTCAGTGCTTATAATTTATTAGTATTATTATAGTCATAGTTGGTAATTTGGATTGTTAAAGTCATATTTTGGTACAATATAAAATATGGCAGACTTGGCCAAGTTCAGATCTGCTGCAGTGCAGACTGCAAAGGAAATGGGTATGGACGGGCAAGTTCTGATTCAGTATGTGACTTCAGAATGTGATAAGTTCATTGATAAGGAAGATAGGAGGTTAGCTGAAGATAGGAAAACACAATTACAAATAGAAGCTGATAAGGAAATTAAGAGATTACAAATTGAGGCTGAAAAGGAGGCTATGGCATTACAGTAGAGGCTGATAGGGAGGCTGAAATTAAAAGATTACAGCTAGAGGAAAAGAAATTAGAGCCTGAGAAAGAAGAAAGGAGATTGCAGGCTGAGAAAGAGAAAGAAGAAAGGAGATTGCAGGCTGAGAAAGAAGAAAGGAGATTGCAGGCTGAGAAAGAGAAAGAAGAAAGGAGATTGCAGATGGAAGTAGAGGACAAACGATTACAAAGAGAACATGAGCTAAGGTTGAAAGAATTGGAAATTCAAGGCCATGTTCCAGAAAATGGTAACAGCCCATCTACCTCTGATGCTACTGCAAGTCAGGGAGCCTCCAACTCAGCCATGGGGTTTCATTTAGATCCTTTCGTGGAAAAAGAGGATGACATAGAGCAATTCCTCAATAAATTTGAAAGATTAGCTACTAATTATGGGTTAGAGAGGGAGAAATGGAGTTAAAGTTATCCCAAGGGCTTAGGGGAACATCTTATGAAGTGTTCTCAAAATTGAGCAGAGACGATCAGGAAGACTATGACATTTTAAAACAGGCTCTTTTAATTAGGTATGAGAAGAATGGAGAATTTTACAGGAAGAGATTTAGAAAAGCGAAGCTCCTGTCTGGGGAGACCTACCACCAATTCTCTGCAAGGTTGGAAACCTACTTGGAGAAATGGACTGCTCTGGGAAAAACCCAAGATCTTAAGGAAATGATCATGATAGAGCAATTGAGAGAGTCCATGGCTCCAGACCTGAGAAAATTTTTCATGGAACAAGGTGCAGAGAGGTTGGGGGAGGTTCTCAATGTTGCTGAGAGGTATCAGGCAGCCCAGTCAGAAGTAGCTGGAGCAAAAAAGAAACAAGTCGAAAATAATAAGGCCCCTCAAAACCAGAATAAATTTGACAGTAGAGATCAAGGTAACAGAGGTAAACCAAACTATGATAGGCCAAGGTTTGACACTAGAAATAGAAACCCGCAATTCAATGACAGGAAACGTTACAGACCAGAAGGGAGATGGTGTAGTTTTTGTAAAAGGGACAATCATAACACCAGGGACTGTAAGAAGAAACCTCCTCATCACGCTGCATGTATGAAAACAAGAAACAAGGGACCAAAGGAAAACCCTACTGGACAGCAGGAACCTTATCACCCCCCTGTATGTGAAGATGTAGTATGCAATGGGGCCACTATTAAGTGCCTTTATGATACTGGATTGGATTTTGACTCAGTCGTGAGTTCTCACCTGGTGCATCCAGATCAATATACCACAGAAACAGTGGAGATCCAAGGGGCGACTAAGGAAGTAGCAACCATGACACTTCCCATTGCAAGGATAAATGTAAAAACTCGCTATGTGGAAGGAGTGATTAGAGCAGCAGTGATAAACGAACCAATCTACCCTCTGATATTGGGGTGTAGATACGTCTTTCTGGGAAATCCCAAGAGACCAGTGATCATAGCAACAGTACAGACCAGGTCACAATCAAGAAAGGAGGAAGAAAACCCAATAAATACTCATCCAGAGGAGATGAGGAAGGCACAGGCTGAGGATAGGTCACTAAAGCCGTGTTTCAAGAAACTCCCAAAATGCCATACCCCTCCAAACAAAGGAGAATTTTATATGAAGAATAAACTAATGTATAGGAAGGCTGGAACTGGATCCACTGGTCATGGATAGCTAGTTCTTCCATCTTCATATAGGGAGAAGGTGATAAAAAGATCCCATGTTGAATCAGATGGTGGACATGAGAAAATAGGTACTGCCGGTAAAAAAGTATCTATGTCATTCTATTGGCCAGGCGTAGCTGCGGACATTGCAGAATTGGTGGAGGCCAATGCAACAATGGAAAGCCCACACGTTGGGAAAATCATCAGGACCTACAAAAGCACTACGGTGAAAACAGGCCTGAAAATAACAGGAAAATTAAACATGATAAAGTAGACACTGTGGATAGGAAAACCCCTTTTCACACACAGTCTACACAAAACCGAGTTAGAATGGCCACTATGCGTAAAGTGACCTCAACCCAGTCCCACCCGACAATCCCTTGGTCGAAATTCCGGGAACTGGACGAAAATAGAAGAGAGGGAAGCCCTCTCGCTTTGAAACTGAAACTGCGGGGAAACCCCAGGAAAAGAATTGGTAGTGGACGGTTGATGTGTGGTGGCAAACAAACGAGAGAAAGGCCACCATCACCATACTTCCAATTACATAAGCATTAACCGGAATGGCACCGGCAACACTGCTATTTAGCAGACCAATAAAAGGTCCATTGGAAGCCTTATTGAGGACGTGCACAGATGAGAAGGCAGAAGAGACTGTTACCTCATCATATCAGTATGTGAACGAGCTGACCACTCGTCTAAAAACTGGCTGGAAACTTGCAAATGATAACTTAAGACAAGCCAGGAAGAAACATGCTGCATATTTCAATAAGAAAGCGAAGGATAGGGAGCTAGCTGTGGGGGAGAAGGTGCTTCTTCTACTACCCGGCAGCAGCAACAAACTTCAAATTGGATGGCTAGAACCATACACAGTTTTGGAAAAGGTATCCAGAACTAACTACAAGATAGATAAGAAAGGAAAGGAAAAAGTCTATCACGTGAACCTTCTAAAGAAATACAATGAAAGAAACAATGTGGAAGGGACACATTTAATGACCTTAGCCATAGCCACTGAGATGAAGAATGAACCTCTCACCTCTTCTGAATACCCCCTGAAACCCTGTGAAACGCCTGCACAGATAAAGATCGGTAAACACTTGACACAAGGGCAGAGGGAGAAGATTCAAAAGGTTCTGGAAAATCATACAGACGTGTTAACGGACAAACCGGGGCACAATAACTTGTTGGAATATGACATGAAACTACTAGACCCAACACCCATCTGTATGAGAGCCTATACTATCCCATTCGCAAAAGAAAAAGCTTTGAAAGAGGACATAGATTATCTGTTACAAGAAGGGATTATTTCTCACAGTGAATCTCCGTATAGCTCCAGTGTGGTATTGTTGATGAAACCCTCTGGGGAACATAGACTGTGCATAGATTACAGGAAACTGAATGCTGTCACAGAAAGTCAGGTGGATCCATTACCTGATACTAACCAATGTTACGGTGTTATTTTAAATGATGGCGTCTGCTGGGGTTTACCCATGCGCAACGTTTAGGGGTCATTAATATTTATAGAATATGTCGATATTTTACGGTATAGTGAACGCGAAATATATGCGGAGATTATGACGCATTCGCGTTGGGAAGGTCACGCCGGGTGACTTGGTTACAGGTCTTTTTGTTACGCTATCCGTCAAGCAAGAAGGTCGTGTCTTGTATTTCTTCCAAGGAAATAAGGCTGAGTATATAGCCTATATTATATAGATGAATCGAGGTAGACTTCAGGGTCAGTTCGGAAATTAATCTAAGCATGAGATTAATTAAATTAAACTAATAATGGAAGGAGAATCGTATTATGATTCAAATTGTAGATGTCAAGAACTCATGTGCTCATTTCTGGCTGTTGACTACAACAGCGCACGTATATAGCCACGATGTTCATCTGACATATTGTTTTGACACGGACGGATACTTACTGATATTATTTGGAATTCAATTGTTACGCTGAATTGTACATGAAACCTTTGTGAATGTCGATTATCGTTTTGTATGAATCTTAATACATGTGGACTCAAAGCAGAAGGCTTGACCCTTTATTTACGTTTCGGGTTCGGTTCTACAGCTGTTGGTGTTTACCTTTGTCAGCAAGATAACTCTCCCATAAGGGAAATCAAATACCATATACTATGCAAATCAGAACGTCGAAGGGATGTTCTGATGCTCAGAGCTAACCATTTATAATCAACATTGCTATGTCTAAAGAGTGACTTTATTATTCAATAATAATACCATAACCAAGGAATCGCAACACCAACCACACCACCACCACCGACCCGTCACAACTGGTGGCCATTAGTGGTTTTGAAATTTTTCAAAAGAACGAACCACAAAAAAATGAGACATTTTTCCTTTCGAGCCGAAACGGACAATATTTGCATAAACACCGGTGACGTCATGCCCTTGACGACAGCATGAACGGTTGGAAAAGCCAGCAGCTGACAATGTCCTTCAAACAAATTTATTTGCAGCTGTCAAACATCAAATGAAACCTATTGCTGACTTTCTCAATGATACAAACAAGCTTTCGAGTCTGTCGGCGAAGCATATAATGTACGATATTACCGCCAAAACAAGATAAGTCACTAATTTTAAAGGTTAAAATATTTCGTCCTGTTTGTCCAAATAATGCCATGTTCTTTTTTCGTTGTATCCATGTTAAATATTGTTCCTGTCCTTTTCATGTAGCGGGTATGGTTGGGCGGCGGTTCGGAATGAATAAAATGGCTCTCAGGATGCCGATATTCATTCTGAATGTTCCTAAGGCTGTGAATTAATAGCACCTCGCGAAGAAAGCGTCGAATTATCATTATCGGTGATCGGTTCGTTCGGACTTGCATTAATTCACTTTGCATGTTAGGTGTATAGTCATGTTATAACTGGTGTTTTCATGTGTAATTGGTTCTTATTTTTATTCATTTAAAGTCTTATGTTCGTAATCTATCTTGTGTATTCTGATCTAGCTATCTTTAATTTTAATTAAATGTATTGTATTAACGTCAAATGAGTCCTGTGACGTCACTATTTGTTACGTACACAGCTTAACTTTCTATTCAGTTCATTCTTAATCTCTCACTTCCGTTTTATACCACTTAGTTATTAATGCAGTTTTATGGTGAAAATGTCACTTTTGTATTGTGCTACTGTTCTGTACTCCTTGGTTAACCCATTGTATTGTTTGTATTCATTTCATCCTTCTATAATTTAATATTAATACTATAATTTCTTCATTAAAAATAGTGTAGATGAATATGATTAAATTTTTATCAGCTTTGATGAGGAATTAGGGACTTTGCACATATTTGCAGTAGTGGTCCTAGAAATGGGCAATGCACTTTATGCCTCATGATTATGGCATAATATATAATGATTAATTATTAATACTTTATAACATATTAATACATGTTTAATATAAATTAGTACACTTTCTCAGTACTATATTGTGAACTTAGTGACAATTAAGACTAATTATTTGGGGATAATACACATAATTGTTAAATAGTAATATTAAGCGCTTGATATAATTTCAGCAGCTTATATAACTAACTATCATAACTATTTATGATAGATATCAGTGAGTATATATATAATATTTTTACAAAATATTATAGATTGTGGAACTTATACATAACAATACAGGAATATTGCAATTTCTTATATTAATTATTCATTCGTTGAGTAATTATAATTATCGACATAGATTATATTGTTGATTACAATACATAAGTAATTGAATACTTAAATAATTAAACTCCAAGAATGCTTACCTTGGACCATTTCATTAAAGTTGGAAAAGATTGTAATAAAAAGGGAGAGGCACTCCTTGAATTTGCCGAACAACAACTTGCGAACCATGAGGCAAAAGAGGCTGAAAGGAAAGCCATTGCTAAGGCAGAGATGGAAGAACTTGAAAGAAAAGAGGCTGAAAAGAAAGCTATTGATAAAGCAGAGATGGAAGAACTTGAAAGAAAACAGGCGGAAAAGAAAGCAGAATTAAGACAAGAAGAAGAAAGAAAGATAGCAAGAGATGAAATCCTACGGATTGAAGAAGAGAATAAATTGAAACGACAAGAAATCATATTGCAGCAAGAAATGGAATTGCAACGGCTTAAATTGGAAACAGCAAAACTTAATTCGCAGAGTGCTGCAGCAAGCCAAAATGATAATGCTCAATCTGGATCTTCATCCACCCGACTTAAAGGCAATTATTACTTTAAATTACCACCATTCAAATTACACGTGGACGACCTTTCATCGTGGCTGGCGCGCTTTGAGGATATATGTAAGGTCAATAACCTTGACAAAACTGCATGGGCACTTAAACTTAAGGAATTTCTTGATGGCGAACCTGCAAGTGCAGCACAAAACATTGATCCTACATTAGCCACAGATTATGAGGCCATTAAGACGTTGTTATTACGTCGTTTCCACTTGAACGAAGAGGCATGTAGATTACGTTTCAAAAGTTTGTTGCCAGATAACAATAAAGATTTTACGGGATTTATTGCTAGCATACGCAATACTTTTAACAGATGGGTTGAACTGGCAGGTGTCAACAAATCTTACGACAAGTTAGTCGATTTATTATTGAGGGATAAAGTATTATCTTCTGTCAGCTCACCATTCTTTGCTTATCTGCAAGAAAGAAAACCAGAATCTATTGATGAGTTAGAAAAAATTTCTTTAAATTACTGCACAGCACATCCGAATGCTAATATTTCTGGCTCGTTGATAAGAGAACCACTTCCTGTAGCCTCCAATATGGCATATCATAATCATAACAAACCTAGAACACACAGTGTGGACAGAGGTAGGTTCAAAGGAAACTATGACATTAATTTTCATAAGGGACAGAATAACTTTAACAATAACTTTAATAGAGGAAGACAACAAACCAGAAATTATTCACCTCAGTCAAGACACAACAGTAATCCACGTAACTCAAGTTATAATCGGTCATATCAATATAATAATGGTAACAATTGGAAGAATAGCGATAATTATAACTCGAGACATCGAGATAACAATTATAATAGACGACAACGAGATAATTCAACTAATTATTCTCGTAATCGTTCTCATTCTCGTGGATCTTCACATTATAACCATAATACCGGGGCAGCAGTGACAAATGATATCACCCCTAAGGTTCAGGTTCCACCTAACGATAATACAATGAATTCTTCTGCTGCATGCTTTGCTATAAATTATAACGTGGCAAATAGTTGCCCACAATGCAATCTTATTTTTCAGAAGGCAAAGGAGACAGTGTTAAACTGCGGACACATTACACCAGAAGTAGGTCTTGCAGCCAATGATGGAACAGGCTCTCTGATTTTTAACAGATGGATAGTAAACGGTTCTGTAGTTTCTGTATTGAGAGACTCGGGGTCCACAACCATTGGAGTGCGACAGTCGCTAGTACATCCTAGCTGTGCAACGGGGGAATATGTCCGTTGCATGACTTTTGGGGGAACTATTGAGTTTTACCCCACAGCTATTATCCATGTTAACACACCTTTTTTCACAGGTAACGTGAAGGTATGCATGCTTAAAAAGCCAATGGCAGACCTTATGGTGGGTCGCATACACGGCAGCAAGGATTGTTCACCAGAAGATATTATTGAATGGGAGAGACACAATCTATGCACTGGAAACGCCGTGACAACTAGAGCTCAGACTATGCTCATGTAGAGTGTCAATGATAATAAGATGGATGCAGAAAAACAGGATGATATTGAGGTCAATTCAGCTATTGACAGGGAATCATTTGCTAACAAACAAAAAATGACAAATCTCTAAATAAATTTTTTAACCTACTTAATAAGGTTGATAATTTAACTTCAGGTAATAAGTTAAAACATTGGTTTATTATGAAAAATGATATACTAATTAGATGTTTTAGTGATAAATCACTGGTAAAACAACAAGTGATGGTACCGGCTGCTTTTAGACGGTACATTCTTCAACACGCGCATGACTCTCAGTGTGCAGGACATATGGGATATACTCGAACAAGATCTCGAGTATTATCTTCATTCTTTTGGCCAGGAGTGTCACGTGATATTTCGCAGTATGTACGTTCTTGTACTACGTGCCAGGAAGTGAAAGCACGTGGGGCCTTTCACACGGCGCCTATTCAGGCTTGCGATATCTCAGTACGACCTTTTGACAAGATGGCCATAGATATAATTGGTCCACTTCTACCATCTGCGAGAGGACATAGATTTGTTCTCACGTGCATTGATTTATGCACACGATGGCCAGAAGCCATTCCATTGAAGACAACCACTACCACAGATGTAGCTGATGCATTACATCTAATTTTCTCTAGAATAGGGTTTCCTAGAAAATTATTATCTGATCATGGGTCGCAGTTTATATCCGATACCATGAAGGAGGTAATGAAAACCTGGAACATTGATAGGAATTTGAGTAGTATTTATCATCCCATGAGTAACGGTGCAGTTGAAAGACTTAACCGTACGCTTAAGCAACTTTTACATAAGGTTACTGTTAAACACCCTCAGGACTGGGACAGAGCACTCCCAGCTGTCCTATTTGCTTACCGAGAGGTGCCACATGAACAAACTGGCTTCTCTCCCTTTGAGTTAGTTTTTGGTGCCCCTCCGAGAGGTCCTATGGGACTGATAAAAGATTTATTAATTGATGCAGAGATGACTCAGGACACTCAGTCATCTTATGAGTATGTGATTAATCTTCGAAATAATATTATTGAGTCTTGCCAATTGGCAACAGCTTCTTCTGAGGCTGCAAAAGCTAAAGCTCGATCTATACAAAACCGATCTAGACGATTACGCCAATTATTCCCAGGCGATGAGGCTTATGTATTACTCCCTCACAATAACAATAAGTTATTGATCTCATGGACTGGTCCTTATAAGGTTACTGATAAAATTTCAGACGATGATTACGTCTTAGATATCAAGGGACACAGAAAGATATTCCATATTAATATGCTCAAGCAATTTCATACACGTCCTATACACTTACAGTCAATTTTTCATGAATTAGATGACAATACTGTATCTACTTGTCATTATTCTAATCTGTCTGTTATACAGGAGGAAGAATCTTCTTTTCCTGAAGTGCAGATGCCTTTACCTGTACTTACTGTCCAATCTACTGAATCTTGGCGTGATGTGACCATTTCTTCTACGGTTACACCGCAACAGCATCAACGCGTAGCTGATCTTCTACAATCTTTCCCAGATGTGTTAACGGATGTACCGGGTTGCACATCTGTAATTAGTCACGATATTATTCTTAACGATGATACACCAATTCGTGTTCATCCTTATTCTGTACCTCTACATTTTCTGAGTAAGACATCTCAGGAACTCAAACAGATGATATCATTAGGTATTATTGAGACTAGTACATCTCCATTTTCTTCTCCTTTAGTCATTGTCCGGAAAAAGGACAACAACATACGTTTATGTGTTGACTATAGGAAACTTAATGCGCAGACAGTACCGGATAGCGAACCACATCCTATCCTTGACGATTTACTTCCTCGTCTATCCAATGCTACACTTTTCACTAAAATTGACTTAACTAAAGGTTATTGGCAGATTCCACTAACCGAAAGAGCCAAATACTACACAGCATTCTCAACTCCACAAGGTCTTTACCAGTGGAACGTGATGCCTTTTGGGCTAATGAATGCTCCAGCTACCTTTATTCGCATGATGCGAAAAATTTTAGCAGGTAGATCAGCGCACTATCTTAAAAATATTTTCATGCCCACCTGTTTTAAGATTACCAGATGCTTCTAAAAAGTTTGTTCTACGTACAGATGCGAGTAATTACGGACTCGGGGCATGTCTACTGCAATATCATGATGATGTCCTTCACCCCGTAATGTATATCTCACGCAAACTGAAACCTCCGGAGACGAAATATTCCACTGTGGACCGAGAATTGCTCTCCGTAATCTGGGCAATTACCAAGTTGGAAAAGTTTTTGCTGGGATCTCCATTCCTGATCCAGACTGATCAGAAATCAGTGGCAGCATTACGTCGCTCAAATCATAAAAGTGCTAAACTTGCACGATTTGCTATTACGTTGCAACCCTACGATTTCGAGATACAGTCGATACATGGAACTGAAAACGTCATAGCCGACACGTTGTCCAGACATCCTACGGATTCTGAATGAATATTACAAGTTCAAGAAATTTTTCTGACTAGTCAAGCATTACATTTGCAATAAACGTTATTGATATCAAGTCAGAATATACAACAATTCAGTTGGACTTCCTACCTAAATAAGGACATTTCGAAATAAACTATTGTGATCAAGATATCAAGTTTTACGGATCGTTTGAAAATTTGAACTTCAATTCCACTTTGAGTATCACTCATTTCGATTGAAAACTGTTAAAAAGGAACAATCTCTGATGAAGAAGGGACAGATACGCTGATGACTTAGTCAATTCACTTTCAAAAGTTTAATAAAGGAACTAACGATGAATGGATAATCAAATCATAATTTGATAATATGAACCTTGTGTCTTAATGAACTTTCATACAATTCAACAGGAGGTAACAACGATTGGATCTTCATGTCCAATATTATTAAATTTTCTATTTATTAAATTAGTATATAATAGATAATAAAGTCAAAGTGTGATGAAATAAAAAAATAAAATATACTAAGAAAAGATGAAACAAAAGAATATCACACCAATTAAACCTTTTAATTAGTGTAATTATTAAGGTAATAGATATTACATTATGACATTTCATATATATAGTTAAAATGTATGAATTTTTTCTGTTCTTTTCTTCTGATTGCGTTAATTTAATTAGGTATCTATCCTTACACTTCATTTTCACACGCATGCTAATTTAATGTATACTTTAATATTTGGTTTCAATTGTCCGTACTTCTCAATTTTTATTTCTTTTACTCTCTTATTCTATTTCTCATTTTCTTCAATTAGATATTAATTAGTTAGTACCATACGTACATACTATAATTAATTATTTTAATTTTAGTTAGTTAGAATAATTTTAATAACACCTCACATTATTAGTTAGTCTATAAAAAAAAAGGTAAAGGAACCCGTTACACGCCCATTTAGGCATATTGGGAATATGGTGTTAGGCCCATATTATCTTGACCGTCGGCACACGAGGGGTGATGTGGTCGGCATCACGCCGGCCGCCTTAACCTTCCCAGAGTAGCTCTGGTACCCATTTGGGGCTGGGTCGACCCAGGAGCCGTTTGTGGCCTAAAAATTTTTCCGCCTCATCTGGGGATCGAACCATAGACCACTGCGCTAGGAAGCCAGTGAGTTAGTCTATACATACAACAAATTAATTAGTTAATTAGTTAGTGACAGTGACATTTCCTTGTTTAATATAAGGTATATATATATGATATGACGTTGATTTTATTATAATATATTACTGACATGACCGCGACACTGTTCTAGATAGAACATCGTAGGTCATACGTCGGGTTTTGTTAAATTTTTGATAATTTGATTAATATTGTTTAAAAAAAATCTATTAAATAGATTTTTTTTGCCCCCGTCTGACAGGAAATCTGTTACGGTGTTATTTTAAATGATGGCGTCTGCTGGGGTTTACCCATGCGCAACGTTTAGGGGTCATTAATATTTATAGAATATGTCGATATTTTACGGTATAGTGAACGCGAAATATATGCGGAGATTATGACGCATTCGCGTTGGGAAGGTCACGCCGGGTGACTTGGTTACAGGTCTTTTTGTTACGCTATCCGTCAAGCAGCCTATATTATATAGATGAATCGAGGTAGACTTCAGGGTCAGTTCGGAAATTAATCTAAGCATGAGATTAATTAAATTAAACTAATAATGGAAGGAGAATCGTATTATGATTCAAATTGTAGATGTCAAGAACTCATGTGCTCATTTCTGGCTGTTGACTACAACAGCGCACGTATATAGCCAAGATGTTCATCTGACATATTGTTTTGACACGGACGGATACTTACTGATATTATTTGGAATTCAATTGTTACGCTGAATTGTACATGAAACCTTTGTGAATGTCGATTATCGTTTTGTATGAATCTTAATACATGTGGACTCAAAGCAGAAGGCTTGACCCTTTATTTACGTTTCGGGTTCGGTTCTACAGCTGTTGGTGTTTACCTTTGTCAGCACGATAACTCTCCCATAAGGGAAATCAAATACCATATACTATGCAAATCAGAACGTCGAAGGGATGTTCTGATGCTCAGAGCTAACCATTTATAATCAACATTGCTATGTCTAAAGAGTGACTTTATTATTCAATAATAATACCATAACCAAGAAATCGCAACACCAACCACACCACCACCACCGACCCGTCACAACCAACTATTTGCCAGGTTGAATAAGGCAAAATATTTTTCTAAGGTAGATCTCAGTAAGGGATATTACCAGATTCCAGTGAAGCCTGAGATTCGACCTTATCTGGCTTTTAGCACCTCGGAAGGGCACTATGAGTTTAACATGTTACCGTTTGAATTGAAGAATGTGCCGAGTGTGTTTTCCAGAATGATGCGAAAACTGTTGGATCCACTGAAAAACCCATGTATTACAAATTTCACGGATGATATCCTCATCGTTACGGAAACATTTAAAGAACACGTTAACTCTTTGAATATGCTATTTGATAGACTCAGAGAGGCAAACTTAACTGCTAGACCAACAAAATGTTGTGTTGGCTGCAAGGAATTAGAATTCTTGGGACATACTGTACTAGTGGACCCTTGACCCCCCAAGAACCTCAGGGTAGCTTAAAAACTTTAACTCCTGGTGATGTGCCCTTGAAAAATTGGCTCACCAGCAAGCCTATATTGAAATTACCTGATTTGAGTCAGGAATTCGTGGTAAGAACGGACGCTAGTAATGTGGGCCTGGGGGCCACTTTGTTACAAAGGTCTTCTTCACCAGAAGGGGAATTGAACCCAGTTGCTTATGTCAGTCGCAAATTAAACAGGGCGGAACAAAATTACTCAACGATTGAAAAAGAATGTTTGGCTTTAGTCTGGGCGATCAAGAAGTTCCAGATCTATCTATATGGTAGAACATTCGTGGTACAAAGTGACCATCAGCCATTGGTATTTTTGGCTCAGGCAAAACATGGTAATGCACGTTTGTTAAGGTGGTCTTTGCTCATTCAACCTTACTCGTTTACCATTGAATACATTCCGGGATCGCAGAACGTTGGGGCAGATTTCTTGAGTAGGCACCCACCTGCAGAAACCCAGGATACTCATAAAGCCTAGTTGAGTTAATTTGATCGGATTTGTATCACGGATTATAAACCTGCATTGGGATGCAGGCTTTTTAACAGGGGAGATGTGTAGTGAGATGTCATTGATACACCCCGCCCAAATATAATAATATTACCGCATTTGAATTTTTTTTTTCACTACGCCAAGATAAAATTTTCTACCCATCCCGACACCAGTACCCTACCCGCTTGATATTTGAGATTTTTCCACTATTGCCGGAAAAGTTATAAATAAATTCTATAGTTGACCTTGTTTTGAAGGCCAATGCTACTAGATTTGAAAATTATCAAGGGTCACAATAAAATCCAACCGTTAGGAAAATAAAACTAACTAACGCATTCTTAGAATCTATTAATAAAAACAGCCTAAGCAACGGTTATTAGGGCACATTTTTTTCCCCTACCGCCAAGGTTTAAAATAAAGCATTTGAATCTTTCGTTAGCCAGCGAGCAAGTCCCGCCCTCAAACACCCACTTTTTCTCTACCCGTACTAATTTTAGAAAACAACCGATAGACAATTGGCAGCAAACCAATTTTTTTTATCACGTTTGAAGTGAGAAAGAGAGAGGGAAGAGGAGGGTTTAAAGTGACAAAATAAAACCTAACTTGTAATTTGGAAATTGAAACTAGAACCACATGTATGCAGAGAAAAAAGAGGGGAAAGGAGAGAGAAACTTAGATAATTATTTCTACACAAATAAAGAATGGGTACAAAAATAGAAGGGATGTTTGAACCATTACGATAATGTTGTTTATTGAAACACCATACTATTTCTTTATAATAAATGATCTTGCCTTAGAGAAAAGTATTGTAGTTGGAATAAATAAAGAGAAAAATTTACAAAGATGAAAACGAAGATAAATAAGTATATGAAACCTAATAGTTAGATAAAGGACAGTGGTCCGGTTACTAATCACTTTTCACATTTAAAATCGCCCAAATAATAACAGAGTTATGGTAGAAATAACAATTGAAGAGAGACAGACATACACAGTGGTAACTGCTCAACTTTGAAAATCTTCGGATGTTACATTTTCTAACGCGCATTTGAAAAAAATCAAATTGGCTTGACTCGATTTGATTGAGTACTGCTAGAGTAGAGGGGAGAGATAAAACTAAAGGGTGGCCAAGCGTACGCTGCCATTTGAATAAAATTTGTGAACCTAGTAGATTAAGAACAGCAGCAGAGCCTTGTGTGACCCATTGCCTTTGCGTCTGGACGGCGGCTATCAATCCTTGTGCCCATTGATAGCCAGTTAATCTTTACTAGTGTGTGAAATATTCATTGATTGCGGTAAGAGAAATGTTTATTGATATCTTTTATTATAGGTAGAGGCCAGCCTAGATAAGGTGCCCAAAACTTTTGGTTGTGCGACATTGCCATAGGAAAAGACTTACGACATCCAAGAAGCACATGCCTAAAGCAGTCTTAGAATGAAGTGTAATTGGATTTGAATATTAACATAAAATAAAAACATTACGACAGTAAGTCAAAAGGCCATAGGCAGTCCTTTACCGTGTCACAGTGTTCTAATGACACATGATCACCTACTTAGCATGCTTGGAAACGAAAATATTTACAGGTTACCAGAAGTAGAGTGTATGCCCCACCTGATTATATGGAAGAAAATAAATGTTTGAAGTGACAGTGGCGTTGTAGCCATATGGGGAGGAGAATGTAAACACTGGTAAAAACTGTCATACAAAACTAGGATGGATGAAATGGGTTGTCGAGAAGAGCTGACCTCTTTCTTTGTTTTGAATGTACCATTATTAACTTGTGGAATCATAGTAAAAATATGATATAAAGAAGGGACCATAACCTTCTCTTTCAGGGTTATATTGTACTATACCCAACACCAGAACTCCTGGAGAGGCAGAACCAGTGTGCGAGGTGGAAGCTGCTATTCTACTGCAAGTCCCTGCCACTTGTACTTCCAGGAAGTGTGAGAGAATATCCTTTTGTTGAAGATCTACACGACAGCACAGTCAACAGTATCCCAGTTAAGTTGACTGGCACATCGAGGACACATCCATAAATCGATTCCACTTTAAAATTGAACATTGTAAAAGAGGGGATGATGAGAAACCCCAACCCTCCATCTAGTACCCAGTGTTAGTATAAGTCAGTGGGGGTACATACACTTTATTAGAGTTAGAATAAATATTTGTAAACAGAATGTCCACCTTATTTATGTAATTACTGTACATAAACACATTTCTTTGGTTGATTTGACAGTACTGTACCAGAAAAATTAGGTTCAGGACAAAATTAAAATTGTAATATATTATTACCAAAATTTCAAACAAAGTCTTACTCACTTTGATATTATTGAGTTATACTTGTGTTTGTTGAATTAAAATATCACTATACTCACATTACCCTAGACATGTAGCCATATAATACATCACAACTATATAAAATATTGCACAGTGTGAGATCTGAGAGAGGTAGCGATAGGTCCCCTGAGAACACATCATCATCATATTCAACTATTAGACTCAGGGTCTTACATAGCTTGACCTCACACTGTTGACACATATATCTACTTATTTCTTTCTATAACATCTATAACCTCTCAGGCATTACATCGTCACATAATGCTATCAACAGGTTTCCTCAGTGTGCGTCCTATCCATCGCCATCGTCCTCTTTTCATCTCTTGTTCCATTGGCACTTGTCTAGTTCTTGTCCTCAGTTCCACGTTGGTAACCTTGTCATACCATTTTAATCCCTTTATTCTACGCAAGCACCCATTTATGAAAGTCTGTAGCTTTTTGGTTGTTGTCTTTGTTGTTCTCCATGTTTCAGAGCCATACAGTAGGACTGACATTACATTTGAGTTGATTCTTATTTACGGCCTCGAAACCCAACCCCTGCAGACCCGACTGGAACAGTCTCAATTACGATGTCTGCAGAATAGGAGAAGATCGGCTACCGTGACAAAAATGGAAAACCAAGAGCAAGGGATCCAGACCTACTGGACAACCAAGAGTTCGCTGGGAGGACAACTTCAAACAAGAATGTGTAGTTCCTGGGGCTCTCTAAGGAAGCAAATAAATTATATATATACAATAAAACGGTATTGAATCAGTTTTACAAATTAACGGTTCACAGAAAACAAGGGACGTTTCGGGTTTCACCCTTCGTCAGCCACAGTTACAAACAGGCAACAAGGACAAGAAATATAGATTATAGACTGCAAATACGTAATATATGTAAACACAGATGAAGAGCAATAAAAAAGCAAGGAAACTACACAACCGAAAATAATAAATCAGTACAAGAAATTCAACAATCAACGAAAATCAAAAGCAGAAAATGGAATTAAAAAACAATGAAATTTAAAAAGTCTTGCTATAAGACTCTCCGCTGAAAGAGTAGGGCAATCAATGAACAATGGTGACAAAGGCGTCGAACTGCGATGAATCTGATTTATTTACTTATTTAAAGCAATAATAAGACTCTTTTCCTTTAGGGATCTCGTACAACGTGACTAATAGAAAACTGTGTATGAGGCTGGCAACCAAATTATGTAAAACAAATTGCTACATAAACCACAGCTGTAGAGTTTGCGTTTTGACAGAGGCTTCCTACAAGGGTCCTGGTGCAGTTGTGACTCCATTAGAAACGAAAAGATGATGATGATAATGATGCTACGAAGGCGTCAGTTTGTGAATGACTCTAGATTCTACCCAGTGGCATGTCACGTGTATGAGATATAACTTATATCGTAAAAGGTAAAGATAGTCCCAGACAGGATATTGCCGTAGGGGAGGAAGTGCTGAAATAACAGTTTACAATATTTCAGATTGTCTTCTCTTTGGTTACTGTTACACATCTTTTTCTGCACCTCAATGTTTCGTTATGTTGAAACGCTGCGGTGTTCAACTAGAGTGTCACGGGAATAGATTGTGAACTGAGTTGACTGTGTGTGTGGATATGTTTGTGAGTATGATCTAGGGTAAGTCCGTGGGAAGAATGTAGGTCGTGAATGGGGGGAAACTGTCGGGTGATGATTGGCAGTGAGTGAGTGCGTGAAAGAAGGGAGATAACTGACAGGGCAGTGTATTCAGCCGGAATGGCTAAGTGGGATGTGTAGTTTCTTGGATTATATTCTATGTCTGCTGTATGATTCTACTTCATGAGGAATTAACAATGTGTGTGATTGCTAGATGAAATATTTATTGAAAGGAAGTATATTTTGAGCTCTACTTGATTCATTCATGATTTCAATAATGTTGTGTTAAACGACTTCCGTGCAGACGCAAGACGGACAGAACAGTTCACTTCTTGAATTATATATTGACTGCATAGGTCCTATGTGTGGACACTATTCAAGTGTGTTAACTTGACATAAACATCTATTATATGGGAGTAATGTATCGACAATAAAGTGTGTATTGTATCTGTCACTGGAGCATTTATCTGATGATTTACTGTTGGCGTTACACCTACTAGACACTTACTTGGCTAATTTAATGAACATACCATTGATAACGCCACAGTTAATTGGAAGGCCAAGCCGGAGATTTTGAAGTAGACAGTAACAACTACAGCTCATTTTAGCAACATCCCCACAGTTCTGTTGTACATGCCTAGCCAGTGGAAAGGAAGTACTATAATTAATTACAGCTTTCAATCAACATTTGTGTCTACACGGATTCCAACGATCTAGTTGATGGAATTTTTTGGCGTGTTAACTTTGATAGCCTCAATATCTATCAATTTCAAAGACGAATATATTTGCTACAGCTTTAGAGTGCACACAGGAAGGTACCAACAGTGTACAACGCCGGCGAATCAACGACTTCAACAAAGGGGTGCAACAGAGTAAAAGAAACATTTTTCGTGCGTATACTAGGTTGGTATACCAAATACCTCAAAGCATCGTGGATATCAAACATCGAGTCAGATTGCAGAACATAGTGACATTGTGTGTCAAGAACTGTATGAAAAACTGCATTAAACGTGTATTCTCAACATTTCAAGTTCCACACAACAAGCAGTGAAAGGGTCCACAGTCGTCAAGCAAAAGTGCCTTAGCTAGGAGTGCAGTCCACAACAGAGACAGTCAAAGAAAGGAGCCACCATAGTGTATTTCCACGTTAATGCGTCGGTCCAGGAGGATGATAAACAATGATGAAATGCAGCTTACCATGATAAGTAAAGAATCATTTAGTGCTATACAAAAAACAGATACCACATTGACAAAACCTTTTCATTTGGCAACGTCAGAAAATATTAAATGTACAAAAACATCGAGATATTGGTTCCAAATTAAAAATGATATCTTGATACGAAACTTCGATGATTTCACAACAGTCAAGAAACAAATAATTGTGCCCGCACCTTATCGACCTTTAGTCTTAAGACATGCACATGAAGCAAACTGCGCAGGTCACATGGGTATCGCGAGAACAAAGTATAGGACTTTAGCGCATTTCTACTGGCCGTGCATTAATAAGGACATTAAAACATTTTGTCGGCTGTGTGTTACATGTTGAGGCAATGTCTAAGGTGATGAGCTTATTTTCGATTGAAAGATCTCTAAGTTCAATTTACCATCCGATGTCAAATGGCATGGTAGAGCGTCTAAATTCCACATTAAAGCAACTGCTAGGAAAAGTATCTGAGAAGCATCCTCAGGATTGGGATAGATTACTGCCAGCAGAACTGTTTGCTTATCGGGAGGTGCCGAATGAGCAAACAGAATTTTTACCATTCGAATTGATTTATGGGGCAAAACCTCGAGGACAGATGTCCATTTTCCAACAATTACTGCTCGGGTTGGAGAAAGATCCAGAGGTGAAATCTTCATATCAGTACGTAGTAGATCTTAGAGAGAGACTAATCGACGCATGTCAGTTTGCGACAGAATCATCGGAGTTGGCAAAAGAAAAAGCACGTTCATTTTACAACCAACATAGGAAGTTACGAACACTAGCACCCGGAGATGAAGTCTATGTGCTATTACCACAAAGAGAAAACCGTTTTTTAATCTCGTGGAGTGGCCTGTACAGGGTGATCTCTAAAAGAACAGATGTGGATTATGTCATTGAGGTAAAAGGGAAAAATAAAACATTCCACATAAATATGACTCAAAAACTTCACTCCAGACCTGATAATTTACAGTTAGTCTTTGATTCATTTCTCATTCCATTAAAACTTAAGCTCCATTATCCATTCATATTTCTAAACTTAACATCATAACCCTTCTAATTCACCCATGCTTTTCCAATGGTTGTCATTAGGAAAAAAGGATAAATCAGTTCGAATTTGCATAGACTTTCGCGACTTAACAGTAGACAATTACTGATGCTGAGCCCATGCTGCTAGAGACTTACTGTCCCCAACTCTCTGAGTTATTATTTCAGTAAATTGGATTTGTCAAAAGGGTATTGGCAAATTCCACTCACAGAAGAGTCAAAACCTTTCACAGCTTTTACTACATCTAGAGGGTTGTTTCAGTGGAACTACATGTGCTTTGGTCTGGTGAATGCGCCAGCTACTTTTGTGCATATGATGAGGATGATTTTATCCAATAGATCTGATGTCATCACCTACATTAATGATATATGTCTCTTTCACAATTCGTGGGAGGAACATATTGCTGGTCTCAGGTCATTGCTCCAAACTCTACGCTTACATAATCTCACAGCAAAACCCTCCAAAATTCAGATAGGATTTCAAGAAATTACCTTTTCAGGACACAGAGTCGGTCACGGCTGTCTAAAATTTGAGGATACTACTGTGTCACGTATCCTAAACCTTTCTAGATCGACAACAAAGAAGCAAGTTCGCAGTCTTCTTGGTTTAGTGAATTTCTATCATAAGTTTATACCAAATTTTTCGTCCATCACGTCAATTCTATCCTCTTTAACTAGAAGGGGTTCTCCTAATAAAATCCTATGGGATGAAGATTGCGACAGAGCATTACACCACATTAAAATTGGTTTTTCTAACGCACCTATTTTAAGATTGCCTAACATGCGTTTACCATTCATCCTCAGGACTGACGCATCTTCGGAAGGAATTGGCGGGTGCCTCATGCAAGACTTTCACGGAGCTATTCATCCAGTTTTATATGTTAGCCGAAAACTGAGTTCGACAGAATCCAGGTACCCCGCCATTGAAAGGGAATTGCTGGGGTTGGTATGGTGTATGACCAAGCTTCAGCGCTACTTACTGGGTGCACAGTTTGTCCTGCAAACTGACCACAAGGCATTGACATATTTGCAAACAGCCAAGTTTCCAAATCAGCGTGTAGCCAGATATGCTCTCCTTCTACAATCTTATGATTATAAGATTTTTCCTATAACAGGTACTGTCATAAAATTAACAGTGATACAACGTAAAAATATCTCCAAAGGATAAAATGTAGGGATAAAAGAATGCGTAAGTTACTAGAAGGCATGATCGCCCACGCCGCAGGTCATCACCCGCCATGGAAATTAAATTGCTGAAACGGTTACCATTTGAACGGGATGAGAACGGCGGATCAAAAGGAAAAAAATATGACTGAAAAATTGCGTGAGACTAGCAAGGCTTAGAAGATGCAATTGGGGGGGGGGGGGGGGGGGGGGGGGGGAATGGAAACGGAGCAAAATTCACGTCCCCAAATTGACACGAGGTACGGAAAGGGACGCTTATGCGATACCAAGCCTTTATTTGAATTCAGCGGCAAAAGCATTACAACGCAGATGCTTGAAATATTACAAAATTAAAAAAGTAACTTTTTCTTAATACTAATGTTAGGAATATAAAAATTAGCTGGCCGGATGGCCCATTTTGAGCAGTGAAATAATATGCTTTTATTTATACAGACGGATAGATAATAATGAAGACATTGACAAAAGACTGTGTTGTTCACATCAGCGAAAGACTGCATTGAATCAAACATGTCACTAATTTGCACAAAAAACCGCGACCTTGAGACTCAAGTGTTTTCAAATCTAGTTAGAATGAAAGAGAGGGACATTGGTGGGAGCTGTGGCTAAAAAATAACTTTACAGACAAAATTTGTAGAGGGGACGGATAGGTTGGTTCAAAAACCAAGTACGTTTTTTGTGAAAACGCAAGTAGAGACGGACGGACTAACAGATAAAAATCCATACTTGACTGAAGCATGACTAAAATGACTTTAGTGTAGGAAATTTGAATTTGAAAAACACAAGGCATTGATTGGCCACAGACAATCATATTATCAGCGCTCAGACGCGCTTTTTTGCCATTCCTCAATAGTTGTCCAGTGATAGACACAGTAAATTTTAAGTGTGGTGATTTCCAATGAAGTAAATTGAAATAAGTTCAGGGACGCCATACTATAGCCAGCAGCTCAGCTGAGTTTTGCTAGCATTTCTGTGTTCTTTATTCATAATCTGGTAAGATTGACATTATTTCTTTGTATATTTTAAATATTGTTTAATGTTTCGAGTGATTTGATACTGCCATATCGAAATCTAGCCTTACAACCAGTAAGGATTTGCTCTAGACCCCCCGCCCTAGTTCAGGGTCTAGGGACAA
Organism: Oreohelix idahoensis; assembly: GCA_024509875.1. Classification (NCBI taxonomy): domain Eukaryota; kingdom Metazoa; phylum Mollusca; class Gastropoda; order Stylommatophora; family Oreohelicidae; genus Oreohelix; species Oreohelix idahoensis. Next base: position 184,431 of record JAMPIV010021824.1, on the reverse strand, counting down.
ACAATATATATAAACTCCAGCAAGGATTAGGAAGGACAGATCAAGTGTTGAGATCCGTGGAACATATCACCTATCCTATCCTATGGCAAGAAGCTAATAAACATATTTCGGAACATGGAGTCTGGGAGAACTTATCCTATGTGAAACCAACTTGGTAAGATGTGTTGTATGGTCAGAGAGATCTGACCCTGTCTAAGTGGTGTTATTGTAAATTGTTACGTGTAGAAGTGGCTCCTTAGGTAAGGTTCTGAACCTAAACCAATACTTTATTTCAGAGCTGTGAGTTTTTTATGTGACACCAAAAGGTGGTGTCAAATGCTGGGTAAATAATTGACAGTGAGGACCCGTGCAGTGTCGCATCTCGGCAGAACAGCCTTGTATTGCCCCAAGCACGGAGAGGTGGGGCCACCCGATATATTGCCCCCAAGCACGGAGAGGTGGGGCCACCAGATTCCAGCACCAGAACTACTCTTTCAAAGTTACGTAAGCAGGCTGGTCTGCTGGATTTACACCAACTTCATAGACATAGCACCCAAAGTGATTACTACTAAAACATCCCATTTCCTTCCATCGTTAAAGGACGATGTTTGGTTAGACTTAGACAGGGAGGGATGAAGCCACCCAACAGCACATCTATTCATCGTTCTCCCAGGGAAAATAAAAATTATGAACTGGTAGAAAATATTAACTAATTGTGAACATTGTATACGCACACACCTTTTATTTATCATGCCATTTATTCATGCCATTCACTCATAAATTCCAAAATCTTTTCATATGTTCTGGCCAAAATAAAACCTTGGTTCAGAACAAATAAATTTAAAACAGATTTACTTTCTAAAATTTCACCAGCTGAATTTAGTTCATTGTGTTCTAAATTTTATTGATAATATTATATTATTTAATATCTGTGTGTGTGTGTTTGTATATGTCAATACAACACATTACATTCAGTACCCTAGATTTTAACGTAGCCACATTCATTAGAAAAAAAGATAGGTGTGAGGTCGTAGTGGTAGCAAGAAAGGCCTTCTGAAAATTCACAGCTACATTTTATCTCAGGAGCCTTCACAGCTGACCTCATACATCACACTTAATAATATCACCATCATACAATACCATCAAAACCACTACAGGTACCAGGAATGTTTTGGCTGACACATTATCGAGATGTGTTATACATGATTAGGACAGTAACGTGACATGAACATGATACACAAATATAGTTATACCGAGTGCGTATTTATAAACCTTACTATTTCGGAACTATGCTAATGGTGAAACTCGTGATTACTGCAAGAACATTTAGTTTCATTCATGGATTTTCTCCATTTACTTACAAGAGAACATTTTAGTAAATTAGTGAACTGTTTGGTAATTATTTTTTATATATATTGCATTACATCCACTACCACACTTAGGTTATTATTGACATATGTGTTTTTTTATTATTATTATTATTATTATTGACTTCAGTCATTAACATAACTATATATATAACATGACTTAGATGGTCATGACAGAGTTCCAAGATACATTGTTGGCCACCCTTCTTGGAAAACCGGTAGTTTTCTCTTGGGGGGGGGGGGGGGGGGTGGGGAGTGGGGTAATAATGTTACACATCTTTTTGTGCACCTCAATGTTTCGTTATTTTGAAACGCTGCGGTGTTCAACTAGAGTGTCACGGGAATAGATTGTGAACTGAGTTGACTGTGTGTGTGGGTATGTTTGTGAGTGTGATCTAGGGTAAGTCCGTGGGAAGAATGTAGGTCGTGAATGGGGGGAAACTGTCGGGTGATGATTGGCAGTGAGTGAGTGCGTGAAAGAAGGGAGATAACTGACAGGGCAGTGTATTCAGCCGGAATGGCTAAGTGGGATGTGTAGTTTCTTGGATTATATTCTATGTCTGCTGTATGATTCTACTTCATGAGGAATTAACAATGTGTGTGATTGCTAGATGAAATATTTATTGAAAGGAAGTATATTTTGAGCTCTACTTGATTCATTCATGATTTCAATAATGTTGTGTTAAACGACTTCCGTGCAGACGCAAGACGGACAGAACAGTTCGCTTCTTGAATTATATATTGACTGCATAGGTCCTATGTGTGGACACTATTCAAGGGTGTTAACTTGACATAAACATCTATCCCAATCCTGAGGATGCTTCTCAGATACTTTTCCTAGCAGTTGCTTTAATGTGGAATTTAGACGCTCTACCATGCCATTTGACATCGGATGGTAAATTGAACTTAGAGATCTTTCAATCGAAAATAAGCTCATCACCTTAGACATTGCCTTAGATACAAATTGTGTACCTCTATCGGACAATATCTCCTCTGGAAAACCCAAGCGACAAAAAATGAGGAAAAGTGCATCAGCTACGTCCTTAGTTGCAATATTCTTCAAAGGAATAGCCTCTGGCCACCTTGTGCACATATCAATGCACGTTAGGACATATTTGTGGCCTCTGGCCGATGCGACTGACAGAGGACCAATAATATCGACTGCCATTTTAGAACAGGGGCGCACAGAAACATCTGTTGCCTGAATAGGTGCCATATGGTAAGCACCCTTACGCGCCACTCGTTGACATGTAACACACGAGCGACAAAATATTTTAATGTCCTTATTAGTAAAGGTAAAGGAACCCGTTACACGCCCATTTAGGCATATTGGGAATATGGTGTTAGGCCCATATTATCTTGACCGTCGGCACACGAGGGGTGATGTGGTCGGCATCACGCCGGCCGCCTTAACCTTCCCAGAGTAGCTCTGGTACCCATTTGGGGCTGGGTCGACCCAGGAGCCGTTTGTGGCCTAAAAATTTTTCCGCCTCATCTGGGGATCGAACCATAGACCACTGCGCTAGGAAGCCAGTGCACTAACCACTATGCTACCGCGGCTCCTTATTAGTGCACGGCCAGTAAAAATGCGCTAAAATCCTATACTTTGTTCTCGCGATACCCATGTGACCTGCGCAGTTTGCTTCGTGTGCATGTCTTAAGACTAAAGGTCGATAAGGTGCGGGCACAATTATTTGTTTCTTGACTGTTGTGAAATCATCGAAGTTTCGTATCAAGATATCATTTTTAATTTGGAACCAATATCTCGATGTTTTTGTACATTTAATATTTTCTGACGTTGCCAAATGAAAAGGTTTTGTCAATGTGGTATCTGTTTTTTGTGTAGCACTAAATGATTCTTTACTTATCATGGTAAGCTGCATTTCATCATTGTTTATCATCCTCCTGGACCGACGCATTAACGTGGAAATACACTATGGTGGCTCCTTTCTTTGACTGTCTCTGTTGTGGACTGCACTCCTAGCTAAGGCACTTTTGCTTGACGACTGTGGACCCTTTCACTGCTTGTTGTGTGGAACTTGAAATGTTGAGAATACACGTTTAATGCAGTTTTTCATACAGTTCTTGACTCACAATGTCACTATGTTCTGCAATCTGACTCGATGTTTGATATCCACGATGCTTTGAGGTATTTGGTATACCAACCTAGTATACGCACGAAAAATGTTTCTTTTACTCTGTTGCACCCCTTTGTTGAAGTCGTTGATTCGCCGGCGTTGTACACTGTTGGTACCTTCCTGTGTGCACTCTAAAGCTGTAGCAGATATATTCGTCTTTGAAATTGATAGATATTGAGGCTATCAAAGTTAACACGCCAAAAAATTCCATCAACTAGATCGTTGGAATCCGTGTAGACATAAACATCTTAAAATAGGTGCGTTAGAAAAACCAATTTTAATGTGGTGTAATGCTCTGTCGCAATCTTCATCCCATAGGATTTTACTAAGAGAGCCCCTTCTAGTTAAAGAGGATAGAATTGACGTGATGGACGAAAAATTTGGTATAAACTTATGATAGAAATTCACTAAACCAAGAAGACTGCGAACTTGCTTCTTTGTTGTCGATCTAGAAAGGTTTAGGATACGTGACACAGTAGTATCCTCAAATTTTAGACAGCCGTGACCGACTCTGTGTCCTGAAAAGGTAATTTCTTGAAATCCTATCTGAATTTTGGAGGGTTTTGCTGTGAGATTATGTAAGCGTAGAGTTTGGAGCAATGACCTGAGACCAGCAATATGTTCCTCCCACGAATTGTGAAAGAGACATATATCATCAATGTAGGTGATGACATCAGATCTATTGGATAAAATCATGATCATCATACGCACAAAAGTAGCTGGCGCATTCACCAGACCAAAGCACATGTAGTTCCACTGAAACAACCCTCTAGATGTAGTAAAAGCTGTGAAAGGTTTTGACTCTTCTGTGAGTGGAATTTGCCAATACTCTTTTGACAAATCCAATTTACTGAAATAAGTAGACTCAGAGAGTTGGGATAGTAAGTCTTCTAGCACCGGAATGGGCTCAGCATCAGTAATTGTAATATTGTTAAGTCGCCGAAAGTCTATGCAAATTCGAACTGATTTATCTTTTTTCCTAATGACGACCATTGGAAAAGCATAGGGTGAATTAGAAGGAGATATGATGTTAAGTTGGAGCATGTCGTCAAGTTCTCTTTCCACTTGATCACGAAAGTGCAATGGAATCGGATATGGCCGTAATCTAATAAGGTGATCGTTCTTAAGTTTAATGGAATGAGAAATGATATTTGTTCGTCCAGGAATGTCAGTAAGTACATCTGGAAAAGACTGTAAGAGACTTCGAACTTCATCTTGACGATCATAAGAAAGTTCAGTGCATATGGAAACATCTTTCCAGGTCTCTGTAGGTTGAAGAGGAATGAGTGGTAAATATAAAGGAACATCATGGAAAGAAGTTTGTTCTTCGTTAATAACGGCGATAGAAGCAAGACGACCTGTAGGTTCCAGGACAGAATCAAAGACTAACTGTAAATTATCAGGTCTGGAGTGAAATTTTTGAAGCATATTTATGTGGAATGTATCGACAATAAAGTGTGTATTGTATCTGTCACTGGAGCATTTATTTGATGATTTACTGTTGGCGTTACACCTACTAGACACTTACTTGGCTAATTTAATGAACATACCATTGATAACGCCACAGTTACTTTCACAGTTGCCTCCACGGCTGGCGGAGTTGTGGATTTTAAAGTTGCTACCAAAGTGAAATGGGTTCATTTTCGATACAAGACAACAGAAGGCTGAGATACTTGGGAGTCATGACCCAAGTGGGCCCGCCCCCTTAGAGTGTAAAGGAGTATAGGGCCGAAACATTTGTTCGACGGGGGGACTACTTCTGATGATCAGATTGCCTCCTGTTGTATCGCTCTGTATAAAGTTTCCTATCATCATCAGATTTATGAAGTGGGGTGACAAGCCGCCTTCCTCGCTGCCGTTGCCCTTCTTAACTCAATAGCAGAGTCAGGTACCCATTTACACCAGGTTAGACTGCAGCGTAACGCTACCTTGTTTTGTACTTTGCCATGAGAAGCAAACGCTCTCACTACTGTGCCACTCAATATTACGTTTATGTTCAAAACAACCTAATTTTAAAAATATAATACTATAAAAAACAGGGGACAAAAAGCAGACAGGTTTTTGCAAACTGGTTGTTATAGTCGAATCGATTTCTACCATAAGCTAGTCGATATTAGTCATCGAGTGTATTACTGTTAAAGTCACATGCATGATTGATTTTTAGATGTAACATGAGAAGCTTCAATTTTTTTTTATGCGTCTGATATTAAATACACATTTAATTTCCAGCCAGGTGGCCTTTTGGATTAAATACTTGTTTGTCTTGTTCCTCCATGCTGATTGATTTCCTGCGCATTATATCTTCTTGTTTTTGTTGTTGTTCTTCTTCTTTCATTCTCAGACGTCGACTTGAATATGCTCAAAGAAAGCAGTGTGGGCAAACTGAGGCTGTTCGTGTCTCCGTTCAGTTTTTCGAGGAATGGTAATAGTGACGGCCATATGCGCTCTCTCTGTTCCTCATACGTTCGGCATATCTGAAGTAGATTTTCACTGCGCATTATATTATTTGTTTTCTTGTGGCACTCCTGTCTGTTCTTGTTATGTTTCATAGTCATGTTATGTTCTTCTTTCTGCTCTTATCTACCTGTTTTTATTTCTTTCCCTACAGCAACACTAGAAGAATTTTTTTTTTTTAATCCGCTTCATTGTGTCCGCAGTGTTTTGTCTTTTCAAATAGCCATAATACGTGTTCCGTAACTATTTTTTTTTTTTTTTTGTTAAGCAAGATTTCATTCACGAAATGTCTAATGTGATGTACGAGTAGAATAACTTGGAGCAAGATCTAATATGGTGTATATAAATCACTATATGGAAGGCTTTTGTGTAGAAACAATACATATATACGAGTATATATATATATAGAGAAAAAAAAAGGTAAAGGATCCCGTTACAAGCCCATTGACATATTGGGAATATGGTGTTAGGCCCATATTTTCTTGACCATCGGCACACTAGGGGTGATGTGGTCAGCATCACGCCAGACGCCTTAACCTTCCCAGAGTTGCTCTGGTACCCAATTGGGGCTGGGTCGACCCAGGAGCCGTTTGCGGCCTAAAAAAATCCCACCTCATCTGGGGATCGAACCATAGACCACTGAGCAAGGAAGCCAGTGCACTAACCACTATGCTACCGAGGCTCCCATATATATATATTGGGGGTGTGCGCGCGGATGTGTGTTTTTTTTTTTCATCAATGAAGCGGAAAGAAGAAAAAGGTAGAGTTACTCTCATATCAGATATTGGCGTGTGGGAGTGAAGTAGTGACATCACAATACTAGGTCCAGCTCTATGAGTTGAGATGACCAGTTTCCTTCCACCGTTGCCTTTGCATTCCCTAACTCAAGAGCAGAGACAGGCACCTATTCACAGCTGGTAGATTGGAGTGTGTCCCGTGTAGTTCGCTGTGGGGTTTCTTTTTTTTTCTAAGAAAAAATTGGACTACTACTCGCTGATGCATGTCGTATGAGGCGACTAATATGAGGTTGTGCAGGCAGCTGGCAACCTCATCATATGCAAGAAATTGTCACAGAAACCACAGCTGCAAGAGCATCTAAATGCGTTGTGCTGGCTTCCTGCGAGGGCCCAGTGGCAGTAGTGGCTACATACTCCACAGGGAGCGGAAAAGGAAAATGAATAAATGAGACTGGAGCCAGGGCCGTCTTCACAGCTTTGTAGGCCCTGGGCAAAGCAATGGACTGGGCCCCTACCAGCCCTACCCACCCATGGGAATAAAAATGATGTCTTATGAACAATATGGCAGCATCTCAGCATGGTGCCCCTAGAATCGTGGGGCCCCTGGGCACTGCCCAGTGTGCCCATGCCTTAAGACGGCACTGCCTGGAGCGTGACGCTACCAGGTTTCGATCCTTGAACCCGATAATTTTGCCACAAGAGGCAAGTGTTCAAACCATTTAGCCAATCGCACGCTAGGAAAGAAGAAGGCACGGGAAACAAAATACAAACAGAATACGGAGAAACACATGAATTAGAAGAATTAAAAACGTAACAACAGTTAATAGACTCTTTGACCTTAAAGTAGAGAAGAAAAATATGAAAGAACTGTCTCTTGTATTAGAATGTTCGTTAATCTGCTTCTCTTTTTATTTGTATCTCTTAACAGCAGTGTTTCTCAACAAGTGCTCCACGGAACCCTAGAGTTCCTTTATTCATCCCTAGGGGTTCCATGAAAAATTGTAGGATAAATAAATCAAAATTTGTACATACCACAAAAATTTCCAATTATCGTTTAAATTTAGGGTTATAATTTAGCGTATGCGTCTACGTTTGGTTAGCATTGTATCGATACATGTCATGCGCAAATAATAATTTAAACGTTTGTATGATCATTAGTATACTTCGTATTTATTATATAATTAAATAGATATACTTCCATCACAGTAATAGTAACAGCAATGGGATGAATATGAAATATTAAAAATAAACACAAAATATTATCACATAAGTACAACTTCATCATTTTAAAGTTAGACCTGAAGAGAAGCTGTATTTTTTTCTTTTTAAATACAATTGTGCCTCTTTTTAACGAGGCGAGTCCCGTTCAGCTTAGTCGGTTATATTAAGGCGCATGTCCATATATATATATATATATATAAACCCTTAGGTTTGACAATACTATAAGAAGCTGTATGAAAACATTAAATAAATAAATATTACACACATGAAGGTATGTTTCAGGTACTCGCGAAAAATAAAGAAGTGGAAAACTAGACAACAGAAAAACAACAGAAGTGAGTAGCTTACCGGAGAATTGAACCCTGGACTTTCCAAACTGGATAAGTGGTGCCTTAGCGGTAGAGAGGATAGTATGATTCGCTTCCGTAGCTAGGCGGTGGTACCGTTCGGAAGGTCCAGGGTTCGATTCTCCGGTAAGCCACTCACTTCTGTTGTTTTTCCATTGTCTAGTTTTCTACTCCTTTATATCTCACGAGTGCCTGACACATACCTTTACGTGTGTAATATTTATTTATACAGTCATGCGCCGCATAACGTCCGTTCGGACAACGTCCGATCGCATATACGTCCGTGGTCCTATAAGGTTATAATAGAGTTCAGAAATCCCGATCGGATAACAGGACGAAGCGGACGTAACCGGTCGTAGCGAAAGCAACAGCTTCCCGCACGCAACACGTGTATCTCATGTCTCTTGTAAACAGCACAAAGCGATTGTGATGCCAGGCGTATAATGGTACAGTACATATATAACCTATAATACATATTAGAATTGCGTTTTAGGGAGGGACAGACAATGATTTTAAAATAAGAATACAAAAAGCAAGAGGAGCATTCATTGCATTGGGAAACATATGGAGAACAAGAGAAATCAAGTTCAACACGAAAACAAGAATCTTCAACTCAAATGTCAAGTCACTGCTATTGTATGGCTCTGAAACATGGAGAACAACAAAAACAACAATCAAAAAGTCACAAACAATCATAAAAGGGTTCTATGCGTAGAATAGAAGGACTGAAATGGTATGACAAAGTCACAAATGTGGAACTGATGACAAGAACCAGACAAGTGCCGGTGGAACAGGAGATGAGAAGAAGACGCTGGCGATGTATAGGACACACATTGGGGAAACCTGTTGATAGCATTACAAGGCAGTCCTTGTTCTGGAATCCCCATGGAAAAAGAGGCAGAAGTAGACCAAAAAACACATGGAGAAGAGACCAAGATACGGAAGTGAAAATAATGAGGAAAACATGGAAAGAACTTGAGCGGATGGCACGTGACTGGAGGAATTGGCATGTGTTTGTTGAAGGCCTATGCTCCTTGGGGAGCTAAAGGGTATTGGTTATTGTTTTAAGGACTCCGTTGGTTGTGGACAACAATATGAGGCGTTCCGTGTTGGTAAAAAGGTTGAGAAACACTGCTATACATAAACGCATTAGCAGAAGCTGGCAGATGATCGCTGAAAAAAGGTGTGCCAAGGCTTTCTTTGCGAGCGTAGAGGTAGAACAGACACTGTAACAGGAGCCGGTAGCTATGTATGTCAATCGACTCCCTCCCGCACACAGTGTTTAATATTTCACATTCACTCGTGTCCTTGAACCCTTTTACACTCTTACTAACCTAACAAGGGCATATATTGCAGCAATTATTGTCACAGTTTTATCACTTATTCTCGTTTCAATATTTTTGTTCCCTGAATTTTTCTCCTTTTGTTTTTAAACTTCTTAAATTTCTTACCTGTTGATATCCTTAACTTCTCCGTCTTCACGCGTCCAAATTTTTAAGTAATGACACAGCTGTATAATCCTGGGATATAGGTTACCAAAAAATAAATAAATTATAAAGCAGGTTATAATATAACAGCAGCAGCACCAAGATAAAGTTCAAATTCTGTTGAAAATGACAAAGTATGTCACGGCATAAGCAGAAAGAGTATAGGTGCAGCAGGATCAGAAAAAATATATACATGGCACGAGATCTATTGTTATAATATCAACTATAATTGGCAGAGCCCTTCATTGTTGGGAATTTGGTGCTCTGCTCCATCTCCTTCCTCGTAGATAAATTATGATTTTCACCATTCTAGTTTCCTGGGTTATGACAAACAGAACAATCTTTCACATGTTGTCGAATGTCGCGTTGCATGCTCGGCCAGAAGTATTCAAGGGAAAAATGCCTAATTAAGGAGCGTGCACCTCGATGAGGTAGTGACTGTGGTTTATGCATTTGTTGCATCAGGCGGATGCGACAGGAGACTGGGACAACTAATAGCCTTTTCTTTCCTTTCCGTCGGTATACTAACCCCTTCTCCCTATAATAAGCTTCCGGTGGAGTATGGGATTGGTTACCATAACAACCTTGCAAAACAAAACTTTAGGGTTTTATCATCCCTTTGTGCCTTCTTCAGCTCCGATATGTTCGGGCTGGTAAGAGATGAGAGCTCAAGGATCCCTTGGTCGTGTCCTGGGTTCTTTCTCTCTCTCTCTCTCTCCCTCTTGTGTCGACCTGGAGTCACGTGAGGGATCCCCAAGGAAGACATGTTTCTCCCAACAATCAGAGAACATACTAAATCATCTGTGCATATCTAAATCATCTAATCATGGTGCCAATTTGTGTCATAGCCAGGAGTGGAATTGAGGACGAGCTCTCAATATCTGACAAATGCTCCTAAGGCGTGCGTAACACATAGCCTCTGACAACAAAAGTCCAGTTCCTGACTTTCTCGTGGCGGCACCGTTTAATACTAACAGGAGAAGGTACGAAGGGCGAGTGTCTGGCGCCTTAAAACCAGATTGCTCCAGGTACATTTTTGCATGTACCTGCAAGGATACTTGGAGAGGAGATGGGCACCGCCAAACAAACCTCTTGCCCACTGAAATGCTTTGATGGAAAGTCAACTCAGTAATATTATGCCGGATCGGCCGAGGCCCTGATTAACAACGACCGCACTCTCATTGCCCCATGAGAGTGTTAAGTCAGCTAATGGGGTACAAACACCTGTTTTGAAACTTCCTAGAGAAAGTTTTGTTGTTGGAACTTGGAATGTACTATATGCGTGTGGAAAAGACAGAGAACTACTCCCTTTCGAAAACGATCCTCCAGGGAACAGTCGAAGGTAAACGGAGAAGAGGAAGGCAAAGAAAATCCTGGGCTGATAACATCAAAGAATGGACAGGGCACGGTTTTTCCACACTCGTACGCATTGCTGAGGATAGAGAGCAGTGGAGGACCCTGTCTGCTGATGCTTCCACCATGGCACCGCTACGACCCATGACGAGTTACGGGTTGAGATAGATAAAACTAAATCATCTAGCACTTTGGCTTTGATCCCCGGACAAGCCGAGTTGAAACTTCAATCCCCTGTATTCCTACAGTTTCACCAGTGCCATTCTACCTTTGACTTTCACCAAAGATGGCGAGACTAGAGATTCGAGTTATAACCCAGAGTCATTTAAGCAGTATGCGGTTTGATTACCAACAGTTACAGGCTCTAGGGTGGGGAAATTACTGGGGTTTGTTGGCATGTCGGGAGGTCATGTTTCCCTGTTGACCTCGTTAGCAGGCATGCAACATTATAATGACCTTTTTCGGCTTATTACACTCCAGTGTGAAATGTGTTTTTTTACATGATCTACACCACCGTCTTCCAGTTCCCTTTGCTTGACTCCTCTGTTTCTGCAAGGTGTCTTGTGGTTGTTGTGTCGTTTTGTGTGTTGTGTTAGTTGTTGCTTGCACATCCGTGGATGGACGATCTATTTGGTGGGGTGATTCTCTTGGTCGCGCTTCCAAACAGGGTTAATTTTTGCCTGGGCGCTTTGATACATGTCGGCAAATAACACCACCAGCTCCGGAGTTTTGGCCCCGTGCTCCGCCTAAGCCGGCCCCAAGCCTGGCTCAAAAAGGAGGAGGGCGGCCTGCAAGGAGGCCGTAAGGAGGCAGCCCCTCCATCATGCAAAGATACAACAGGCGTAGCCCCTGTTTGCCTTAAAACGTGCTCTCATAAACCATTCTACACATAACAATAATTAAATAATACTAAAATGAGCATCAAACAGTATTAAACGTTATGTACAACGAATACTCTCCTTAACGAGAATAAACGACCACCTCGCAACTGATCCATATCAATATTCGTTCATGCACTATGAGGAGTGTCGTATTTGCCGACTGATGAGATTGGGAATCTCATCATATGAAACACATTGTTACAGAAACAAACCACTATCATAGCACAAAAATGCTTCGCACAGGCTTCTGTTGGACCCAGCCGCACTGGTGTCTCCATGCTCCGCAAGGAGCAAACAGAGAAACGCTGATGTCTCAAAGTGCCTTACGCACAAAGGGGTGACATTACGCTCACCAGAAATCTAAGTAACTATTCTCACCTCGAACTCACCTCAAACTAACCCACTAAAAATATACAGTAGAATTATAATCAATTATTGTGAAATACACTAACTAAATTACCTTTACATCAAAGAATACAATAAAATTACTCTTGAACTAACAAAGCTAACAAACGTTATTATAAGCCCACTGCGCTCTCAAATAATAAATAGCTTAACATCATTAGGCCTATAGCACGTGGTAATTAAGAATGTTAATGTCGGCTCACATGCGCCATCTTTATGCACAGTCGTCAACACGTGGCCCCCGGCTGCCATCTTGCCAACAGTTAATATTATCTAAATTTCAATCCCTGATATCATCTCTGTCTAGTTCCATGCATGAAATACGTTCCTACTATATTCGCTTTTCTGCCCGGTCCCATGAATGAAATAGGTTCCTACTATATCCTTACAGCCGTGATCTGGACTTAACACGACTAATAAAACCTATCCACACATTCTTTTCACTCATCTATAAACTTAAAACTAATTATAATGTCCTACAAGAAATCTCCTTTGGAAACACATCTATCTATTTTCTCAAACATTAGAGCCGAGTCACGCTGAAAATAATTCTAAAGCTACCGAACGCTAATGCTAATCTGCTTTAAAATCAAACTCACGTGTTAATTTCTTTGTTCAGCCTTCTAACGGCCGTGCGTATCTCGTCGCTTGTTCTCTCTTAAGTGGTCTTGTGAAAAGGAATTTTTCGCTGTTGTTGTTTTGAAAAGGTGATGGGTGGAGAGCGGGCACGTAACAGCTGACCATTATTTCCTCTTCTCGTTCCATCTTAGTCTACCTTGTTCAACCTAAAAATTGGTTATAATAGGGGTATTTAGTGTCATTTTATATACTAATTTTGTATTAAACTTAAATAACTATTGTCTTTTGCAGTTGCTGGTTTTAATTTATATTAGTATTTGTCATTTTGTTTTCAGTTTTGTATTGTATATAGATAACTATTGTCCTTTGCACTTGCTTTTTAATTTGTATTAGCATTAGTTCTTTTTGAGTTGGTGTTTTTTATTTTAAACCTCGTTGTCTTTCCTTGTCCTATGAGTAGTTAATAAGTTTGCGAATCTTTCTGTTTTTTGTTGTTGTTTTTTTTTTATATTCATGATTTGTTAGTTTTTGTTGCTTAATTTCTATTTGGTTCACTATCCAAGACGAGGTTTCCCAAATTGTCACGGGATTTGCTCCCTTTGCCCTGTAGTGATGGTCCAGAAGAGGCAACAATTCCGATTGTCTACAAAGGGTCTTCAAAGTTGTCTACCTTTCACTCAAGATTATTCTTGGTAGAGATGTGAATTGAAGAATGGTGCTTCGATTCTAGGGACCCTCATAGGAATTTAAAGAAATCAAGTACTTCGGATGATATGATCCAGGCCGTGTAAGCTTTTTATCTTTCCTGATGTCGTGATTTGGTCTGTCTTACAACGCGTCATACCGAAAGCCGTACTGTGGGAAACTGTCCGATACAATAGCCAATCAAAAAACGCTCCTTTCGTGGTGTGTATACTGGAACATTTTATGCTTAACATAGAGGCCCAGTTTGTGTAAATGATAGTACGAATTTATTTAATTTCTTAAGGACTAAAGATGTGTGATAGGGTGGGCGAGATGATGATGATGCTATTGGGATATGTGATCACTCTCTTGCACACTCGCAACCGACCCGATCAACAATAAAACTCTTGATTCTAAGGCAGGGGTTGTATTTATTTCTACAACCCAGTCAGTGATAAAAGAGCTCACGAAGCAAACATTAAACAAATAAACCAACAAACAAAACACCCAGCCAGCGCTCAGTTGCTAATCCCGAAACGCAAACAAAGCACGTGCTAGTTAAAATCATACTAGTTGAATAATCAGAAACACCATGCTCTCACCTGTCAAACTGTCCTTCTTACACACTGCGTGAAACTGAATATTCAACTATCATGCACACACACGCACACACACATGCATGTCGTCTAGCGATACTAGTATGGTGTTGTGCATGAGGCTGGCAATCTCACCGTGTAACATCGGTTGCTACCGAAACCACTACTGCAACAGCATCTGAATGCTTCATGCGGAGGCAAACCACACTGGTAGCCCCATGCTCCCTCATGAGCGGAGAAGAGAAATATATATCCCCCAGTGAGCCCACGTGCTCTCACAAACCATTCTACACATAACCATAATTAAACAATATTAAAATGGACATAAAATAATATTCAACTATATGTACAACGAATACTCTCCTTAATGGGCATAAACCACCACCTCGCAACTGATCCTTCTCAATATTCATCCCTGCACTCTGAAGCATGTCGTATATGCCGACTGATGAGATTGGGAACTCATCATATAAAACACATTGTTACAGAAACAACCACTGCCATAGCATAAAAATGCTTCTTGTGGGCTTGCGATGGACACCAGTTGCATTGGTGTTTCCATGCTCCGCAAGGAGCAAACAGAGAAACACCAGTCTCAACGTGCCTTACGCACAAAGGAGTGGTATTGCGCTCACCAGAAATCTAAATACCTGAAGCTAGATTCATCTTCTCAAAGGGAACTTTAGCACTACAAAATTGTGTACACAACAGATGTAATTAAACTAATATCAATGTAACCCATTAAATATATACAGTAGTAATATGATCAATTATCTTGAAATACACTAAATTACTCTTACATTAAAGAATAAAATAAAATTACTCTTGATTTAACAACTAGAACTAAATTCATCACATAAAGGAGATTTAACACGAAAATTATCTCCCACGTGCCAATTCACACATTCTAAAATAGCGTAACATTATAGACTTACAACGCGTGGTAACTAAGCGTGTTATGCAGACTTGCTGGCGCCGCTTTTATACAGTCATTAGCACGTGGCTGCCATCTTACCAATAGTTTAATACTATCTAAATTACAGTTTCTGATAACATCTCTGTCCAGTTTCATGTACAAAATAGTTTCCTACTATATTTGCCCGGTCTGGTGAATGAAATAATTGATACTAAGCTCTTACAGCCGCAATCTGGACTTAGCACTAGTGAAATCTATCCACACATTATTTTCACTCATCTATCATTTCAAGACTAAATTATAATGTCCTGGAAGAAATCTCCTTTAGAAATACACCTATCTATTTCCTCAAACATTAGAACAGACTCACGCTGAATATAATTTCAGAATTACAGAACACTAATGCTAATTTGCTTTGAAATCAAACTCACGTGTTCAAGGCATCTATTTTGTAGATCGACTCGTTTCTTTCTCTGGGTGACTGACGAACTAAGAGGCCCCTGCTTGTTGTTGTGTTGTTGTTTTGATGAAATGATGGGTGGAGATCGGGCACTCAACCTCTGATCATTGTTGCCTCTTCTCTTTCCATCTTGGTCTACCCTGTTCAACCTGAAAGTTGGTTATAATTGGGGTATTTAGTGTCATTTTCTTTACTAATTTTGTATTCAATTTAAATAACTGTTGTCTTTTGCAGTTGCTGATTTTTATTTATATTAGTATTTGTCAATTTTATTTTCTCTTTTGTATTGTTTCTAGATAACTATTGTCCTTTACACTTGGTTTTAATTTGTATTAGTATTTGTTCTTTTTGAGTTGTTGTCCCTTTTTTTTTAATACCTTGTCTTTCCTTGTCCTATGAGTAGTTATTTTTTTTTTTTTGTTAATGCTTTGTTAGTTCTTGCTGCTTAATTTCTATTTAGTTGGATGATTTTCCTGAAGTTCTAACCTTATATTTTTTCCTTTGTTTTATGTATATATCTTTTAAATATTGATTGGGCATCTCTTGGGGCATCTATACTTAAAACCTTATCACCTGTTAAGTCTATATTGTGATTTCTATAGTAAGTTTTTAATTCAAGCCTTTGTTGTTCATACTTTTTACAGTGGATCAGGTAGTGGTCTATGTCATTCTCTTCCTGACATTCTTGGCAGTGTGGTTCTTCTACCATGAAGTATGCTGCACCGAGTCGGAGACGCCACAGTTTTTTGTTCGATGGTATCTTTAATTCTTCTCTGACCTGGCATGTCCTCGTTGGTTCTTTCAGCAGTTTGAACGCGTGTCTGCCTTTTCTACTTTCCTTCCATGTTGTCTTCCATTCCTCGTTTATAGTTTCCTTCACTTGGCTCTTGATCTCTGACCTTCCCAGTCCTGCTTTTATATTGTTTTTACTTGTTCTTCCCTTCTTGGCATTCTGGTCTGCCAACTCGTTGCCAGCTATACCTATGTGTGCTGGAACCCACACTAGCCTCACACTACATCCTCTGTTCTCTAGTGATGTATTAATTGCTAGAATTTCTTCCTTTATGTCTGGCCGGCTACATTTACCTGGGTGTTCTAGTGCTTGTAGTGATGATAGTGAGTCTGTAAATATCGTAACAGCTTCTGGTGGGTTATCTTCGATTATTTCTAGACTTTTAAGAATTGCTACCATCTCTGCAGTAAAAATCGATGCCCCTTCCGTTATACTGTAGCTCTTTTTTATTCCCCATTGTGGTATTACAACTCCGGCACCTAGTTGCCCACTATCACCCTTGGATCCATCAGTGTAGACGGCCAGACTTTGTTTAGTTAGTTGCTCTATGAACTTTCTACTTATCATTTTGGCTTCCTTATCTTCTATGTTTTGTTTGATCTTTTCAGTAAGTGAGTAGTCTATGATTGGTGATTTTAGTTCCCAGGGTGGTATTTTGCTTCTGTATTTATTACTATTTTCAATTGTGTTTGATAGTTCTTTGAACTGCATTAGGTCTTCTATAGTTCTCCATCCTGTTGGATATCTATCTTTATTTAAGGGGACGTCCCATACACTTGGTTGGTTTTTGACAAATGCTTTATGTGCTGGGTGGGTCACTTCTTGTGCTACTTTACTCCAATAATTTAATCTCAGTTCTTTCCGTCTTAGACCAAGGGGAGGTATGCCGAGAGCTACTTCTAGAGCTTCTACTGGTGTCGATATAAATGCACCTGTAATAGTTCTCATGGCTGCATTTTGAATCCTGTCCAGTTTTGCTTTGTTAGAAGCTGCAGCTGAGTCATAGACTATGCTGGCATAATCCAGTTTCCCCCCTGATGAAGGACTTGTAGAACATAAGCATTATTTTATTGCTGGCCCCCCATCCATTACCTTTTACAATCCTTAGTATATTTAGGGGTCCCCTACAGCTTTCTACCAAATTGTCTATATGTTTATTATAATTTAGTTGTTTATCTAAAGTTATGCCCAGAAATCTAGTTGTTGAGGAGGTACATATTTTCTGTCCTTTAATGGTTATATTGATTTTGTTATTTTTTTTTTAAATTTCCTTTGCTGAAAATCATACCTACTGTTTTGTTTACATTAATTTGGAAGCCCCAACTTTTCATCCACTCTGAAACTTTGTCTATTTGATTTTGAAGTTTTTTGTAAACATGGTCCAAGTTTTTTCCAGATCGCCAAATGGCACAGTCATCTGCAAATTGTGATACTGCATTCTTTATGTCATTAAATTCATCTGCTAAATCATTTACAGCTATAGTGAAAATTGAAGGAGAGATCACTGATCCTTGAGGAATCCCATTCTGTTGTTCATATATTTCTGACCTATCATTATTCACCTGTACAGCAAAATACCTGTCCTGTAAAAAGTTTTCTAGATACCTATAGGTTTTACCAGTAATGCCAATCTTTTTCATTTTGTAAAGAGCTCCATCGCGCCAGCATTCATCATATGCTCTAGCTACATCTAGAAAGACTGCCACTGTTTTCTCTTTCCTCTTGAACCCTAGCTTTACATCATGTTCTAATCTTACAAGCTGGTCTACTGTACTTCTGTCTGCTCTAAACCCTGACTGGTTTGGGCTATATAACTGGTTTTTTTCCAGGTAGAATTTAACTCTTTTATTCACAACAGTTTCCAGTATTTTACCTAGTTGTGATGTTAAGGAGATAGGCCTATATGAACTTACTTCATGGGCTTCCTTATTGGGTTTTAGAATGGGTACTATCATAGCTACTTTCCATGCTTTTGGTATCTTTCCTAAGTTCCAGATTTTGTTATAAAGTGAAGTTATTATGTTTATGGTTCTTTTGGGTACTTTCTTAAGGATTTCATAACTAAGTATATCTTGCCCTGAGGCAGTATTAGATTTATCTTTTATTGCATTAGTTACTTCTTCCTCTGTTATATCAGCATCTAAATAGTTTGTTTCATCTATCTGGTCTGGTAGTTCTTTTAAAAACTGTATCCTAAGTCTTTCTCTTCTCTCTTTTTCTTCCTGTCCAAGGCTACTTTTTGCACTGACTTTATAGAAATACTCGGCAAGGGCATTAGCTTTTTCTTTATCTGTTTCTGCTCTCTTTGGTAGTTTGATTGTTGGCATTATTGTTTTCTTATTGTTCCCTTTGATTGCCTTAAGCTTTTTCCATACTTCTCTAATTTGAGTGCTAGGTTTAAGTGACTGACAAAACTCCTTCCAGTTAGTTTCTTTGGCTTTGAATATTATTCTGTTAGATTCATTCCTAATAAGTTTATACTTATCATAGTTTTCTTCTGTTCTGTTATTTCTATATTTTTTGTAAGGCCCTTTTTCTTCTCTCATGAATTTCTGCACAGCTTTTATTCCACCAGGCAACTGGTTCTTTATTCCATTGAGTTTCTCTTTTCTTATTAATGTTACTTATTGGTTTAAGGTGTTGTGGCATATTTTTATTTGGTATATACTTTATTGCTATTTTCAGAATTTCATTGGTCAGTGTTTCCGCCCACAAGTCAGTATCATCTGATTCCATGTCTTTATATTCCATCACCTCCAGCTCTGATTGGAAAGCTTCCCAGTTTGCTTTTTTATAGTTGAAGGTAGGTTTCTCTGGTTCTGGGTTTGGAATGACATTTTCATGCATGGTTATTACAATGGGCAGATGATCTGAGTTTGTGTCTTGTAACACTTCCCAATTTACATTCGCTAGGTTGTTAGTTGCTATACTTATGTCTATTGCTGAGTCTGCCCTATTAGCTTGTGGATTAATTCTTGTTGCAGATCCATCATTTAGTATTAGTAGTTCATTGTTTTCTATGAAGTCAAGTAGGCATTTTCCTGCATTATCTGCATGTTGTCCACCCCAAGCACAATGATGGGAGTTAAAATCGCCTACTATGATTGTTTTGGGGCCTAGTCTGGTGCTTATGGCTAGTATTTCTTCATCTTTAATTGTGCCATCTTTAGCATATACATTTAGAATTGTTAGATTGTTTGGTTCAGCTGCTATAGTAACCTGGATACCTTCTATATTGGTTGTATTAAATACTTCCCAGTCTATGATTTTAAATTTTTCGCTAACTAAGACTGCGACACCTCCTCCTCTACCTTCTTTCCTATCGTGTCTAAGTATCTTAAAGCCCTTACAACTATATCTATTATTTGGGTTTAAATGGGTCTCTTGAAGAGCATATATATCAGTATTTCCTCCAGTTTCTGATAGTAGGGGTGCAAAATTTTTTTTAATACCCCTACAATTCCACTGGATAATTCTAAATCTTTCTAAATTGAATTTTATCATCATCTAGTATACCTTTTATTTTGGTTAACTATCAATTTTGCTCTTATTCTTTATTTCCTGTACTTGTGGACTCACTATCCATCAAGTTCTCAAGAAAATCCTTATTTAAACTTGTCATTATTTCCCTAACTTCTTCCGCTAAGTGTGGTAACAGTCCCTCAAATCGTTTTTTGATAGTTTCTATGATATTTTCTTCTAGGTTGCTTTTGTTCTTTTTGACCACTTTCCTATTTTCATCCAATGCTACATTCCCTTCTCTCCCTATGTTAATCTCCTGTTTTTCACTTTCCATTCTTTTTAGTATTATTTCACTTTCTTCTTTTTGTTCAGACAGTTTGACTAGTATCATTTCATTTTCTTCTTTCAGTTCAGTCAGTTTAGCTATATCCTGGGAAATTTGGTGCTGTATGGCTTTCACTTCTTGAAGCAATGCCTCTGTACTTTTCAGTGCACTTGTGTCATCCGAGGATGTAGTTGAATCATCTGACTGGTTTTTTGGTACTATTTTATTACTTTCTAACTTGTTCTTACTTTTTTTTTGCCATCTGTGACTTAAGCATTTTGACATCTTCTTGCACACTCTTAATTTCTGTTATAACTTTATTGTTCGTATAAGTATCATTTTCTTTTAATTCTTTAATGACCGTTGTGAAAAGGGTTTGGGTTGTTATAGCTACCCTCAATGCTTTTTTGGTCTGCTGATATACTGGGCAGCCCTGGAATCTGGCGCTGTGATTTCCTTTGCAATTAATGCATTTTCTGTTTGCATTATCCTCTTTATAGTCAGTATCTGACTTTGCCTTTTCGCATTGCGTGAAAGGGTGTGCCCCCGCACAAAACCTACATACTGCCTTCCCCCTGCAAGTGTGGCGCCCATGACCAAACTTCATGCAGTTGGAGCACTGCAACACTGGGGGAATGAAGGCTTCTGTGTTTTTTTTGTGTTTTCCCAAATAGTACCGTCTTGGGGGGTTCCCTACCTTCTGTTGTTATCACTACCACTGGGGTAACGATACTCCCTTTCACCATTATTCTGTCCACGTGTACCAGCTTTATGTCTGGGTTATGTTTTGCGAGGATGTTCATAACTTCCTCGCTTGAAAGGGTAGTGTTTATCCCTTTTAACACACATCTACTGGTCACTTTTGCTAGCTCTATCTTTACTTTTATGTCGTGTGCAAGAGTCACTGTTTTTGCTTCTACTTTGAGTTCCTCTAACATCTCTTTTATTCTGTCACTCTGATTTGGGATAATTATTATGCCAAAATGGGTTTTTGAAATTTTGGTTATCGCCTTTTTGCCTAACACAGGATCAAGGATGTTTATAATTTTGTCTTCATCTAATGCCTTGATCTTGACAGCCTCACCAGCTACTTGCGTTATCTTTAAACGACATATGTTTTCTACATCTGTATTTTTGGGATCTGCCTGGGTTGCTAGATGTCTTGAGTCTTTTTTGGTACTTTCATTGGTTTTTTTTGGGTTATTATTTTCTTCTAGTTTATCATGTCTGGTGTCCCTACCTTGGTTTTTAACTGCTTCTGCCCACGTTTTGCCTTCCTTTGTTGTTTTTACTTCTGAGCCTCCTTTCAGTTTATCCCCTCTGGTTTCATGACTTGTTTTGTCCGCGTTTATCTGGCTGTCCTGATTATCCTTTTCCCTGGGTCCTTTCTTTCCGTTCGCTGTGCTGGTTCCTGATCTTTCTCCTTTGTTGATTCTGCTTTTTGTTGTTTTTCCTTCCGCGCCTCCTTCCCGATTTTCCATTATTGTTTTACTCGTGTCCTTTAGTTCTGTTTTTTTTATTTCAGGGTTCGTGGTCCTGTTTCTTTCTGTCCGGTTTAAAGTTTTGTCTTTTTCTGAAGTTTTGTCTTTTTCTGGAGTTTTGGCCATCGTTTTCCCTTCCTCGGACTGTTTTCTGGTGAATACTACCATTGGTTATTTTCCCTGTCTTTTAGTATGCTACTATTTGTTGTCTTTGAATTATATTCTGATGATTGAATATTATATGTAATCTTTGGCTTTTGGTTTATTTTGTTATATATATCTTTACCCTACTACGATTCTTAAATTAAATAGTCCCCTAATACTTAACCTTAACTACAGTAGGCCTACTCTAATACTATCAACAAAAGTATAAATTATTCACCACTTAAATATGTCTTTCAAGATGGCTGCCTGATCTCACTCAAAGAATTGCCACGTGGCGCTATTTAATTTCTATTATTTTAATTTCTAAAATTAATTGCAATACGCTAACACTGAGGATGGATAAAAATATCAACTTATCTGATAACTTGTGTAGTTCTAAGGATGTCTTCACTGTGTCTCGTCCTAAAAAGAACGTATCAAGCTTGTGTGGTTTGAGGTAAGCAAAAATGCGTGTTACCCCTGTAGTAGACGGAAGTGGGTAATGGTGAAGAGGCCCCTGCTGGCTCGCTATCTCTTTATATAGGCCCTTGGGCTAATCGCTCAACTTAGTCCGCTGCGCGTATTGATTGTGCCACTTAAATAACACACGCGATTATCGCTCTAGAAATAGCGAAAAACACAAATATAACCCACAACTATCAAATATAACACACAACTATTTTTAGGCTTTATTTTGGCCTAGTAATAAATCTGCTTCTTTTTTTTTTCATACGCCCGCTAATACTCGAGGCGAAATCTCAGGTTATTATTAATGTCTAACCTGACATTGATTTTTACGTGAGTATCCTATTTTCTTGTACAGAGACAAGTGTCCCTCGCCATTCAGGCAGATACTCGCCGTTTTCGGAGGTACCCATTAGAGCTGGGTCGGCTCAGGAGCCGCCAGTCCCTGGTCGCCGACACTCCTTCAAATGTCCTCGCCAGGTCTCGAGTTAATCCAGTCCAAATCCCGGTCGACGAAAAATCCTCAAATGCCGTCGCCCGGGTTTGATCCTGAATCATTCGGTCGCCAGAGCGGTGTTGTAACCACTACGCTAGCGCGGCTCCCTTATCTTCTTCTTGAAGATAATGTGGTAAAAAGGCACTAAACCACAGAGACCATGGTAGTGACAAGATGGCGCTGTCACAGATGTTTAAACGGAAAGGTATAGATATTTCAACAATGGTAAGTTACTTTAGAGGTAGGTGCAAAGACATCCTCAAATAGTAGTTCCTTTAGAAAGAGAAATCGTTTAAAATGACGTCTATACATCAGGGTAGTCCCAAATTTAGTTAGTTAAAGCATGCATAGATTAAAATGCATTTTGCTACCTAAGCAATTATTATATAGAACGGTAGAGATAAATTCACAGTATAATTCTAGATTTAAATGATCAAAATCGGTCCAGAATTAAGAAAGATAATGAATATTAAAAATTTTGCTAATTGAACTGAAGGCAAAAATACGCCCCAATTTTAGATTCCTAACACCGCTTTTACCCCATGCCATCCGAGAGGGACGATGCAGTACTATATAAGTCCTTGAACTTGGCTGAATTGAGGCCACAACTTTTTCAAAACCGAGCTGAACAGACGAAGAGCGGTAAAAAGTGTTACTGCCATTATACTTTGCCGCTGCAACTGACTAGCAGACCTAGATGCATATTAACAGCCTGTTACAGCTTGTGTGTATTGCCTGAGGGTAAGAAACAATATATATATATATATATATATATATATATATATATATATATATATATATATATATATATATATATATATATTTATTTATGTATTTTTGCTGTGTTTTAATCCAATGGTGTGTTAGGAAGTGCATGGCATGTGTTACAGAACGAGTGTGCTGCCGGTTGAAACGCAGGCATGTGTTGACTTTTAGAGACGAAAGCCAGCATTGTAAAATGTGTAGAATAATTGAGAATGATGGCACAAATACGACTGTAAGTTTAATAATGTATTTGAAGGAGGATTTCTTAAAGAAATAACATTTATCAGGAACCTAAGGAAGGATTGACAGGAATTGTTGTAATGAATCCATCAAGATATTACTTAGTAGTTTTATTACTATACCAAATCATTGTATGGAAGCCGATTATGGACAACTGGATCTAACTTAGGATTTATAAGGAAATTGTAGTCACAGTGAACTGGCTGTGCTTGGTAGTGAGGTAAATTGTCCTGTGCATACGTTAGCACAATGTCTGACACTGTTTGTTACGTCCATTGTATGTAAGGACAGAATAGTGCTGGATCATACAGAGGTTGTGATTATTTGTATTCCAGGTTTTATCCTGCAACTACCAAGATTGAACGAGACATCCACTTCGGTGGGACTCTGTGGTGCGATAGTTCTTGAAGTTCATAGAACTGGTTACCCTGTTTTTCCTGCCTGGAGATCCAGACATTGAGTGATCCTGGCTGGAGTTGGATGCATCTCACCCCAACAAGATAAGGGGAATAGAAATTCCACTGGTCAGCCTATTCAGACTCTAATACAAATATAAGAATAATAAAAGATACAAGTACAGTGTATGATGAATCCTTGTGGATAGAATGAATATATTACTACCTTCAACAGTTCAACTCAGTGACAATATAGTGTATTATAATAATTAATCAGTGTAGAGAAAAATAGAACTTTCAAGACAGGATTCTGTTTGATAATTGAAGTTTCTATGTTTATTTATTTTATGTTGTAAATACCTTTGAATTTCTTTAAATTACCTAACCGAAAAGAGAACCGGTATAGGTTTAATAAATTGTAAATATGTACCATTAGACTTGTTGAAATTATTTACATTGAGTTACAAGTTTTGTTGGATAAATATTGTAGTTATAGAGATAGAAAATAATTAATACCCCTAGAAAAATGATCCAACATAATCAAATAATAATACATAATATCATAGGCGGATCTTGAAAGGGAGCAAATAGACTTTCAGGACATTCACTCTCATCACTCCTGGAGGTTTATACAGCTAATCCTAACCTTTGATGTCGATACACCCTTATTCTGTTCAGAAAAGGGGGTATTTCTTGTAAGACCAGTCTCTTACCTGGCACTATCCTGGTATCATCGGATACATCTTTTTGTCCAGGATAACATTATTCTTTACTACAATAAGACCCTTTCGCTACACCTGACCATCTATGAGTTCGGATTTTGCTCGTTCTGATGAACCCCCAACTCAATAAAATATTACTTAAATAGCTCTATTATACGTATTTAAAATGACTGAGACATACGGGTGAAGTTCACTCAAACTGACTAAATCTCCTATAAATTTGTACATTTACAGATAACAAAATTTAATATCCAATGTAGCATAAATAAGGGTGGGGTGAGTTTAGATAGAGTCTTTAAATTTCCCTCACAGGTGATGGTCTGATTTGAAATAAATCATTAGTAGAAAGTTCATTTGGCAGCTTTGAATGGGTACTTAGCTGACAGTAAGAAGTCGGTTGGTTTCTGCTCCAGCCAATGCTTGTTTCTTGCAGATAATGGACTGTTTCACTTTCGTCACCGGTCAAGTCTGCTGGCTGCAACACGTTCCTCGTAGTATCGTGTAGTAATTGCGAAGATGGTCCAGCGTCTGTTAAGACCCGTCTGCTGCAGGTGTCTAGTTTTGACTGCAGGTCACGGATGCCATTTACTTGTTTAACAGATAGCACCACCAGTTGGTACCACGGACTAGTATCAGGAAAGAAGAGAGAAACAAATACCCTCCTGAGCATTAGGTTTCCTGACACAAAATCAGCCCCCCCCCCCCCCTTTTTCTCCCTTTTATTCCACCATCCTATCTGCATCAGAACTTTACAATGTCTGAGTATTAATATTCATCACAGTGAGCGGAAAACACACATTGCATTTATATTGAACATGTTTACATTTACATATGCACTGGTTGAAAAGGTTAATATAATAAGTATGCACATCAGTTCTATCATCATCCACCCCCTGCTCCATCTGGAACTTCTACATACCTTTACTTTTGGTTCTCTATGAGAAACCCGCATAAAGCAGTCATCAGCTCTTGCAGTGGTGGGTCAGGAAATCATCATTCTATATGCTGAGGTTGCCAGCCTCGTATGACTTGGACATCCACTAGCA
This sequence comes from Oreohelix idahoensis, assembly GCA_024509875.1. NCBI lineage: Eukaryota > Metazoa > Mollusca > Gastropoda > Stylommatophora > Oreohelicidae > Oreohelix > Oreohelix idahoensis. The sequence goes on along the minus strand of JAMPIV010021824.1, from coordinate 158,493 downwards.
ATTCTCACATATTCATAAATGCAAAATATAGAATTATAAAATATACAACTTACCCCAAAATGTCTTTTGGGAATTCCGACTTCTGGCTCAGAGAAATAGTCAAGGCAACTTTATTAAGATGCCTGTTACGCGTAATCTGGGGTGTTACTTTACAATAGACTCGCAGTTTGACTTAGTGTTCAGGTTTCTAGGTTTCTGGGCTTTCTGTATTAATAAAGTGTTGTGCTTTGAATAAGTAAATTCTGGCACTTGTTAGTTTAGAACCGCCTCTATCTCATTTTTGACTTTATCGCCTCCCTCTGCACGTGTTTTTGACTTATGTGAGTACAATTCCTGGCACTAGTCGCGCCAAGGTCAACTTTGTCAGCTTATAGCCACACCTTATTGCGGTGTATTTCTGTCTGCATTTTCAAACATCCCAGGTCTACCATTTCTTGTAGTGTCAACGGGAAATCTTACTGTCTTTGATTAGGGCAAACACAGGCACGAAGCGAGAAGCTCTGCTTTTATGTGACCTAAGGTTAGCTGTCCTTAGTACTCTTTGAAACTCACTCTCTGATCACAGATGTGATCACACCCGCAGGTTTGGCTTTATTATAATAGGCTACTTGCTTTTACTCGAGGCTTAATGTGTTCAGAAATCCTTGACGTGTAGAGTGTACGCTGTTCGAGTACTGCCTACCAGCTACACTGTGTTATAGGAAATTCTTTACATATCGTGAAGCTTCTATACAAGGAAACAGGGGAGACTGCTTAATAAACAGGCCTGTTCTCGCCTTCTGTTGCTTATACAGAAATTATCCGATTGTTTGATAGCCAGTTACCAGCTTTCAACTGCCAGTAGATCTATGTTCTGCATCTACAACGCGGGGTATTTTTACCTGTAGTACCCAGCTTATAGTACCATGCTCCAGCTGCTTCAACATCAGAGAGCCATGAATCACTTCAAGCAACTCCTAACAATGGTTTGTGCGTCAGTCTGACCCTTCCCCGCTCCCATTCACGCACAGTCGCATTTGACTGGCACGCGTTGCCTGTTTATATTGGGCATCAGATTTGCCTACGCGACCTGAGTTCACCGTGGTAACTCAAGTTTTGCCGGATTACCTAATGCCGGCTATACCCACTTGGTGTACAATTTTCAACTTGTGTGGATAGCACCCAACTACGAAGTCTGCACATAGAGGTTCATTTCGTGGATTAATCTTAATTCTTGAACTCTACAGAAAAAAAAGAAAGAGGAAAATCCTCCCTTATTCGGTACACTATTACACACATTGGGAAGGTGGAGCAGATACACAAGGACACAGGGAAACTTTGGCGGAGTTTGATTAGTCTTGGATTGGTTTTTTTTTCCTTGAAGAAGAGGTACATAACACTAGGCACTTGCTGTGTGGCCGCATCACCGTCGTTTCCAATTGGAAACTGGGGACTTTCGATGGGGATTGATAGAGGTTTGTTTAAATTTTTTTCTTTGTGCGGTCATTTTCATTGTTTGTCATTCTTGATTGTTAACATAAATTGAATTTTACTCGTGATATTGTCTTTATTCTGGTTTCCTGACATCGCTCAGGTATAATTTTTAATATATGTATATATAATTTAATAAATATATAGCTATTAGCGGATCATATTTCCTTTACTACTTCTATCTGTCTTTGTTGAATGTGATCTTAATTAATTTGTATGTGATCCTTACTCATTATATAGATATATATTTTGCAGAGAGGAAGGGCGTGGTGTAACATTGAAGAATTGTTGCTAGTGGCAGGAGATGAATGAGTAAAAATCATATCTCTACTCCTGACGTTCACACTCCAATCTAGAGTCACATTCTGTACTCGATTCATATCTACTATCTCACTCTTCACTCAGACGTTAGTCTTTTCTCAGACATACCCTTTTCCCCACTCGCGACACTAAGGTAGAGTTGTTGTTGTGTAAATTCACAAGTTGCTCAAACATGTTGTCCGGTCCTTTAAAATGGTATCCTGATCTTATTCCTTATTCTGGCGTGTCTGGCTGTCTTACTGGCGAGTTGAATTTCAGAGTGCGGTAAATTCACAAGGTGCTAAATTATATGGCAACATCCAGATTGCTGCTATAAGAGAAGGCCCCAATCAGAAATATTGTATTTTAACATAACAAATATCAATCCAATAGCCTGCAAGATGCGTATATTTTCCCTTCTCTCACGAAAAATTGCTGCGTAACAAAACGCAAAAGTAAATGTGTTGTTTCCAGTCAACATATATGATATGCCAGCTTCCGTCTATTATCGACCATGTTTACACTCACGTCTTCGTAATTTATCACAAGTAATCTCTTTCAAGATGGATAGTTATTCTTCCGACAAATCTTGTCCGGAAACGATTATGACATTCACCCGGTTCAGCAGACATTGACAACACTTGGTCCGACAGAGACATTCCCAGCGATAAGATAATCGACTGTGGTCATCCCAAGGTTGTTTACTTATTAATCGGCCACACCCATGCACGGTCTGGCAGGAAAATGTGTTACACATTAGTAAACTACCTTCTCTCTATCGATCCCAGGTGTCAATATGGGTTCATACGAAAGGGATTGATAACTTTAATCAGTAAAAGATGATCGATAAACTCCCGACATAACAAGAATTGAGGGTAGGGAGTGTAAAACAATGAATCGAAAATACCAAATACTGTCAGAGGTAGGAAAAACTAAAGTGAAAAGCACAGGATTAATTATAGGATGGCACAGGTAAATGTGACATTCAAGGTTATTTTGTCACAAGCGGAACGCTACCTTGTTTTGAACTTTGCCTTGAGAAACAATCGCTCTAATTACTGTGCGACTCAATATTACGTTTATTTTGAACAACCTAATTTTAAAAATTCGAAACTATTAGGGACAAAAAGCAGACAGGTTTTGGCAAACCGGTTGTTGCAGTCGAATCGATGTTTACCATAAGCCAGTCGATATTAGTCATTGCACTAAACCACAACTTATCTCTATGACAAGAGTTTCCATTTTTAGAATTTGACGAATCGGCAATCAAGTCAGTCCCTGACATTGCCTTTTGATCTTATAAATGAGTAAAAATATAAAAATTTATATATATATATATATATATATATATATATATATATATATATATATATATATATATATATATATATATATATATATATATATATATATATATATATATATATATATATATATATAGATATATATATATATATATATATATATATATATATATATATATATATATATATGATGAATTGGATAAGCGAAGAAGACACCGGGTGTTGCTGCGATGCACAGCTGTGATGAAGCATTATTCGAGAGAATACTTGGGAAGACTTTTTCTTCGTTCACTTTCAGGCGTCAATTTGAATTTGTTCAAAGAAAGAAGTGGTCAGCTTGAGGCTACTGGTATCTCCGTACAGTTTTTCCACGAATGGTACTGGCGATGAACATGGGCGCTTTCTCTGTTCCTCATATGTTTGGCACCTGTGCAGTAGATGCTCAGCAGGCATTTTATCGGTGCCACTGTTATATTTGTCAGTGTTCTTATCTTTTGCTCGTTGAATAGATGGTATCGCAATCTGCTGTGGCCTGTGCGAAGTCTGAAGATTACCATTTGTTCACTTCTGCTGAGAGATTGAGGCGATTTAGGTAGACTTAAAGTTAAAATCTGCAATTGAGGCCTTTCACAGTTTGCCACACCACATACAGGTTGCAAGAAGAGTCACTTCGAGCGCGCCAACGACTCATAATAGTGGTAGGGCAATTGTTTCAGGCGTTAACGTTAATTTTAAATGATTGTGACAAAGTAACCTCGAATGTCACATTTACCTGGGCCATCCTATAATTCATTCTGTGCTCTTCACTTTAGTTGTTTCTCCCTTTTATTCTTGTAATTTTCAGTTTTAAGTATCTACTTTATTTTGATTTGCATTATTTGCCTGTCTCGACTTCACACTTCTAGGATCTGTCTTTAACCTATATTTTGCTGTCGGGTTTCAGTTTTGCCAATTAAAAAACTAACCTGAAAGCATGTTGCGACTTCTCATCTTCAGTGGCAATTAATATACTTCTGTTAAGTGCCATATGACACGTCAATCTTTGTTTTCTGCTTCTTTTACTGAAGACAGTGTATATCTGTCTTCTTGAATCATCAAAATAACACTCACTGGTTTTATATTTTTCTGTTTTGGATACTAAAAATCAACGCCATAGTGTGCATAAATTTGTTAATTATTACAATTATCGAACTACTGCAAACGGTCACCCAATGTCTCCACAAGAACAGTATGAGGTTACACGCCCTTATCTATGACGTTATCTAACCCTCATAAATTCGCAATGTATTTTTCTTGTATGTGACGTGGAGCCTGCGACACATGTGAATGCTCGATGCAGGCTACTTGCAAGGGAACCAGCTACATTGGTGGCTCAATGCTCAGTACGAAGCGCAAAGGAAAATGATGATGATGATGACGACGACGATAATTATGATGATATAAACGAGGAATTTTACAAAACTTAAAAAAAAACCGATATTTTTTACAGAGTATATGTGACTCTACATATGAAATACGTGTTCGACTAACCCTACCACCAGCACAAGTTTCCACGGACACTAGTGAAGGACAAGCATAATTATACACCTACCTACTGCACAAAGACTTTGACAACGACTCAAAGCAAACCAGCAAAATGCGCTTCAAACAAGAACATGATAGACGAATTCGGATAATCAACAAGGAAGAGACTAGGATATTAGAAATTTTTTTTTTTTTAATTACAGTTATTGATTTTTTTTAAAACCCAGAAAGCAGGCTGGCAGATTAATTCAGGACACATGGAAAGACAGTAAACAACACAAGAGAAGAATCATAACACTTAACATGTATGGTTCTGCACTATTATGGATGTGTCTACAATTCCTTACGCGGCAGAACAAACTTTTTAAAAAGTAACTGGGAAAATGACATAATAAATTGATATGGTAATGTGACAAAATTGTTTCCAATTCTGTTGTGGAATCGACTACTAAAATCGACGGAGTCATTAAAATATCACGCAACACGGCAAAGCGAGTGAGAGGGTCACAATCCATAACAAACATGGCCACTACAGTAGTAGTGAAATATGCTTTATTTCTAACTTCGGACGGATGGTATAACCACGAGGAGAGTCAAAATGTAGAACGACTTATATGTTTAGATTCTGGAAGATTGCCTCTATGTTCACATATATATATATCATGGCTGGAAATGTGTTGGAACGGAAGATATCGTAAGGTGAATGCATAAAATTGTGAGTTGACAGGATCAGTACACACTTTCGAGCGATGTATGAAAATGGTTAATGGTCGGACGAATAAGAAAGTTAGATGGAATGGTAGCTCTGGGCTGTCCGGTTCTAACGAGACTTAAATGGACATAATCGGATGGACAGAAGACTAGAACAACGAAGGGTGGACCAGTTTATACAGAAGTCAAAATTTCATTCAATTTGCTAACAAATTGAGCAGACCAAACAAGCCTGTGACGTCATGCTCTCCGAGAGGAACGCATTGCCCAATAAAAAGGGGGGAACGGAATTTGAACAGGGACACCGTAAAAAGTTTTGAAACAGACTGGACTCACGACAGAGCTTGCCACTACGCCTTTTCCATCCGCAGATGTGTGCAGAATGCCAGGCCATCAATGTCCAGCGTTGATTTCTGAAGTTTGAGATTAAGCTGAATTATGAAAACTAATATATATTATGTATATATTTCACTTATTACAGGTTATTATCTGATGTATATTATTTTTGTGTAGATGCTAGGACTTGCATCATTTCAATTAAATCTGTGAATGATGAGAAGGATCAAGCATATTCAGGAAAACTATAAGATCTGTAATTAATATTCGGAAGGATCAAGCTGTAAAGTACTTGAGCATGTACAGGAGTGGATAAAACAAGATGATTGTTAGCACATATACTAATAGAAATGTTGGGAGCCGCGCTGGTGTAATGGCTACAACGTTGTACTGGCGACCAGGTGTTCATGGTTCAAACCCGGCCGTCGGCGTTTGAAGAAATGTTTACGACCGGAAATTTGACTGAATAATCTGAACGGCTCCTGCACATAAATCCCGTGTGAATGGGAAGGAGCGAAGCTCCTGACCGGGTTGGAAGGAAAGTCCACTGACCCCCCAGCCTCGCAATGACATGTCATTGGGCCGAAAGAGCTGGAAAAGCTCGAGTGCCGCTGGTTATAGAAAAAAAAAATAAAATAGAAATGTTTATGCTAGTACTATATTACTGAAATGATGTCCTTGCTTACTATGACTTTATAACCTCGACATCTGATGACTGACTGGTCTGACATCTGTGCTAGTCACCTACAAATCTAGCCAGATACTAGCCAAGACCGATATGTTTCTTCAGGTTCATTCGATCCACACTGTCAACTATCAGAAGCCTGTGTATGTTCATAAGTGGTAATCCCACATAAGTGAAGGAACCCAACGAGTGAACTAGAGCTGGTTCTTGGTACCCCTACTGTTGGGTCTGCCAAGACTGATAAAACTCCAGTGACAGTTCGGTGTCATTAGCATCAAGAATTGTAGTGAAGTGAATCCGTATGACAACACGCTCAAATTCCCTGCTCAAAACAACCTAGCTATCGTATTTTTAAAATATATTAATAACTACAGTATTTGAAATGTTTCTGAGGGGCAAGTCAAATTTACCGCCCACAATTTATCTAGTAGTTTGAATTTTTATAAGAAACAAGTAAAATTTTACCGCCCACACCAAAAATTTTTGCAGAGCATAGTACAAATTTTAACAACCAATCAAATCGTTTACATTTCTTGTAGCGGTAAGAAAATTTTGGTTGACGAGAAATAAATGCCTATTTTGTGTTTTTGACCGAACGTAGATAATTTATTTCTTAATAACTAAAGATAATTAAAATAAAAGGGATATCTCAAATTATAGCGCTGATATTGCTTAACATATAAACATAAAGATTCCCTCATAATAAAATTTTATGGTAGTAGAAAAATTTAATTTAGTGATATTTTCACATCAGGGGAAGGCCCAAATAAATTACAAAAAAATTACCCACATTTGAATGCAAAGGAATAACTAAAGGAAAACTATATAGAACGATAGAGAATAATTGGCCGTTTAATTATCCCTTTTGATTATTAAAATCGGTCCACAAATAACTATGATATAATATTTTCAAATTCAGTCAGATCATACAGACACACTTAGAATCGCATAAATACTAGAATTCAAAAATTAACTTTTTGACTTCTTTCTGATTGGTTCCGTGTATTGCTATAAATAGTAACAAACTTTTGTAGTTTCCGCCATTGAAATCATAAAAATCACACTGAGCTGACGTGTACAAAAAGACTGTAGACCAAGCCTTTGCCGGTTGGACTGGTAGAGCGGACTAAGAACCCTTTTACAGCCAGTCAGCTTGAGTGTGTGTGAGCGTATTTACCTGAGGGTAAGATTGATAATTTTATTTGCATACTTTGTTAAAGAATTGACCTGTAAAGTAAACAGGTTATGTGTGACACATTTATTTGAAAGCGTAACTGACGACGAGATGTGTTGGGTCACGCTGACCTAAGTAGGAATGTGTGTAGTAAGTGCATGCTTGTTCGAATTGAAAAATTGGTGTTTAGTGTTTGCAAATTTACGACAGTGAGTGTTAGAAGCGATTTAATGTAATAGTTTCTTCTAGAGTGACACACTGTTCATAGAACATGTAATAAACATATAGGGAAGGTTAGAATGAAGTAATCAACAGGTCACATGCTGTATTGTACTTGCCATGATTATTGTATGGAAGCCAAACATGGACGAGGTACCAAAGCATTGATTAACCCAAAGAAAGAGTTATGGCATGAAAACAATGACAATTCATCCAAATTATTTAAATAAACGTTCATTATGTAAATAACCTTTCTTGATTTTGATAATTCCTGACCCAAAAGATTGAGGTTCAGGCAAATTAAATAGTACATAAACTTTCATACAGCCTTGCTTAATTAATTTTATTAAGTTGAAGTTCTGTTTGAAATTTATCATTGAATAAAGTAAATACATTCCCCTAGACCCGTAGCTAAATCATTTGGGATCAGTAGAGGTAGCGGTTAGGGACTCAGAGATCATCATCATCTACTCTGAGAACTTACATAGCTTGACCCCATCTTGATTGTCTATACACCCTTGCTCTTTTCAGAGAAGGGGGTATTACTTATAAGACCAGTCTCTTATCTGGCACTATCCTGGTATCCCCTGATACACCTATTTGTCCAGGATAGCCTATACATTTAGTAACATCAAAACCTCTTATGACAAGAATCCAAGATAAGTTTTCTATAAAGGACTGACAGCATCACCATATGAAACAACAGCTATAACAGCTATTACAGTATTAAGTCAGATGATGACAATATTGTGTTAAAGGACTAAAAAAGTTAGTTGCTTATCCTTTACAGGACGTGGCAATCAACCCCAGCTTTTATTGGCTCTTTGTGATTTTTCTAGGCAATTTTTTTCATTCAGTAGTTTGCCATTGCTTTCTGAACGGTACGGCGCTTATACCATTGTTAAAAAATCCACACAAAGCGATCTGCTACCAAACCGCCTGCAGCAGGTTTCGAACCTGGTATATCTGGATTAGGAAACTGCGTTCATATCCATTAGGCCACAGACGCCGACTAAAGGACTAAAAGAACAGTAATATTAGGAACTGTGACTCAATGGTTCATTAACTTTACTAGCCAAGAGAATGGTATTCCAGATCCTGAATCGAAAAGGACCTTACTATTGATTAAATTGCAAAGTAACTTTTGTTAACACTATTTTCTAAGAGGAAAGAATATTCCTACTAATACTGTATATAATATAACCTTAATTTTGTGAATATATTGTGTGAATAGTTTCATTACTCTTTTTCAAACAGCAGAAAAAGAAAATCAATATAAATATTAAATGATTTATTAATTGTACCCGAGGACTTGTTTACTTTTTACCTTAGTGTTTAAAGTTCTTGTTCATTTTATTTATCCCCTAGCATTTAATTTATCATAGGATAGTTATAGGGAGGAGACACCTTAAATCCTGGTACTGCTTCTGGGCCAGGGATTTTCACAGTCTGACTATACCTATGATGTCTATATGCCAGTGCTTATTTCTAAGACTGGGGTATTGCTTTTAAGACCAGAACTCTTGACTGGCATTCTGTCCTTGTATCATCTGATACACCCGGATATCATATCTTTCTCTTATATAACCTAACCTCTCGTTACAGGTAGCATATTTACCAAACAGACTTCAGAACAATCAGCCTGATGAGTCATGCAATTAAGATACTGCTCAAAATCATACGGGAAAGAATAAAAAGTAAAGTAGACAGCGAAATCCAGGAAGAACAGTTTGGTTTTAGACGGAACAGTGGAACAAGAGAGGCAATATTTTGCCTAAGAATATTAGCAGAAAAATATACAGAGGTCCAAAAAAGTATGTATATGTGCTTCATTGACTATAAGAAGGCTTTTGACAGAGTCCATCATGAGAAAATAATTGAATGCCTCAAAGACATAGGTATTGATGGAAAAGATATAAGAATACTCAGTAACCTTTATTGGGAGCAAACTGCCACAGTAAGATCTGGAAGGAATTATTCACCATACATAGACATAAAAAGAGGTGTCAGACAAGGTTGTGTGCTGTCCCCCTGCCTATTTAATTTATACACCGAAAAAATTTTCAAACAGATACAGGAAATACCAGGACTGAACATCAGTGGAAGGTCAATAAACAACCTTAGATATGCAGATGATACCGTGTTGTTAGCTGAAAGCGAACAGGAGTTACAAGAACTAGTGAAGCAAGTGAACAGTATAAGTCATGAATAAGGACTCGACATTAATATTGAGAAAACAAAAACTATGATAATAGCAAAACAGACGATAAACCCACATTAAAGATAAGCGTAAATGGGGAAATCCTGGAACAAGTCAAGAGCTACGTATATCTCGGTCATATAATAACAGAAGATGGCAGATGTGAAACAGAAATCAAGAAGAGAATAGGAATGGCCAAAGCTACATTCAACAACATGAAACATATACTGACATCCAAACAGTTATCTCACAAATTAAAACTGAGAATCATAAAGTGTTATATATATTCTGCATTTCTGTATGGTGCAGAAACATGGACGATGAATAAGCAGTTGGAAGAAAGAATTGAGGCCCTTGAAATGTGGATATATAGAAGAATGGGGCGTATCTCATGGAAAGAGATGAAAACAAATAAGGAGGTCCTAGAAAATCTAGGGATGAAAAGAGAACTAATGAGGGAGGTCAAAGTTCGACAGCTAAAATACTTTGATGTTGTCGACAAATTTTTGTTATTGTTGAACAGAATCGACATCAGTGCACCATAGCTGCTCAGACTTCATCGTCACATGTCGAAGGGTATGAATTTTAACTATTCTCGTTGCGCGCTGGTTGTATACACGACTGATGCATACTCTGAAACGTCCATCCCCACTAGCCTTACGTTTGATGCCAAATTCCAGCTATTTTAGCCTCATTGATTCATTTATTGCAGTGTCGTTCTCTAAAAGACGATTTATAATTACCCTCAATATATCTCACATATCCGTATCCAATGTCCCCACTATTGGTGCTCTTGAGGCTAGCCTGTCAGCTTCATTGCCGTGTACCCCTGCACGACAAGGACATTAGATCCACACCAGTTCTTGAAGATCCGAGGCTTCCATGGATGTTTTCCATTCATGCCGTAGCCATCCACTTTGAACATTTGAAGCATGGAGTGTGACACAGTAAATGTCCTGGTTGACGGAGTCTCAGACAGCCACCTCAGAGAGGCAGTAACTCCCTGTATCTCAAATCTCATGCTGGAGGTTGTTGTCATGTAAGCTCCGCTCTGTTCAGCGACGATCCTACCCTTTACTCTAGCCGGAAAGGCCCGGCCTGATTTCTCACCACGGAGTATAGACCCATCGGTGTTCACATTGGCATCAACATTTCCCGCATGATCATTGTGGTGAAAAATTCTAATCCACATATATAAATTAGAAAATAAATGTAAAGCCTAACGAAGTAATTCAGTAGAAAGAAAGAAGAATGGTGAAAGATCAGTGCGTTCACAATAGCGTACGCCGGTGTTGTAGAACGCCATAATGGCTGTCGTGGTTGAGTTTGAGTGTAGAGTATTTGTCGAGTTGGACAACAGTAGTGAAATCGACAAGGGATAGTGGACTGACAGAGTTATAGATTACACACACAGAAAGGTGTAAATAGGAGATGGACTTGAGACAACCTGGAAGAAGATTTATTCAAAGGATCTCTCTCTCCAGGCCTCAACTCACTTTTACTGTCTAAGCATCTCCGGCTCTCACTCTTTTCTCTTATCATACATAGAGATTCTAGTAAAGAGCTAAAAATACAAATATGGATGGAAAGGTCGTGAACAGCGTATTAATAAAGGTGTAAACTTTATTAAAGAAGAAAAAGCATGGAATTAATGCATATCATCACAACAACATAAAATTACATCAATAATCAACTAATCATCAATAGTCATCAATAATCATACACCAACAACCACACACACAGATCACCATTTATAAAACCTGTAGAACACAGAGAGATGAAATAACTGAGTGTCAGCCCGTCCGTTTTCGGGACCATATGAAATAGCTCCAGTAAGTGGTTTTTTCGTACATATCCTCCATGGGTGATGGAATTAACCTGAATAAAATCACTGTATAGGCGCTATCATTGGTGATTCCTCCCTAATTGCGCGAGGTGGTCTGGAAGACTCTATCCATAGATGGCTGCTCATACGTGCGAGGTTTTAAGTATCCAGAAAATATACCAGAAGAAGTCACTTGAGGACAAAAAAAGTCCCGGGCGCGCTTATCCGGCGCAAGGCTCTGCTTAGCTGTAAATCCTTTTTAAACTGGTTTGGCTGTGGTTTGCTGAGTGCCCCGTTTAGGCACAAAAAAGGCGGATGATATGGAATTCTGCTATAGGCATGCTGAGCGGGTTTGATATTCTGGAAGCCGCAATGCTCTGGCTGGTAATCCAATAGGCGAGTAGAGAACTACTACTGCATTTGGCGATTCCAGATTTTGCTTTGGCTCCGTTGCACTGCGTGAGCTTAACTTGGCGTTGACAAAAAGGGGTTTTGATTCAGGAACGGGGTTGACGATTCGTGACGCTAGCGGTATTCAGAAACCCTCTAGATCGAAGAGAATATTACGTTCTTCGCCTGACTGGAATCTGCTCTAGCGATTCGGTCTCCCTGAAACTGAGACCCAAAAAAAAACCTTTTACCTCAAGCAAATAATAAATCACACTAACTTTATACAGAAAGTTTCGCTCCACTATGGGATTAAATTTATTGTAGTTATTGCTATGATAGTTTAGGGCTGTCTTTAACCATGTCTCCTGTTCCTTAAAAATATCAATTATCAACACGCGCCCGCGTAGGGCTTAATATCTTTTGTACACCCATGTAACTGTCATTAAATGTTCTGACAGCAAAATCTCCTCCTCTTCTCCCAATCTCAACATACAGGAAACCTAACCTGTAGTTACAGTTAAAAGAATATGCTTATTCATCTTACAACATTAAATGAATTTACATAAACAGATTACAGCATTTGACATTGCACAAATAAATCGTATGTCCCCTTTGGAAAATATATTAGCATTCCACAAAATGAGTACAAAGAAAATGCAATGTTCTTGCTATAATAATACAGTTGTGGCTAAATCATAAGATATAATTATATCTATGCCTGGTGACTGCTTTCAGTGAAAGTTATAGACTAGTGCCTAGCCACACAAGTAAGCATAAAATGATCCTCCCTTGCCACTAGAAATATCTATCAAAAGGAATAAGTGATTATCTCCTATAATCCAGAGTTATTACCTGCATCTCACTATTCAGTTTTAAAGTGAACAATCCACACCTGACATTATCTTACAGAAATGACAGTTAATTTTTGCTGACTCTTAACCCAATGGTAAGCATTCGTGGACTGATTCTACGCCTAATATCTGTTATTGTAAGTTTAACATTTAACCCATGATAAACCGTAACAGTTTAAGCACCACTTAATAGGCCGTAGACAGCGCTACCTTATCACTGAATAAATTACTAGGAGAAGTCCTCAGAAATAAATTCACTTCCCTAACAGATATATATAAAAGCTAACATGAATCTAATATTATAATTATAAGATATGTCAACTCACCCCGAAAATGACTAGAACATAGGCAAACACATTCTAGTACTGTGTTAAAGTTTGCCTTATCTCATGATGGTCATCTACGGGCCAGGAAAATTTACGAATGTCTTTGTCTATTAAAACCAGTCTACTCTTACAGATCACAAGGGACGCTCCCCCCGGACCCTTGCCTGCATATTTCTACAGAAGTTCGGCGAAAGACGTAATCTAGAGTAAGACAAAAGAAATCGTGCGAAAGTTCCCCAGGTAGAGAAATGCATAACATTATGCTCTATCTTGTCTAAGGGGCGAAAACCCAAAGACTGACCGCGGGTTTGTCTCCCCCTGTTTCCAGGATGCATAATATTATGATCCGAAGCAGCGTTCTGGAAGCCAAACACAGGGACCCTTTCGCTCGTGATCAAAGGCTTTAAACGTAAGAGATATTCCCCTGGTCAGACCAGGTGCGGCTTAGATTAATTTTATCGTTCGCTGACCGCTACAGGCCGGAACGTAACCAAACCTCGGGTGGGGTTTGAGAAGGTGAAAAAGTTTGGCCACGAAGGTAGAAAATGAAAGAAAAAGAAAATACAAAATGACGAGGAAAACCAGGACATTTAAAAAGTAATCAAATTATGGACAAGATGGTAAAATAGATTATCGGTCACGTGACAAGCCCCCCCCCTTTTAAAGTTCGAGGAATACGGACAAAAATGACAGTAATTTATCTTTTCCATCGATGTCCGTTACATGTCGTAAGAACCTTCTATAATCATAACCAAAATCGTATCCAATTTCTGTCAGTACTGTATGACTAGCTCCGAGTTCATTTCTTTTCTTCCCTCTGTCTAATAGACGTTCAGCGAATGGGATTTTGCGAGGCCAGTCGGCGCTGACGCCCTTCGTTTCCGTGTGAACCTGATCTTGGTTACACCATTCGCTGTGCCTGTTTATGGTCCGGAAAATTATCCGCACCTGTTGTGGTTTTCGGCCCTGCCTGAACTCACTGGCCACTGCGTAGATAATCCGCCTGTTATGTGCAGTGTAATCATTGATGGGCTCCGGCTGCTTATGTATATATTTACCTGTCACGGGGGTGGCCTTGAATAACCCTCTATAGCTGCAGTCTATAGGGATTTTCCGCGCGCGTGTAACCCTAGTTGGTAAATAAAGCCGTTCGTTGGCCGAAGAAATGCTAGCCTTTTTCTTCTGCCTCTCCACACCTACTCCCCTGTTTCGGTGGGAGCATTGATCAATCTTCAGACCTGTGCCCTCTAAAGGTGGATCTGGAGCTTTCCTTGCCTTGCCAGTCACAACTCTGGCTTGGTCAACGGAAATGATCAAGTTGCTCTGTAATGGCCTGGCAGAGGCGACTACTGTGCTGTCCATCAGTGGGGTTGCGACCACTGGAATAATGCGATTTGAATGAGAGAACTCGGCTGCCTGAAGCAGAGAGTAATCGATCGCATTCTGGGGTTCTACTAAATCATAACAGATCTCCGTAGCTTCTATCCGTAGAGAAAGATAGGTAATATCTGCGAGTTGCAGAGCTTGTTGAGTCGCTTTACCGGTACTAGCAAGACGTGAGCCAAGGCTCTCAACAATGGCTCCTTGTACAGTAGTAAGGCAGCTTTTCTCACTGTCTTCTGCCCTGAGAAGTGTGAGAGACTCAAATGGAATACCAGGGATCCCTTCGCATGGAACCCTGTGTCCACTATAAACGTCAACTTTGCCCTCCCCTGAGGAAGTTACTGGCGTCAGTTGAACTTTGTCCTGCAATGCGAGATCCACTTCCTGGTTGACAGGCCCCGCAGACTGCATGCAAAGGACTGGACGGTTTGAGATCCCGTTAGATCGCGAAGTGCCCGAGAAAAAACTCTCGGTGTGTTTTTCCAAAGTTTCTTGGAACGGTTTGGAAAGTTTAACCCTTTTAGCAGGCGACTTATTCTTGCACCTTTTAAGCTCAGGGTGATAAGAGGAGCGGCGCCTCCATTCTACGATCGCTGAGTTGGAGGGATACGCCTCTGCATATGGTTTTCCGCTGTCCGGCCGGGAATCTTGCGAAATATAACGTGATAGGGTGTGGCTCCCTTTTCTCGACGTCACGTGTCGGTTAGGTGCTGCTCGGTCTGGAGCGTGAGAGGCTCGGGGTTCGCCGCTTGCCAGACGGGAACAATCCGTATTACAATGCTTGTTAGCACCTCTCTCACCTTTGTGCAGTTTCCATGCCTGGGAACGTTGCGTAATTTTTCCCGTGGCTTTAGGTCTGCTGTCCCGACGTAAATTCTTTCCTTGTTCGGGCTTCGGATCCAAGTCCAAAGGAAAGACAATTTTCTGGAGTTGGGGTTCGGTTTTAGCAGGCAAGTTTTCTTTCATGGGCGCAAGGTTTGCAGGGGCGTTGACCGTTAAGGGCACAGTAGAAGGGGAAGTAGAGTGACTACATTTAGTATCTGTTTCCACCCTCCGAATTTGGCTATCCAGTTCATTCATTCTGATTTGGTGTAGCCTGTCCCTTTCTTGTCGCCCTATTTCCAATTGCTTATCCCGTTCATGTTGCTCCATTTCCAATTGCTTGTCCCGTTCTTGTCTTTGCTTTTCCCTTTGCTTCTCATCTTCTATCACTTCTTCTACATACTGTCGGGTGAATGCTTCACTCTCCCCAGTTTGTTTACAGGACCATGCCAAGATTAAACGGCTGTCAAACCAATTGTCTACCTCGTATAGATCCTGCAGGCTTACTGCAAGTTCTAGAAAGGGCTGGATTTCGCTATCCTTGTACTCCATGTACTTAGCTACCTCGAGGGCAATCCTATGCACTTTATCTAGATCGGCCATTATATCAGGGTGAGCAAACACTATAGAAGAATAGAACCTAGAGATCTTAGTTACCTAGCCCACTAGGTGCTGATTAACTTAATAATCAATAAAATCTAGGCTAGCCTGGGAACTTTAAAAACAAGAAAGTTTGTAGCTACTCTGATTGCGACAAGCAAAACACCCAAAAACTCTAAAAATGTAAGTGATGTAAAACTTGTTACTATCACTTCACCCCAGTTCTGTCAGTACTAAGCTATTGAGAGGATTGGTTACTATCATCCGAATGAACACCCTCCCTTGGTACAAATGCAAGCTAGTAACTGACTATCTGTAGCTTCTTATCTCAGATTAAAGAGCTACTCCTGAAAAAAATATTAACCCTTAAAAAAAATTTTTTCTGACTTTTACAACAATAGTCGTCAGATTTGTCAACCAAAAACTCAGCAGTGATACCATCAACCTTTACCAGCTGTCTCATGTGCAGCATGAACAATAAATGTAACTAAATATTTATGATTGCTGTGGAGAAAAAACGCTGTTCCGACTTCCACCCAAAAGAAATAGTTCGAAATGTCTAGGGGAAAGAAATTCCTATAATCTGCCGAACACTAAACTCTAAGAATCAAGATAGAATCTTGTGAGAGATTCATCCTCGGATCGAGCACATATTAAATGTCGTACTAGATGGGTTCTAGAATCTCGGACGGGCTCCCATTAATTGTCGTGGTTGAGTTTGAGTGTAGAGTATTTGTCGAGTTGGACAACAGTAGTGAAATCGACAAGGGATAGTGGACTGACAGAGTTATAGATTACACACACAGAAAGGTGTAAATAGGAGATGGACTTGAGACAACCTGGAAGAAGATTTATTCAAAGGATCTCTCTCTCCAGGCCTCAACTCACTTTTACTGTCTAAGCATCTCCGGCTCTCACTCTTTTCTCTTATCATACATAGAGATTCTAGTAAAGAGCTAAAAATACAAATATGGATGGAAAGGTCGTGAACAGCGTATTAATAAAGGTGTAAACTTTATTAAAAAAGAAAAAGCATGGAATTAATGCATATCATCACAACAACATAAAATTACATCAATAATCAACTAATCATCAATAGTCATCAATAATCATATACACCAACAACCACACACACAGATCACCATTTATAAAACCTGTAGAACACAGAGAGATGAAATAACTGAGTGTCAGCCCGTCCGTTTTCGGGACCATATGAAATAGCTCCAGTAAGTGGTTTTTTCGTACATATCCTCCATGGGTGATGGAATTAACCTGAATAAAATCACTGTATAGGCGCTATCATTGGTGATTCCTCCCTAATTGCACGAGGTGGTCTGGAAGACTGTTATGACTCTTTTCATAACACCATTTTCGGTCGCCCTCAAACTTTGTTTGTTGGGCTGATTTCCTATTTATTAATCTTTGTTACGACAACACAGGAAGGACGTCACGATTGTATGGGTATTTTCCGAGCGGACGTGGTTTTGTGGGCTATGACGGTTCTGAGCATCTCGTCACCGTGTCTCCATTGGGAGAATGCTGTGTATTCTGTGCTCCTGGGTATGTACTTGAAGTACTGGTTTTATAAGTGTATGTCAGCTAGGTAGTCTACGAGATAGAACCTAGTCTGATTGTATGTTATATGGACACGTCAGAGCTGAAGGAATGTGGAAGGAAAGTATATGTTAATTATTAAATATTTCATCATGATGACGGACATTGTTCCTAGTCTACAAGACGTTAGACTTACTTATAGACAGGCTGATGAGAGCTTATGTCTTATACATTGATGCATTTTAAAAGGAGCCAGTCATTGTAATTAAATTCTACATGTGTGAAACGTCCACCAGGCATTATTCAGTTTTATACTGTTTCAACTGTCAAGTACGTTTCTTAGAACTCTGCTGAATGGACTGTAGTTCAATAACCCTAGACGCCATGGACATCAGAGTCCAGTATCTCCTTCTACTCTGAAAAGGACCCGCTACACCATATGAAATAGCTCCAGTAAGTGGTTTTTTCGTACATATCCTCCATGGGTGATGGAATTAACCTGAATAAAATCACTGTATAGGCGCTATCATTGGTGATTCCTCCCTAATTGCGCGAGGTGGTCTGGAAGACTCTATCCATAGATGGCTGCTCATACGTGCGAGGTTTTAAGTATCCAGAAAATACACCAGAAGAATTCACTTGAGGACAAAAAAAGTCCCAGGCGCGCTTATCCGGCGCAAGACTCCGCTTGGCTGTAAATCCTGTTTAAACTGGTTTGGCTGTGGTTTGCTGAGTGCCCCGTTTAGGCACAAAAAAGGCGGGTGATATGGAATTCTGCTATAGGCATGCTGAGCGGGTTTGATATTCTGGAAGCCGCAATGCTCTGGCTGGTAATCCAATAGGCGAGTAGAGAACTACTACTGCATTTGGCGATTCCAGATTTTGCGTTGGCTCCGTTGCACTGCGTGAGCTTAACTTGGCGTTGACAAAAAGGGGTTTTGATTCAGGAACGGGGTTGACGATTCGTGACGCTAGCGGTATTCAGAAACCCTCTAGATCGAAGAGAATATTACGTTCTTCGCCTGACTGGAATCTGCTCTAGCGATTCGGTCTCCCTGAAACTGAGACAAAAAAAAAAAAACACCTTTTACCTCAAGCAAATAATAAATCACACTAACTTTATACAGAAAGTTTCGCTCCACTATGGGATTAAATTTATTGTAGTTATTGCTATGATAGTTTAGGGCTGTCTTTAACCATGTCTCCTGTTCCTTAAAAATATCAATTATCAACACGCGCCCGCATAGGCTTAATATCTTTTGTACACCCATGTAACTGTCATTAAATGTTCTGACAGCAAAATCTCCTCCTCTTCTCCCAATCTCAACATACAGGAAACCTAACCTGTAGTTACAGTTAAAAGAATATGCTTATTCATCTTACAACATTAAATGAATTTTTATAAACAGATTACAGCATTTGACATTACACAAATAAATCGTATGTCCCCTTTGGAAAATATATTAGCATTCCACAAAATGAGTACAAAGAAAATGCAATGTTCTTGCTATAATAATACAGTTGTGGCTAAATCATAAGATATAATTATATCTATGCCTGGTGACTGCTTTCAGTGAAAGTTATAGACTAGTGCCTAGCCACACAAGTAAGCATAAAATGATCCTCCCTTGCCACTAGAAATATCTATCAAAAAGGAATAAGTGACTATCTCCTATAATCCAGAGTTATTACCTGCATCTCACTATTCAGTTTTAAAGTGAACAATCCACACCTGACATTATCTTACAGAAATGACAGTTAATTTTTGCTGACTCTTAAACCAATGGTAAGCATTCGTGGACTGATTCTACGCCTAATATCTGTTATTGTAAGTTTAACATTTAACCCATGATAAACCGTAACAGTTTAAGCACCACTTAATAGGCCGTAGACAGCGCTACCTTATCACTGAATAAATTACTAGGAGAAGTCCTCAGAAATAAATTCACTTCCCTAACAGATATATATATATAAAAGCTAACATGAATCTAATATTATAATTATAAGATATGTCAACTCACCCCGAAAATGACTAGAACATAGGCAAACACATTCTAGTACTGTGTTAAAGTTTGCCTTATCTCATGATGGTCATCTACGGGCCAGGAAAATTTACGAATGTCTTTGTCTATTAAAACCAGTCTACTCTTATAGATCACAGGGGACGCTCCCCCCGGACCCTTGCCTGCATATTTCTACAGAAGTTCGGCGAAAGACGTAATCTAGAGTAAGACAAAAGAAATCGTGCGAAAGTTCCCCAGGTAGAGAAATGCATAACATTATGCTCTATCTTGTCTAAGGGGCGAAAACCCAAAGACTGACCGCGGGTTTGTCTCCCCCTGTTTCCAGGATGCATAATATTATGATCCGAAGCAGCGTTCTGGAAGCCAAACACAGGGACCCTTTCGCTCGTGATCAAAGGCTTTAAACGTAAGAGATATTCCCCTGGTCAGACCAGGTGCGGCTTAGATAATATTATCGTTCGCTGACCGCTACAGGCCGGAACGTAACCAAACCTCGGGTGGGGTTTGAGAAGGTGAAAAAGTTTGGCCACGAAGGTAGAAAATGAAAGAAAAAGAAAATACAAAATGACGAGGAAAACCAGGACATTTAAAAAGTAATCAAATTATGGACAAGATGGTAAAATAGATTATCGGTCACGTGACAATGGCTGAACAAGAAAACCCCTTTTTCTGCTCCGTCTGCATAAACTACACGCGTGTCTAAAAATAAAACTGGTACTGTGTTTCTTAGAAAACCTTGAGATACGCAAACTGCATAATGACCTAGATACAAATACTAGCATTAATGTCATTATACACATTACGTTAACCTAAAAGACAGACGGGCTTAGAAGAGAGAGAGAGAGAGAGAGAGAGAGAGAGAGAGAGAGAGAGAGATGCACTGAGGAACGCATGCAATAATACCACGTCGTCTCGCGATTAAAAAGTGAACGCCAATCACACGCGAAAGGCATGAAGACCTGATTTTTTCAAATAAACAGTAAATAAAAAAACACTAACGATACGAGGTTAGGTTTTGAAAACAGGTTTAAGCTCTTATTGGGAAACCTGACATTCTACTGATTTATGTCTAAGCTCCTGACATTAGCCTGACAGTACAGAAGACATCCTATGATATAGAAGTGAACGGGTGGTAAAAAACAAATACACGACTATCCTATAATAATACATATTTTGAACGAAGCCATTTAGCCCTATTAAACTTATATATTTGTGTGCCTTAGGACGTGCTGACAAAGAATATGTTATGTGATACGCAAATAGGCTAGTAATTAACAAATTATAGCCAAAATACTATAGTGGGGTTGTCTGACAGCACAAGATCATATTTGCTCATAATGGCATGTTTGAAAAACACTGCTTTAGGGGAAATGAGGCCAACAAGTTAGATACGATTTGATTGGCTGTAGTAATATGTAAGGCGAAACCTTATTAGTCGAACTGCAAATACTATTATTGTGGTTAATGGCAACGTGTAGGATGGGTAAAATTTTTTCAAAGGCTCTTGTAAACATGGTCTCATTGGTTAGAACGTTTGATATAGTCAACTAGAAGCGTCAGTTCAGGGCCAGTTTTGAAAAAAAATTTTGTGAGAAGCAAGTGCGTTGAGATCAAGCTAATATTTTTCTAATAAAAGCCTGGGATAAGGCAGATCAAAATTGTGCCAGAATTCATCGCCAGTCAACGTTACTTGTGTATATTTCCTTGAATTGTGGTAAGCTAGACATATTTCATATATATATATATATATATATATATATATATATATATATATATATATATATATATATATATATATATATATATATATATATATATATATATATATCTTCCTTTTCTTCCGTCCTTAGCCAAAGACCGACCAAGCAGTCAGAGGCCATCACGCCTTGTGGCGTCTTAAGGGCAACAGCAGATTGATTTTCTCTGTTGTAGTTTCCCATCACGCCTAGCGGCGTCTTTAGGGCAACAACAAATAGATCCATCTGCCGTTGTTTCGTAATCGGTGTGACAAGCCAACGGGTGATCAGCCCATTGGGCATATATATATATATATATATATATATATATATATATATATATATATATATATATATATATATATATATATATATAATATGAAAATTGAATATGAAATGATAAATTGTGTCTGTATGTGTGTGGTTCAGTAGCAAACAGAAGGCAAAGCCTAGATATTGCTCCACCATGTAAAAGCTTGTCAGAGAGGAGTATAACTGCATAGGCATATATGGGATTGCCAAATAGTAACATGACACCTATCCTATTGTATAGAAGGAATTAATGCTGGAATGGCAGAGGCATTGTAACCATTAGGGAGAGGAATACTGGTGTATATTGTCACATGAGAAGCTAGCAGTTGGCCTACAGCGTTGAACTCTGTGTTTGTAATGTCCTGTACTTCAGTGTGGGAATATATTATATATTAGTTCTGAAGAAGGAAATACAACCTTATTATTTCAGGGACCGTGGTACTGAAGTATTAGAGCAGCACCTGGTCTGAGTTTTGCTGGATCCAGAGGGCTGGCAGCAGACTCCTTGTCCAAGATATCGACCATTGGTGTATTTCAAGATAACTGAGAAGCAAGCGAGCCGAGGAGACAGTTTTCCTGCCGCCGACACATGAGTTAAGAATTCGTCAGCCAGAGCAGCTCACCCTTGTATAACCCACCCTAAAATTGACTGTAATACTAAATCAAGAGGGACAGTTATTGTTTTACAAATAAAAAGAACTGTGAACCCTTCAATATTATTTCCACCAGTAACAAACACATGAAGTCGTGATGACAAACAACAACCTAGCTTCAAAAGCCAGTATTACCTCATAGTACTACATCACAACCCTACACACATATTGTAATAATATTATATGTCAGGACAAAGATCCTTTTTGTATAAATTTTGTACATAAATATTGTGTTTACATTTGATTGTGATTCCTGATTCACTCTGCAGTTGGATCAGAATATCTATTATTGAAAGAAACTAATACATAATTTAAAAGTTAACACTTGACTTACTTAAGCTAGTCTTCTAGAGCAGTGGTGGCCAAGCTAAGGTTGGCCGAGGGACAGATTATGGTAAAGGGTAACACCCGAGGGCCAGACCTATAAAATCCTTAAAAAATAACGTTCTGATATTTAGTTATATATATATATATATATATATATATATATATATATATATATATATATATATATATATATATATATATATATATATATATATATATATATATATATATAATGAACCACGTACAGAAAGCAACGGCAAACTACTGTACTGCACATCTGCCAAGACATGTATACCAGTCTTTGAACTGAAATTACTGTTTAAAAAAATATAATGAATCTGTTGTTTTAATTTGTTTTGTAATTTGTAATTTGACATGTAATTATTTATTTCAAACATACATTTGTGTGTTATTTCATTGTGAAGAGTGTGGCTTCAATCAACAATAAGAGGCCGACCAAAACAGGTTGGCGGGCCGGTCAAAACAGGTTGGCGGGCCGGATCTGGCCCGCGGGCCGTAGTTTGGCCACCGCTGTTCTAGAGTGTTATATGTATGTGCTTGTCATAGTGTTGTAAAGTGTTGTGGATCTTAATTAAAGTGTTTATCTGTCTGTTGGTTGTTGTGAACTTACACTTCATCACTATCATAACCCTAGACATTCAACGTAGTCATCACAATATTCCAGAATAAGTCTGATTGAGGTCTAAATGTGGTAGCAAAGTAAGGTCATCTGTAACACACCACAATTAATAGATACAGATACCTTCACAGCTGATCTCAGTCAGTACACTAAGTCCCCTATAACTATTTATATAATCCCAACTTACCACATATATTGGGGTCCTGTCCGGGATTTTGAATCTTCTCCTATTACATATATTGGGGGTAATTCACTTCAGGGAATAATAAAAATTTAAAAGGTATTCTTGGCTGGAAAATAAATAAGGTTGAGCTCTCAGTGCTTGTGGTTGTCTTTAGTATTATTAGTCATAGATTGAATTGTTTAGTTAGACATTGTATACATTTGCCTGTTAGAAAATGGCAGACCTGGCAAAATTTCGATCTGCTGCTATGCAGGCTGCTAAAGAATTGGGAATGGAGGGGCAAATTATGATTGCTTATGTCACAACTGAATGTGACAAATTCATTGAATGCGAAGAAAAAAGATTAGAAAAAGAAGCTGAAAGAAAATTAGAATCTGATAGACTGGCCGAAGATAAGAGAATAGAGGCAGAAAAAGAACTCAAGAGGTTGCAGATTGAGGCTGACAAAGAGGCTAAGGCATTGGAGGCAGATAGGGAGATTAAAAGGCTCCAATTAGAAGAAAAAAAGGCTGAAAGGGAAGCAGAGGACAGAAGGCAAGCTACAGAAAGAGAAGAAAAGAGACTAGATACAGAAAGAGAAGAAAGGAGACAGGCTGCAGAAAGGGAAGCAGAAAAGGAGGAGAAGAGATTACAAAGGGAACATGAGTTACGACTAAGGGAGTTGGAATTTCAAGGCCATGCTCCTGAAAATGGTGCCAGTCCCTTTACCTCCGATGCCACTGCTAGTCAGGGAGCCTCAACCTCAGCTATGAGTTTTCATTTAGATCATTTTGTTGAGAAAGACGATGATATTGAGAGCTATCTAAATAGATATGAACTATTAGCTACCAAGTATGGGTTAGAGAGAGAAAGGTGGAGCTTAAAGTTATCACAAGGGCTTCGTGGTACAGCTTATGATGTTTTTGCCAAAATGAGCAGAGATGATCAAGACAACTATGACATGTTAAAGCAGGCTCTTTTGTTAAGATATGAAAAGAATGGAGAACTTTATAGAAAAAAATTTAGGAATGCTAAACTACTGTCAGGTGAGACATATCACCAGTTCTCTGCACGGTTAGAGACATACTTGGAGAAATGGACGGCTCTGGGGAAAACCCAAGATCTTAAGGAAATGATCCTTATAGAGCAACTAAGAGAGTCCATGGCTCCAGACTTGAGAAAGTTTCTCATGGAACAAGGTGCAGAGAGGCTGGGTGAGTTACTAAATGTTGCTGAAAGATATCAGGCAGCTCAAGCAGAAGTAACAGGTAATAAAAAGAAACAGGTAGACTATTTTAAGGCACCACAAAACTTTAATAAATTTGATCATAGAGATCAGAACAAAGGTAAGCACCAGTTTGATAGGCCACGGTATGAAAATAAAAATAAAACCCCACAATTCGATGAAAGGAAATATGACGAAAGAAAATCTTTCAACCAAACAAAGAGGTGGTGTAAGAATTGTCGGATGGACAATCATGATACTGACCATTGCAGAAGGAAACCTGTGCATATGGCCACCCTTCAGGTCAGGTCGACCTCTAGAAAGGAGGAGGATATTCTGATAGATACCACTCCAGATGAGATGAGGAAGGCGCAGGCTGGGGATAAGACCCTCAAGCTTTGTTTTAGAAAATTGTCCAATTGTCATACACCTCCAGGAAAAGGAGACTTCTATATGAAGAACAAACTGATATACCGGAAGACCGGAACTAGATCCAAAGGTCAGGGACAGCTGGTACTTCCTAAAAGGTATAGGGCAGACTTAATAAGGAGCTTACATGTGAGAAACGATGGGGACCATGAAAAAATAGGTACCATCATCCAAAAGGTAGCTCAAAATTATTATTGGCCCAAGGCAAGGTGGGACATTGAGAATTTTGTAGAAAGGTGTAGCATAGCACATGAGGGAACACCCACAAGTGGGAACATTGATCAGGACCTGGACACGCCACTGGGCAAACGTAGGCCTGAAAATAGAAAGAATAATAAAGTGGACCGAGTGGAATGGGAAGCCCCTTTTCACGGACAATCTTCAATTGACTGTTTTACAATGGCCACTATGCAGAGAGTGCAAAAAGATGTCTTACCCCAGGATAAGCCGAAAATCCCTCAATCGGACTTATGTAAACTGGAGGAAGAAGATGTAGAGAGGAAATCTCTCATCAAGAATTCTAAGTGGGGAGAGAGCGCCAAGAAAAAAATTGGTAGCGGTCGTTTTGTGAATGATGATTCTGGGACGAAAAATCATCACTACAGTGCTTCTGGTGGAAGAGACCCTACCGGTGCATGGAAAAATAGATCCACAATATTAAAGGTCCATATGTAGTCTGTTAAGAACGTGGACTGATGAAAAGGCAGAGGAAAATATTACATCATCATACCAATATGTGAATGAGCTGACCACTCGTTTAAAAACTGGCTGGAAACTTGCCAATGAAAATTTGAGACAAGCCAGGAAAAAACATGCTGCCTATTACAACAAGAAAGCTAAAGACAGAGATTTGGCTGTGGGAGAGAAGGTACTGCTTCTTCTACCCGGTTGTCAGAATAAGTTGCAAATTGGATGGCAAGGTCCATATACAGTTCTAGAGAAGGTATCTAGAACAAATTATAAGATAGATAAGAAGGGGAAAGAAAAAATCTATCATGTGAATCTCCTGAAGAAATATTTCTGGAAAAACTAACCTGGGTGCTGATTTTCTAAGCCGCCATCCGTGTGATGAGAATCACCGTGATCACCAGGAATAATATTAAATTTCTCTATGTGTATATAGAATTATGGACTGACATATGATGTCTGTTTTAAGTGGGGAGAATTTGTGTTGAAAAATTCTAATCCACATATATAAATTAGAAAATAAATGTAAAGCCTAACGAAGTAATTCAATAGAAAGAAAGAAGAATGGGGAAAGATCAGTGCGTTCACAATAGCGTACGCCGGTGTTGTAGAACGCCATAATGGCTGAACAAGAAAACCCCTTTTTCTGCTCCGTCTGTATAAACTACACGCGTGTCTAAAAATAAAACTGGTACTGTGTTTCTTAGAAAACCTTGAGATACGCAAACTGCATAATGACCTAGATACAAATACTAGCATTAATGTCATTATACACACTACGTTAACCTAAAAGACAGACGGGCTTAGAAGAGAGAGTGAGAGAGAGATGCACGGAGGAACGCATGCAATAATACCACGTCGTCTCGCGATTAAAAAGTGAACGCCAATCACACGCGAAAGGCATGAAGACCTGATTTTTTCAAATAAACAGTAAATAAAAAAACACTAACGATACGAGGTTAGGTTTTGAAAACAGGTTTAAGCTCTTATTGGGAAACCTGACATTCTACTGATTTATGTCTAAGCTCCTGACATTAGCCTGACAGTACAGAAGACATCCTATGATATAGTAGTGAACGGGTGGTAAAAAACAAATACACGACTATCCTATAATAATACATATTTTGAACGAAGCCACTTAGCCCCATTAAACTTATATATTTGTGTGCCTTAGGACGTGCTGACAAAGAATATGTTATGTGATACGCAAATAGGCTAGTAATTAACAAATTATAGCCAAAATACTATAGTGGGGTTGTCTGACATCACAAGATCATATTTGCTCATAATGGCATGTTTGAAAAACACTGCTTTAGGGGAAATGAGGCCAACAAGTTAGATACGATTTGATTGGCTGTAGTAATATGTAAGGCGAAACCTTATTAGTCGAACTGCAAATACTATTATTGTGGTTAATGGCAACGTGTAGGATGGGTAAAATTTTTTCAAAGGCTCTTGTAAACATGGTCTCATTGGTTAGAACGTTTGATATAGTCAACTAGAAGCGTCAGTTCAGGGCCAGTTTTGAAAATAAATTTTGTGAGAAGCAAGTGCGTTGAGATCAAGCTAATATTTTTCTAATAAAAGCCTGGGATAAGGCAGATCAAAATTGTGCCAGAATTCATCGCCAGTCAACGTTACTTGTGTATATTTCCTTGAATTGTGGTAAGCTAGACATATTTCCTATATATATATATATATATATATATATATATATGTATATATATATATGTATATATATATATATATATATATATATATATATATATATATATATATATATATATATATATATATATATATATATATATATATATATATATATATATATATATATATATAAATATATATATATATATATATATATATGAAAATTGAATATGAAATGATAAATTGTGTCTGTATGTGTGTGGTTCAGTAGCAAACAGAAGGCAAAGCCTAGATATTGCTCCACCATGTAAAAGCTTGTCAGAGAGGAGTATAACTGCATAGGCATATATGGGATTGCCAAATAGTAACATGACGCCTATCCTATTGTATAGAAGGAATTAATGCTGGAATTGCAGAGGCGTTGTAACCATTAGGGAGAGGAATACTGGTGTATATTGTCACATGAGAAGCTAGCAGTTGGCCTACAGCGTTGAACTCTGTGTTTGTAATGTCCTGTACTTCAGTGTGGGAATATATTATATATTAGTTCTGAAGAAGGAGGTACAACCTTCTTATTTCACGGACCGTGGTACTGAAGTATTAGAGCAACACCTGGTCTGAGTTTTGCTGGATCCAGAGGGCTGGCAGTAGACTACTTGTCCAAGATATCGACCATAGGCGTATTTCAAGATAACTGAGAAGCAAGCGAGCAGAGGAGACAGTTTTCCTGCCGCCGACACATGAGTTAAGAATTCGTCAGCCAGAGCAGCTCACCCTTGTATAACCCACCCTAAAATTGACTGTAATACTAAATCAAGAGGGACAGTTATTGTTTTACAAATAAAAAGAACTGTGAACCCTTCAATATTATTTCCACCAGTAACAAACACATGAAGTCGTGATGACAAACAACAACCTAGCTTCAAAAGCCAGTATTACCTCATAGTACTACATCACAACCCTACACACATATTGTAATAATATTATATGTCAGGACAAAGATCCTTTGTATAAATTTTGTACATAAATATTGTGTTTACATTTGATTGTGATTCCTGATTCACTCTGTAGTTGGATCAGAATATCTATTATTGAAAGAAACTAATACTTAATTTAAAAGTTAACACTTGACTTACTTAAGCTAGTCTTCTAGAGTGTTATATGTATATGCTTGTCATAGTGTTGTAAAGTGTTGTGAATCTTAATTAAAGTGTTTATCTGTCTGTTGGTTGTTGTGAACTTACACTTCATCACTATCATAACCCTAGACATTCAACGTAGTCATCACAATATTCCAGAATAAGTCTGATTGAGGTCTAAATGTGGTAGCAAAGTAAGGTCATCTGTAACACACCACAATTAATAGATACAGATACCTTCACAGCTGATCTCAGTCAGTACACTAAGTCCCCTATAACTATTTATATAATCCCAACTTACCACAATCATGTACCAGTTAATTAATTTTCAGCTCTGCTTTCCCATTGCACCAAGCTCTGCACTCCCTGCCAAGGCTGATGACAACTTGCTGGTAGTTTGTCCAGTTATCACCTGACTTACTCCACCCTTGGATACATTTTCACTATCCATGACATCCGTCTCTTTATCCTGGCTCAGACCGACAGTACATAGTCAACAGCATACGAGGGGCACTACATGAGATGTTTAAATGCGAGGAAACCAGCTCTAAAGTCAATCCTAACAAGGCCTGTGTGATGTGGCGCTCCTTGAACAACTCCAAAGTGAAAGCAGACCTTTCAGATCTTACTCTCAATGTGCAAAATATTGAAAGGCAAGACAAGCTGAAATATCTTGAAGTCACGTTTGGTCACGGGCTATCGTACAAGTTCCATGTTGAGAGAATCATACAGAAGTGCAAGCGAGGTCTGGCACCCTTAACAACTATGGCTGACGTGTACCTGGAGCAGAGATTACTATTTCTACTGTATCATCGCCTTGTCATATCGGTAGTCGAACGTGGGCTGGGAATACTCACCCTGTCAGTAACACCATGTGAACGATTGGAACACACTCAAAATGAAGGGATGCGTATAGTCTTGAACTTTACGCGAGATACCCCCTTTGCAGGATATTGTGAGTATGAAGAAGCGTAAAGCATTCGTAAACAATTGAAGTTTGTATCTGTTACCTTACACACTGCATCTGTTACTCCCACTTACATTCACTGAGCGTTATCTAATATACTTGTTTTGTAAATATGCTACTACTAGCAATAACCCGTCAAACTTGACGGGTTTTTAATTATAGTGTGCTGTTTCCGTTCCCGGATGAGCAGATAGAAGTAGATTCTTAGAGTGTTTTTGGTTTCTTTCCATTATACAGTGTAATCAAACTGTTCATGAACACCGTCATTTGAACGCTTTTCTTTGTTGATTGTAACTATTTTCGGGAGAGTATATATAATGGAAACAATACAAGTGTTCAACAGGGTTGCATTCCTTAGCTGTGACCAACTTACACACGGCGAGAATTATGTTATTTTAGATTCAATTTAAAAGTTCTTTGATGACAACATTTCGTGTGAAAGTGCATGGATTGTTTTCAAAGAGTGTTCCCTGATAATTAGTGGTTTTAACAAAAACTTTCAAGTTTTCATGATTTGTACATCGGGTGAGGGCTCATTCACACCAATTTTACGCACTTTTTCTTTGTCGAGCGCTACTAATTTCGTGAAAGAATAAAAAAATAAAAAATAAATAAATAAAACCAAAGTATTTGTTTTATACACATAAGGAAGGGAAACCCGAGACCTGTTAACAGTAAATAAATATTATACAAACATAAAGGTATGTTTTCAGGCACTCGTGAGAAATAAAGAAGTAGAAAACCAGACAACAGAAAAACAACAGACGTGACTAATATTTATTTACTGTTTACAGGCCTCGGGTTTCCCTTCCTTATGTGTTATAAATGTTTATACAATACCAAAACCTACCCTCTGTCCTGTACTTACTGTTCTTGGTCTTCTATCATTTACTAGACACAGTATTAAGGTCTTTGTCTTGTGTAGTCTGACCTATACTGTATAATAGGGGAACAACAGAAGTGATTGCGTCATTAATAGGCTGGACTGCCCTAGGTAAATTTCCGGTGTTATGTGTTGCGGTTCGCACTAATGACCCGTCATCGAAGCATCATTTTTTGATGATGCCTAGATGGCAGGGAGGATAGTTTGATTCGCTTGCATTGCTAGGCGGTGGTGTCGGACAGAAGGTCCTGGGTTCGAGTCCTGGGTAAGCCACTCACGTCTGTTGTTTTTCTGTTGTCTGGTTTTCTACTTCTTTATTTCTCACGAGTGCCTGAAAACATACCTTTATGTTTGTCTAATATTTATTTGTTTTATATAACACTCACGCCGCGCAAGTTGCACACCGTGCGTTGTGCACTTTTTTTTCTGGCGCGAGTTACTATTTTGAGCGTAACATACATCGGTAATTACACTGACAAACAACATTTTTCTTTCTTATATAAGAATAAGTGTTCTTAGGTCAGTTTCTTGCGCTGATTTCAAATTTGAAATCCGTTTATCTCTATCACGTCAGGTTCTTAAGATATTTGTGAATAAATATATTTTTGGGAAACCGTTATTTGCTCCGTTTCATTTTTACTATATAACTTTTTAAAAATTAATAAAATGCAAAATAATTCTACTTTTTATACAGCTAAAAGATGCATGACATATGTTACATTATATTTCAAATAGTTACTGTTTTTTGAAATAATTCTGAGTGAAACATGGCTTCTAGAAGTTGTAGAAATTCGGCTGATCTGTTCTGTTACGTGTGCGGATATTTTACCGATCGTGTTCACCAGAAAAACTTTACAACATTGCTAAAGAAAGCATATGAACTTTATTTCGATTCGAAAGTTGATGATGCAAATAAATCTTGGATGCCAAATGCAGTTTGTTCGACTTGTACAAATACATTGGCAGGTTGGTTACGAAAATCGCCGAAGCATAAGTCGATGCCTTTTGGAGTGCCAGTAATATGGCATGAACCGCCAAATCATGCTACTGATTGTTACTTCTGCTTGACAAATATCTATGGTTTCACTTTTAAAACTAGAAAGTCTGTGGTTTATCCAAATATTGAATCGGTTTCGAAACCAGTGCCTCATGATCCAATCACGTGTCCGATCCCAGTTCCACCAGAACAATATCCGTTGGACATGAATGAACCATCAGAAAGTGATAGTTTACCTGCTTTAGAAACTAATTCTGACTCGGATTATATACCGGTGAATGATGGTGTTCACTTAATTAACCATTCAGAACTTTCAGATCTAATACGTGATCTCGCTCTCACCAAAGGACAAGCGGAATTACTCGGTTCGCGACTCAAAGAATGGAATCTTTTAGCGCCCAATACTCCGATATCTACATTTCATCATAGACACAGAGAACTTGTTCAATACTTTGAGATGAATGATGACATTTGCTATTGCAAAGATGTAAAAGGTCTAATGGTGCACCTCGGTCATGAGCACATAGTCAACGAATGGCGACTTTTCATCGACTCTTCCAAGACTAGTCTAAAAGCCGTGTTATTGCATAATGGAAATTTATTTTCATCAATTCCAGTCGCTTACTCTGTTCATATGAAAGAAACTTATGACAATATGGCTATACTTTTGGCAAAAATAAAGTACAATGACTACCAATGGCGGATTTGTGGAGACCTAAAGGTCATTGCAATTCTCACGGGCATGCAGACTGGGTATACTAAATTTTGTTGCTTCCTATATGAATGGGACAGCCGCAACAGACAGGAACATTATGCAAGAAAGGTGTGGCCTATCAGGGATCGTATGCAGCTCGGGCATAAAAATGTAATACACGAGCCATTAGTTAACAAAGACAGCATCATTTTACCACCGTTACATATAAAGTTGCGGCTCATGAAGAATTTCGTAAAAGCGTTAGATAAAACGAGCAAAGCTTTCACTTATCTTCGAGAAAAGTTTCCGCAAATTAGCGATGCAAAGATAAAGGAAGGTATCTTTGTAGGACCTCAGATTAGGAAAGTTATTGCAGACAAACAATTCGAGAACTTGTTACATGGTAGTGAACTTCGCGCATGGATAGCATTCAAATCGATCGTCTATAACTTTCTGGGAAATCTTAAATCTGTCGACTATGTGCATATTGTTATGGGCTGTAACATGTCCCTCAAAATCCATTTGCTCGATTCGCATCTTGACTTTTTCCCTGACAACCTTGGCGAAGTCAGCGATGAACATGGAGAACGATTCCATCAAGATATCGCCGTAATGGAGTCACGTTATCAAGGACAGTGGAGTGTGACCATGCTTGCCGATTATTGTTGGATGCTTCATCGCGATGTACCACATGCCATTCACCGACGAAAGTCGACTGCAAAGAAATTCAAGCCTACATAACTGTTATACTTCTTGTACAAATGATGTTGTTATACTGTATGCGTTGTTAAAAAACTTCAATTGCGTATTTCTAGAGATCCCGACCTGATAGAGAAAAACGGTTTGCAGATTTAAAAACAGCGCATTAAAATTGACCAGAAAAACATAGAAATGTTAGAGAAAGAAAAAAAAATTTTTTTTTTGTTAGCCAGTGTTATGTTAGGTGGGATTGGATATGGGATATCAATTTACCATGTCATTTTCCCCAGTTAGTTTTTAAAATGTGTTCTGTTGTGTACCGAACTGTTGATTTGTACATGATATTGCAGAACCATACTTTATGATTCTGTCATTGAATCCTGAACTAACACACACGACTTTTTTGTTTTTTTTTGTTGTTTTTTTTCTTAAACAAAATCAATCGTTGTAATTTTATAAAAAAGTTTTTAATGTCCCAGTCTCTTCCTTGTTAAATTTCCAAATTCGTTGATCCTGTTCTTGTTTGCAACACATTTTGCTGGATTGCTTCATGAGTCGTTGGTCAAAGTCTTTGTGCAGTAGTTAGGTGTAGAATTGTGTTAATTTTGAGAGACTGTTCTGGGCACTTTCATTCATTCATAACCCTCCACTCCCAAAGGAGCATAGGCCTTCAACAAACACATGCCAAGTCCTCCTGTCACGTGCCATCATCTCAAGTTCCTTCCACGTTCTCCTTATCATTTTCATCTCGTTTCCAGCTCTCTTCTCCACATGCTTCTTGGTCTACCTCTGCCTCTCTTGCCCTGGGGGTTCCAGAACAAGGACTGCCTTGTAATGCTATCAACAGGTTTCCTCAGTGTGTGTCCTATCCATCGCCATCGTCTTCTTCTCATCTCTTGTTCCACTGGCACTTGTCTAGTTCTTGTCATCAGTTCCACGTTGGTAACCTTGTCATACCATTTTAATCCCTCTATTCTACGCAAGCACCCATTTATGAAAGTCTGTAGCTTTTTGGTTGTTGACTTTGTTGTTCTCCATGTCTCAGAGCCATACAATAGGACTGACTTCACATTTGAGTTGAAGATTCTTATTTTCGTGTTGGATCCGATTTCTCTTGATCTCCATATATTTCCCAATGCAATGAAAGCTCCTCTTGCTTTTTGTATTCTTATTTTGATATCACTGTCTGTCCCTCCAACTTTGTCTATATTGCTGCCAAGATATGTGTACGATTCTACATCTTGTATTGGTGCTTCTTCAAGTTCAACCCTGTTTTCATTACCTGCATTTATTCTCATTATCTTTGTCTTTTCCCTGTGTATTTTCAGACCCAATTGCTGTGACCTCTCATCGAGTGTTTTAAATTTGTCCTGCATCTGATTACGGTTATGGGACAGAAGAGCCAAGTCATCAGCAAAATCCAGATCATCCAACTGCTTAGTCAGAGTCCACTGGATTCCATTTCTGTTGTGTGTTGTCGATGTTCTCATAACCCAGTCTATTGTTAGTAAGAAAAGAAATGGAGACAAGAGGCATCCCTGTCGCACTCCTGTTCTTTTCCCAAACGGTTCTGTAAGCTGTCCTTCATGAAGAACTCTGCATGTCATGTCTTCATATGTTTTCTTTATTAAATTAATGATCTTCAGGGGAACTCCATAATGCCTCATCAATTTCCAAAGTGATTCTCTGTCTACACTGTCAAATGCCTTTTCGTAGTCCACAAATCCGATGAATAATGGTGAATTCCATTCCAGACTTTGTTCAACTATTATTCTCAAAGTGGCTATCTGGTCTGTACAAGATCTGTTTTGTCGAAAACCTGCTTGTTCATCTCTCAGTTTCTTGTCTATGGACAATGCTAGGGGTAACTTCAGCAACTACAAACGATGGCTCGCGATATACAACGACAGGGGGACATTGAGCAATGACAAAACACTTGGAAGGCGAATCATCATACATGTAATGACGAACTTCATATGCGAACAACATAATTCATCAGTTTACAATAGTATTCAGCAAGTTTTCTTATCCTTCCACACAATAGAGATCATTCAGACTGTCGCGGTTTGTCGCCCATGATCTGCCGTAGTGGTCCACTAATGTCACATTCCAAAGTGTTAACGTAAAGGTAACAACATTCGCTCAAGGTTACTCTTGGCAGTGATATAAATAGAAGGGTTATGCTCCTATTCAATGGAGCATTTTAGGATGGAAATTACATAAAAACTGCGTTTACTAAATTGGTTGTACAATTTGTATCCCCCACCCACTTCTGTGAGATACATATTTGTCACGACGTGACACTTGACTCGTATTTAATGAACCCCAAGCCGAAGGTAATTCAGAAAAATGTTGTTCTGTTTAGCTCTGTATATAGTTATTTAAAATGAGTCATACGGGCGCAAACATCAGCTTTAAATCAACCACGTTATCAGCTTGAAATAAGGATTCATACTTACATATATATAAACTTACTTACTTACTTAGTCGTTCCCCTTCTACCGTGAGGTGTAGAGGTTTGGAAGAGAGAGCGCCAGACTATCCTATCGGCTGTCTTCCTCCTGGCCTGGTTCCATTCTAGTCCTCGATCCTTCAAAGATTGTCTTATGTTGTCCTCCCAGCGGACTCTGGGTCGTCCTCAGGGTCTGGATCCTTGGCTCTTTGTTTCCCATGCTTGTCGTGGTATCCGATCTTCTCCCATTCTGCAGACATGGCCAAACCATCTTAATTGGGACTGTTCTACTTGGGTATATAAACACGTATATTTATTTATGAAACATAGTTGAAACATGATTAAAATTGAAAATGGGTAACTAGAAAAAATAGGTAAATAGGTACTTTTTCGTAATAAATTGGTATACAAACGCTTTTGCATAGGATAGCCGATAGTAAGTACTGCTGCTGTTAAGGTGTAGTCTTACCAAGCAAGATGGCGTTATTGACAATGATTAGGATACAAAACCTTAACTTCACCACTTGAGGAACATTCCTCGGAAATGTGGTGTCACAAAATTAACACTTTTAATGTGAAAAGTATTTCTTATATTTATCATATTCGTGCAAATCTTTTCCTATTTCATATCCTGGCGTCTGGTATCCGCTCTGAATGATGAAAATTGAATCAGTGATGAATCTTTAAACTCCTCTATGAATCGGACGCTCTTCATAAAATGTTTGTCTCGATTCCAACACGCAATCAATTTATATCTTAGAGATCGTACGGGTTCTCAAGATTACTCTCAGCACTTCCTCGCACTTTCTTTATATTATTGTGTAATATTGTTATGCTCTTTTTTTTTTTTTTTTGCATATTTAAAACTTCAATTTTAGTGAATTCATGTTCCTGGTTATACGTGCGCCTAATTCGCTGTGCTTCAGTAAGCAGAAGAGAAAACAAAACGCCGAAAGGAACACCGGGAAAAGAAACAGGTGAGGACTGTCACCTCAGGGGCGAATTCCCATAGTCAGTTATGACTGAAGGGCTGTCACCTCAGGGGCGCATTCCCATAGTCAGTTATGACTGAAGGGCTGTCACCTCAGGGGCGCATTCCCATAGTCAGTTATGACTGAAGGGCTGTCGTCTTAGGCGCGCATTCCCATAGACAGTTATGACTGAAGGGCTGTCACCTCAGGGGCGCATTCCCATTGTCAGTTAGGACTGAAGGGCTGTCACCTCAGGGGCGCATTCCCATAGTCAGTTATGACTGAAGGGCTGTCACCTTAGGGGAGCATTCCCATAGTCAGTTATGACTGAAGGGGCTTTTATTATTATTATTATACATATTCATTTAAACTCAAAGTCGGAGTTACTAAATTGTGTGTAATGCACATATTTCTCTCACCTCTTAGTACTGACCTTAATCTTTTAGTTATGGGCTATCGTCTGGAGCAACACTCTTTATTCATCTATAAAGTTGATTGGACAACAACCTTGGTTAGCTTCTGCTATTTCACTCAAGCTATATCCATTTACCGCCATTTGACCTTCATAAATAACAATATAGAAGTACACTGTTTCATTCTCACAAGCATTTCTTTAGAAGATTCTTTTCACTTTCATCGGCATTCTTTCTGCTCTCCCCTACTTGCAACACTTCACTTAAAATGTTGTCTGTAGCTATGTATTATGACATATCTTTTGAGTTGCGTTTTTATTTTGCCTGTTCGTCAAAAAATAATAATGCATTTATAGTATCTGATGTTTTCATTTGCGTCTAAACAGTAGAAGTGATAGAACAATTCTTCTGTATGTCGCGTTACAGCCGTGGAACTAAATTGCACGCCTTTGAAACAAGGCGCGTTTCTTCCCAATATATGTACTCAGTTTTTTTGTTTTTTTTTTAAAACAAATATTCATGCCTCTGTTGCTTTTCAGTGACAACAGAAGAATTTAGTACCATCATCAGAGAAAGAGCACAACGTTTAGTCATCGGGTGACAAGTGGCCTTCGAATTCAGTCCTGAATACGATAGTTAAGCCATGTCTGTAGAATGGAAGAAGATTGGCTTCCACGACAAATATGAGAAACCAAAAGCCATGTTCCGAGACCTGAAGGACAACCCAGAGTTCGATGGGAGGACAACATTAGAAAATTCCTTGAAGGATCGAGGACCAGATTGGATCTAGCTAAGTGTACTTTTACTTGTTCCGCAGTTTTGTTCATTCTTTTTTTTCGTTTCGTTGATTATTTACTTTCTTGTTTGGGTATTTCTTTTAGGTTTTACGATTTTCATGTATTATTATTGTTCTTTTTTCGCTCATCACTGTGGGTGTTTACTTTTTCCATCTGCTTGTATCGCTCATTTGGTGTATGTTTCTCATCATCGTATGTTTTTGTAGTACCTATATGTAATTCTTGTCTTTGTCACCTGTTTGGGGCTGACGCAGTATAAAACCCGAAACGTCCCTTGTTTCATGTGAACCGTTATTTGTAGAACTGATTCAATACCGTTTTATTGGTTTATATACTTATACTAGATTGGAACCAGGCCAGAAGGGAGACAGCCGATAGTATGGCGCTCTCTCTGGCAAATCTCTACACCTCGGGGTAAAAGAGAGACGAATAACTAAATCTTCTAAACTACACAAGAGTCTGTTTCTGTCTTCTATGTTGAACGCTTTCTCATGATCTACAAAAATTATGTAGCAAGGAAGGGAGCTGATCACCCCTCCTCATAAGGCTGGACTTAAAATTTTGAAGTCTCTAACAGTTCAACCTCGTATCTACTATGAGACTTACTTTAACTTTACCTTTACATATTTCATTCTTTGAAAATTCATGTAAACAATAAACTCGGCTAATTTATTCAAACAGCAAATACAGTATCCAATGTCCTTTCTATCCCTTGTTGTTCAAGTCTCTCTGTCGATTCATCGCAGAACTTGATGACATTTTACTTATAAAATAGAGCAAAGTCAAGCTGATAAATTTCTTATTATAATTTTTCTAACCACGATAAGCTTCTCGAATGGACGAACTCACAAACAGTAATATGTTATTGTAATACTGCTAAGCTATATCCCATTTCAGACGTATATCCTCAAACCAGGAGTCACAGTTTACACAGAGTTGCAGTTTTTAGTATTTCAAACATTTTGTTTCAGGATCATTATTATTAATATTTACGCATTGCTGAAACAAAGGACTGGATTTAAAAGTAATTTTTTTGGTATATTAATGTATGGTTATAGTACTGGCAAAGGGAGAATTAAGTTTTATAAATGAATTTTTGTGGAGTTTCTCTACTATTTGTGGTGAATTGTTAGGGAAGATCCGTTCCTCCATACACCTTCAATGACGTCACATAAATGGTCGTCTGTTGTTGTTATTTTTTTTTAAATCTACGTACAGTCTTAAGCCAATTGCAGGCTAGGTATTCAATGATTTTAATTTCAAAAGAAAGAAAAAACTGTGGTAGTATTTTTAGATATAGCTAGGACTTATGATGAATGCTGGAGAGATGGTGCTCTCTTTAAAATGAAGAAGATAGGAGTAACCGGTAAAATATATAATTATTTAGAGAATTTTCTGCAAGATAGATATTTGACTGTTCAGGTAAACAATGATAGATCAGAACTGTATGAACAACAAAATGGAATACCCCAAGGATCAGTAATGTCTCCTTCAATTTTTACAATAATGGTAAATGATTTAGGTGAGGAATTCAATGATATAACAAATAAATTGTCACAGTTTGCAGATGATGTTGCTATATGGAGGACTGGGAGACATCTGCCAAAATTATATAAGGATCTACAGAAGCAAATAAATAAAGTATGTAAATGGATGACAAAATGGGGTTTTCAGCTGAATACAAATAAAACATTGGGAATGATCTTCAGTAAAGGTAGGGTTGTAAAAAATAAAATTATAGATATAAATATCCAAGGGCAAAATATAAATACAGTGCAAACCCCTCGATATCTAGGGATGATATTGGACCAACAGCTGAACTGGAATAAACACATAGATAAGCTAGTGGAGTCTTGCAGAGGATTGATTAACTTATTAAGATATTTGAAAGGTAATGGATGCGGTGCAAGCACTAAGACAATGCTCACTTTTTATAAATTTTTTATTACAGGAAAAAAAGATTATGGAAGTATAATAAATGACTGCTGCACACAGTAACAAGATTAAATTAGACAGAATTCAACATCGGGCTTTATGTACAATAGCAGGTGCAATCAGATCAACATCAAGTGGAGCTATAGAGGTGGCTTTAGGAATTCTACCCTTGGAATTACGGAGAAAGGAGTTAAGACTAAATTACATGAACAGAGTTATGTTAGATAAGTCTCACCCAGCACATACAGCTTTTACCAGATGCCAACTAACAACTCAGGCCAATCCAATGAATACCACTAGATACCCTACAGGATGGAAGTGTATGGAGGAAATTGTCCATCTGGGTACATTAATTACATCAATTAATAACAGTTGTGAATACAAGCCAGTAATTCCACCCTGGGAGATCAAGAACCCAGACACGGACTACCACCTAGCAGAAATACTTAAGAAAACAAATAATATAGAAAATATTAAAAACACAGCCAATAAATATATACAACAAATATCAAAAGACAGCCTTGCTGTGTACACAGATGGATTCAAGGGAGAGGATGGCAAATTGGGGATAGGAATATATATTCCAATATGGAAAATGGCAAAAGAATATAGCATCACGGAAAATACATCCATTTTCACTGCAGAGATGGTGGCAATACTAAAAGCACTAGAAATATTCTCTAATAACCCTATTTC
Organism: Oreohelix idahoensis; assembly: GCA_024509875.1. Taxonomy (NCBI): domain Eukaryota; kingdom Metazoa; phylum Mollusca; class Gastropoda; order Stylommatophora; family Oreohelicidae; genus Oreohelix; species Oreohelix idahoensis. The sequence goes on along the minus strand of JAMPIV010021824.1, from coordinate 118,330 downwards.
TGGCTACTACATACTTGTATTCCAGAGGATGTTCAGTCTTAATTGCTTGGATATCTTCACATGTTGGCATAGAGGGAAATGAAAAGGCAGATAAAGAAGCCAAGAAAGGTAGATCTGATAAAAATCTAATAAATGTAGGGACGAGTAAATCAGAGATTATGAGCTTAATTGAAGATTTAATAACAGATGAATGGAAAGCAGAGTGGGATAAAAATCTGAAAGGAAGACATGCATATAAGTTGTTCAAGGCTCCAACAAGAAAATATCAGATATCTAGGGAATTGAAAATTCCCAGTAATAAGAAACTTCTCAGACTACAGCTGGGAAAAGGCTATTTCAGAATAGAAGAACCTTACTGTGCAGTATGTCTTCAAGCCAATAATATAGAACATTTCTTGTTAAAATGTAAGAGGTATGAACAAATGAGAATACCAATATTAGATTATTTGCAGGCATCCAATTTACCTATAAATATAGAAGAGGTGTTAAAAGTAGACAGACCTAGGGAAATGCATAATATAGTCCAACAATATTTAACACGAACAAATGTTAATATATAGTGGCTGGGAAGGTGAAGGTCTGATGCTGTTATTACAATGCTTATGACTTTTAACAGATGAAAGTCAATTAATTATCAGTTAAAGTCAGTTATATAACTGGAACCGCCAAGCCTTTACACCCCTTCACTTTAATATTATTCTTGTTCAGTGTTTCTTCTTGATTTTGTTTGTTTGTTTTATTTTATTTTATTTAACGTATAAGCACAATTGTGATTGTCCCTATTTACAATGATTTGACAAATGTGATGCCACTTTCTCATATCGGCAGTTTTTCATATTATTTGGAATTGAAAACAATATATATCCTAATTATAACCCATCAGAGGTTGAACGGGATATTTTTCTTCATTAATTTATATTTAAAAAAAAAGATAATAATAATTTAGAAAATGGCATACATTTTGCCACTATCACGCCGGTTATTATGGATTCTTTCTCACAGCATGTCTAAATGAACTTTGATTGCCACAGCCTATTTCTTCATTGTTGTAACGAAAGCCGGGCCTTCTCACTAGACATTTCTGTGATTGATTTGAAGCTTTTCTGAGTTGTCTCGTGTTTCAGTCGGCTTTTTGTCTTTCCTGTTCATCGGTTAGAGGCCACGTTGATAGCATAATTTTGGTAGAAATATTGTATTCATCATTTTCCTTTGCGTTCCTCGCGTAGCACGGAACCACCACTATAGCTGGCCCTCTTTACAGGAAGTCTGCACGAAGCATTCATGTGCTGTTGCTGTTTCTGTAGTGATTTGTTTTTACATGATGAGGTAGCCAGCCACAGCACAACCTCATATTAGTCGCTTTGTACGGGATACATGTGGGAGCAATTTTTTGTGTGCCACCCCGGCTGCGCGTGCCATTGGTTCATCACCCCTGATCTATGCTCTTACGCACGGCACGTGCAGAGGACAAAATGGATAGGAAGTTGTCTCATTCCCTGGATTGCAGGGCTGTTGAAGGACTTTCGTGTGGGGTTACTGGTTGTGTTGCCTGAATTCTGATCGTGCTAATGTTCTTACGCGAATGGGGTGAACCTCACCTTCGGTTTGTCGTAATGCCTGAACTTGGCATCAAGATGTAAACAACTGTTCATCTTATTAACTCAGCAACTTGACATAAAATACGTAATTCATAAGGTTGAATGGTGTAACGTGATTCAACGAATAATGCCTCCGGTTCGAGTCCTTCACAATTTAATATGGATTACACACATACATAAACAGTTCAATTCACACATGAGGTACATGCATCAATCAATCAATAGCGTAGACTGCTGTTTTACGTGTCAATGTCCGTTTAAGGATACAATGCAGTAATTGTCGTCAGAACATCACAGCTATATGCACGCGCAGATAGAATGGCTACCTGCCGACAGTGAGACTGTGAGTCTAATTACTTCGTATAAAGTAGACGATTATCTTTCTCCTTCCAAGGATTTAGTTAATCACTAACCTCCATAAGTTTCCTCTCTCGTAGAGTTCTAGGACTGACCCTGGTCCTGCATAAATACACATATAAATGGCTATATCATGCCATTAATTTGGAAGGCTAGAAAAACGCAGCTATTCAGCTTGACGGTCAAGTAACAAAGGGTAGCGTCTCCTAGTTACCGACTGTGACCCAAACAACGCTAGACACGTCATAATCGATCGTGTATGGAGCGTTCAATAATTGAAACATCTATCGCAATATATTAAATGTCTTAACCTTTACAATTGCACGTCTGCTAACCTTTAGCAGACGGCGTTAATAACATATACCGTAACAATTCCCTGTACACCGGGGAAAAAAAAATCGATAGATTTTTTTTTTCTAGATCTATCCGACTTAACAATTTTTCAAAAAATTTAACACAATTGTGACATATGGCCGACGATGTTCTGAGTAGAACCGTGTCGCGGTCATGTCAACTAACTATTTGTCATAGTCATCTAACATTAATCATATTATATATCAATATTATGCATATTATTATATCAACTAAATAAAATGTGTAATGTCAATAGTGAATGATAGAATTAAATTAAAGTAAGGTCTGTCGTATTAGTATGTCATATAGGAATTAATTTGACTAATTAAAATTAAATTAATTAATTAAACTAAGAGTTAAATTATTAAGATTCTAATGTAACACGATGTTATGAGAGAAGAAAAGACAAATAAGTGAGAAGAAATAGAAAAAAATTCGAATATAAGTTTAACTTAATTGTGTGTGTTAAGTGTTAGTGAATAATAACTATCTAATTTAACTAACTAAATAACGTATAGGTACATTAAAAAAAAAATATTAATCTAATACTTGTGTGAGATTTATTTTCTCTTTTCATAATTTCTTCTTTTTATATTTCGTTCTCTTTTTTTGTTTTTTTCATTTCATTTTTTTCTCACATTTCATTTTATTGATATTAATTCAATTAAGAAGTTAAGTTAACTAATTAATTAGTATAGGATATGATGATCCATCCGTAGTCCTGATCCTGATGAATTCTTTTAGACAAAGTGTTGAAGCATTTACGTCGGACAGAAATGTCAATTATCCTAGGATCCAAGAATTAAGTGCACATAGGATAATAAGTTCGACTTGTCGTCAGATATTGTTCCATGATTGTTGAACGAATATTCATATATTGTGTATGGACGTTAGACGAAGTTTCAATGTCAATATGTATACCTTGATTGTCTTTAGTTCAATTCTGTGATGCATATAGTGTTTATAATTATTAAATTGAAGTCAAGGTTAGTTCCCTTATAGTTGATACTTCGTTCTATCCAATGTAGTGATGATTGACGTAGTTTAGGAATGTCAATGTTGATTATTCGTCGTCAATAGGATTACGTGACAACGCATCCGCCACAATGTTTTCAGTGCCAGGAATATGTTCAATGGAGAATTCAAATGGCTGCAGGATGATCGCGTATCTGGCGAGTTTTGGGCTTTTGTGGTTTGATCTACGCAAAGATGCTACAGCACGCTGGTCAGTCTGAATGGTGAATGGAGCACCAAGCAAGAACTTTTCCAGTTTTGTGATTGCCCATATAACTGACAAAAGTTCCTTGTCCACTGTGGAATACTTTGTTTCTGCCGGCTTTAGCTTTCTTGAAATATATAATGTAGGATGTAGAACGCCATCATGGTTCTGGAGCAGGCATGCACCGATGCCGTAGTTACTAGCATCTGTTCGTAAGAAAAATCTTTTGGAAGCATCGGGAAGTCTTAAAATTGGTTCATGCGAAAACAAATTTATAATTTTGTTGAAAGTTTCATTGCATATACCAGTCCATGTCACCTTCACCGGCATGTCTTTTTTTAACAATGAAGACAATACAGCCGTGATGGATGACAAGTTTGGTATGAATCTACTGTAATATTGAACAAGTCCTAACAAACTCCTGACCTGTTTCTTCGTCTGAGGAACTGCTATGTTTAGAATTTTGGAGACCGTACTAGGTAACGTTCGGATATATCCCGCTCCAATGATATGTCCCAAAAAGGTTATCTCATTACACGCGATCTGCACCTTTGTAGGTTTAGCAGTTAGATGATAATTCCTTAGAGTGTCGAAAACATATCTAAGTCCCGAAACATGTTCCTCAAACGACGAACTAAACAAGCATATGTCGTCAATATACGTAATAACGTCTAATCTACCTGATAAAATTTGTCGCATCAGGCGAATGAAGGTAGCTGGCGCATTAACAAGCCCAAAAGGCATCACATTCCACTGGTATAGACCTTGTGGAGTGGAAAATGCGGTGTAGTACTTAGCCTTTTCGGTCAGTGGTATCTGCCAATAACCTTTAGTTAAGTCTATCTTACTAAATATAGTTGCGTTGGATAGACGTGGCAGTAAGTCGTCGATAAGTGGATGTGGTTCGCTGTCAACTATAGTCTTAGCATTTAATTTTCTATAGTCAACACATAGTCTGATGTTATTGTCCTTCTTCCGGACAATCACTAATGGAGAAGAGAATGGCGAATTACTAGTCTCAATGATTCCCAGAGACAACATCTGTTCAAGTTCCTTAGTAGTTTTAGCAAGGAAATGTAAAGGAACCGAATAGGGATGTACACGAATAGGTGTATCGTCATTGAGAGTAATGTCATGACTGATAGCCGATGTGCGACCCGGGACGTCGGTCAACACATCTGGATAAGATTGTAAGAGATTAGCAATCTGTAGACGCTGTTGCGGTGTAACCGTTGAAGAGATGGTTACATCCCGCCAAGATTCAGTAGGTTGAACTACTGGTACCGGTAACGGTAACTGTACCTCAGGAAAAGAAGATTCTTCTTCCTGGATGACGGATAAGTTAGAATAATAACAAGTAGATACTGTGTTGTCATCTAGTTCATGAAAAATTGACTGTAAGTGTTCAGGACGTGTATGAAATTGCTTGAGCATGTTAATATGAAATATCTTTTGTGTCCCTTGATATCTAAGACGTAATCAACGTCGGAAATTTTATCAATGACTTTGTAAGGACCATTCCAAGATATCAATAATTTATTGTTGTTGTGAGGAAGTAACACATAAGCCTCATCGCCTGGGAATAATTGGCGTAATCGTCGAGACCTATTTTGTAGAGATCGAGCCTTAGCTTTTGCAGCCTCAGAAGAAGCTGTTGCCAACTGGCAAGACTCAATAATGTTCTTCCGAAGATTAATCACATACTCGTAAGATGACTGAGTGTCCTGAGTCATCTCCGCGTCAATTAATAAGTCTTTTATTAGTCCCATAGGACCTCTTGGGGGAGCACCAAAAACTAATTCAAAGGGAGAGAAGCCAGTTTGTTCATGCGGTACCTCCCGATAAGCAAATAGAACAGCTGGGAGTGCTCTGTCCCAGTCATGAGGGTGCTTAACAGTAACCTTATGTAGTAGTTGTTTAAGTGTACGGTTAAGTCTTTCAACTGCACCATTACTCATAGGATGATAAATACTACTTAAATTCCTATCAATGTTCCAGGTTTTCATGACTTCCTTCATGGTGTCAGATATGAACTGTGACCCATGGTCTGATAAAAGTTTTCTAGGAAACCCTATTCTAGAAAAGATGAGATGTAGTGCATCAGCTACATCTGTGGTAGTGGTGGTCTTTAATGGGATAGCTTCTGGCCATCGTGTGCACAAATCAATGCACGTAAGGACGAATCTATGTCCTCTGGCCGATGGTAGCAATGGACCAATAATATCTATGGCCATCTTGTCAAACGGTCTTACTGAGATATCGCAAGCCTGAATAGGCGCCGTGTGAAAAGCTCCACGTGCTTTCACTTCTTGGCATGTAGTACAGGAACGTACATACTGCGAAATATCTCTTGACACTCCTGGCCAAAAGAATGAAGACAGTACTCGAGATCGTGTTCGAGTATATCCCATATGTCCAGCACACTGTGAGTCATGCGCATGTTGAAGAATGTACCGTCTAAAAGTATACGGGACCATAACTTGTTGTTTCATTTGTGATTTGTCATTAAAACATCTAATCAATAGGTCATTTTTAATAACAAACCAATGTTTGTTATTATTACCTGAGGATAGATTGTCAACTTTATCAACCAGCTTAAAAATTTTTTTTAAAGATTTATCCTCTTTTTGTTTGGTTGCAAATGTTTCCCTGTCAATAGGTGAATTGACTACAAATTCCTCTTGGTTGTCTACATCCATTTTATTATCACCAACTTTCTCCATGAGTTGAGTCTGCGCTCTAGTCGTCACGGCGTTTCCAGTGCATAGGTTATGTTTCTCCCATTCTATGATCTCATCTGGAGTACAATCTTTACTGCCGTGTATACGACCAACCATCAGATCAGCAATAGGCTTTTTTAGCATACATACTTTTACATTCCCTGTGAAAAAGGGTGTTCTAATATGAACAATAGCTGTGGGGTAAAACTCAATAGTTCCACCAAATGTCATGCAGCGGACGTATTCTCCTGTCGCACAGCTAGGATGTACCAGCGACTGACGTACACCAGTCGTCGTGGATCCTGAATCTCTCAGCACTGAGACGACGGATCCATTAACGATTCCCCTGTTAAAAATTAGTAAGCCTGTTCCATCGTTGACTGCAAGACCTACCTCTGGTGTAATATGTCCGCAGTTAAGCACTGTTTCTTTCGCCTTCTGAAAAATAAGATTGCATTGTTGGCAACTATTTGCCACATTATAATTAATAGCAAAACATGCAGCAGAAGACTGTGTTGTATTATTGTCAAGTGGGACCTGAGCTATAGGGGTAGTATTATTTGTAACTGCCGCCCCTGTATTATGGTTGTAATGAGATGATCCCCGAGAATGAGATCGATTCCGAGTATAATTGTTAGAATTATCTCGTCGTCCTCTATAGTAACTATTATCTCGATGTCTCGAGCCATGATTATTACCATTCCAGTTATTGTTATTTTTCGGGGTATGTGATCGATTATAATTAGTGTTATGTTGACTATTGTGGTAGTTTGTTTGAGGTGAATAATTTCTATCTCGTGATCTACCTCTGTTGAACTCATTTTTATTGTTGAAATCATTATTATGTCCCTTCTGAAAGTTAACATTGTGATTTCTTTGGAACCTACTTCTGTCTACACTGTGATGTCTTTGTTTGTTATTATGATTGTAGGCCATATTAGACGCCACAGGTAGAGGTTCTCTTAATGAGGAGTTAGAAATGGTTGCATTCGGATGTGCCGAACAGTAGTTTAAAGAAATTTTTTCCAACTCGTCAATAGTACCTGGTTTACGCTCCTGCAAATATGCAAAGAATGGCTGGCTAACCGAAGATAATACCTTATCCCGTAGTAGCAAATCAACTAATTTGTCGTACGATTTGTTGACTTCTGCCAGTTCAACCCATCTATTAAATGTATTGCGTATGTTCGCAATGAATCCTGCAAAATCTTTTGGAGATTCAGGTAAAATTCCCTTAAATTTCAACCTACAGTGTTCCTCGTCCAGGTGAAACCTTCGTAAAAGCAAGGACTTAATAGCACCGTAGTTATTTGCTATTGATGGGTCAGCATTTTGAGAAGCCGTCAATGGTTCTCCAACCAAGAATTCATTTAACTTGAGTACCCATGACTCTTCGGGCAAATGATTTGTTTTGCAAGTCTGTTCAAAACGTGACAGGAACGATGAAAGGTCGTCCACGTTTAAGTTGAAAGTGGGTAATTTAAAGTTGTAGAAATGTTTAGTTTGGCTGGATGACGATCCATTTTGTGCGTTATTATTCTGGTTTGCATCAGCACTTTGTGCTTGTAATCTTGCTGTCTCCAATTTAATACGCGCCAATTCCATTTCTTGTTGTAAAATAATTTCCTCTCGTTTCAATTTATTCTCTTCTTCCTGTTGAGCAATTTCTCTTAATCTATTTTCCTTGGCAATTTGCTTCATCTCACGTTCTGCTTCCTCTTTCTTTAATGCAGCCTTTTGTTCCTCCATTTCTGCTTTATGTTTTTCCAGTTCTGCCTCAGCAAACTGACGAAGTTCTTGGGATTTATAACCATATTCTTTACCAATTTTAACGAAATGGTCTATAGTAAGCATTTTGACTTTTATCCGTAAGTAATTATTGATAATTACTGATTAAAATAGTCAATAGTAGCTTCAGAGTAATTATTATACTTACTCAACTTAGGAATATTCAATATAAATAATCACAATAGTACTGAACTCTTATGTCTAAGTTCAACTAATAGACAATATTTTGTAACAATATTGTATCTAAGTACTAACTATATCATAAATAGTTATGATATCTGTTAACTATAATGTAATTACATCACACAATTAATCTTAATATCCAATAATGTTGGGTATGATTCCTAGTAATTATATTGTTCAATGTACTAAGTCACTCTCTTAGTACCAGAAAAGTATATTAAATAATATACAATGGGTCTGTCACCTCAAAGGTAGACTATAAGATTATTTTATTTGGTCAATATATATATAATATATATATTATTATGCCCTAGGCATCTCTTATAAATTGTAGTGCTAATTTCTTGGACTATCACTGCATAATTATGCAATGTCCCATATTAACCTTAAATGTCAGAAAAAAATTAATTAAATTAAATTACAAGTGTATTATTGAATATAATGTCATATTATTAATGTAGTATTTAATATATATCATGAGTACAAACAAAACAATGATGCAACTAAAGGGTACAAACAATGTCAAGACGCAAACAAGACATTTTCACAATTAAAAATGAATTTATGAACTAAATAAAACAAGCGGAAGTGTCACACGGAAAAACGAAGGGTCAAAGATTGACCCGAGGTCAACTGAATATGCAAAGTACACAAAAAAAAATGACTGCAAAAAATGATGACATCACAGGACTCATAACGGACGAACATTTAACAATCATCAAATAAATGATAGTAAGAGTAGACTGGACGAAATAGTTAACGAACATGATACAAAACTGAATAAAAATGTGAACTTAGTACAAATAAAATACACCAGTTATCTACGGAACGGTACAGCTAACACAATCGTCAAACGACAGCAGATTTGGACAGGCAGTCCATTCGGCAGAATCTTCGATGGAGCTCCCAAAAAGTGCGATCGTTTAACTGCCCTAAGAAACGACCGAAATCAATTCAGGCATCGTGAGAGCCACAGAATCTAATTTCGGTTCATCCTCCCTACCGCCCACTAGTTAACAACACCTTAAAACAACAAAAAGTACATTAAACATAGGTAAAAACATGCCTATGTAGGCAGAAGGCATGGACTCAGTTAGCACTGTCACGTTAACGACAATAGTTATTGAGCTAAACTTATCTTTATTTGCTGCTTCACTTGATGCTCGTTGTCGTCGACGGCTAGGCCTGTGCCTTTGACTGTCTGCTCCTGATGGGCAGGCAACGGTAGTCCATCTTGTGCATCTTGATAAATTTGAAGCGAACTAGAAAGGCGTTGAAAAGATGTCTTCTTCACGGCGACAATGCAACAGTGACGTCATGTTGCTATTCATGATCACGTGCACGTGCGTCACGTCAGCTTCGTAATGGTCATGTGATTTTCATTCAAACGTAAATATCGTGGAGGCGTGTGGAACACAGAAAAAATTTTTTTTCTCTTCTGTCGATCCCCGCAATCGGCCGCCAGTTTTTGTTGAAGGACTTTCGTGTGGGGTTACTGGTTGTGTTGCCTGAATTCTGATCGTGCTAATGTTCTTACGCGAATGGGGTGAACCTCACCTCGGTGCTGAAATTGAATATGGGGTTTTTGTATGGAGACTACCGACGCTCGTCAGAGGACCAAAACATTCAAAGATGTTTTGTCATTGAGAATCTGTCCTCCATATGGCAACCACTATTCAACGTTTATTGAAAAAAGTTCTCTGTAATGCCATGAATGCTTGAACTTGGCATCAAGATGTAAACAACTGTTCATCTTATTAACTCAGCAACTTGACATAAAATACGTAATTCATAAGGTTGAATGGTGTAACGTGATTCAACGAATAATGCCTCCGGTTCGAGTCCTTCACAATTTAATATGGATTACACACATACATAAACAGTTCAATTCACACATGAGGTACATGCATCAATCAATCAATAGCGTAGACTGCTGTTTTACGTGTCAATGTCCGTTTAAGGATACAATGCAGTAATTGTCGTCAGAACATCACAGCTATATGCACGCGCAGATAGAATGGCTACCTGCCGACAGTGAGACTGTGAGTCTAATTACTTCGTATAAAGTAGACGATTATCTTTCTCCTTCCAAGGATTTAGTTAATCACTAACCTCCATAAGTTTCCTCTCTCGTAGAGTTCTAGGACTGACCCTGGTCCTGCATAAATACACATATAAATGGCTATATCATGCCATTAATTTGGAAGGCTAGAAAAACGCAGCTATTCAGCTTGACGGTCAAGTAACAAAGGGTAGCGTCTCCTAGTTACCGACTGTGACCCAAACAACGCTAGACACGTCATAATCGATCGTGTATGGAGCGTTCAATAATTGAAACATCTATCGCAATATATTAAATGTCTTAACCTTTACAATTGCACGTCTGCTAACCTTTAGCAGACGGCGTTAATAACATATACCGTAACAAGGGCACAGTAGTTGTTGATGTTCTATTGTCTTCAACGGGTTTGGGCAGGTGTCTACATTTTGCTATATTTTGTGATCACATTCTGATTCTGTGTCCATTTAGTGTAGAGTTACCGGTTCTCAGTCTGAAGATTCTGGTTTGATATTTTCATTCAATATGGTTGATAGCTGTCGTAAGTTTATATGGGTGCAACTACAACAGCAGTTGTCGCTGGGGATTGCCTATGAAAGGTTACCAAGAAAGTCTCAAGAAATTGGCTCATTAAGAAAGAAAGAGACCTATTCGAGATAAGGACAGGAAGAAGAGAATGCGAATGCTCTCCACTAGGTAGTGTTTTCTAGTTAATTATGGAGAATGTTCTATTTGCACACGACCTTAGCGTCTGCTCTTAGATCTCGACACAGAAACAGCCCCAATCTCACATAAATTTAGAATTTTACCTAAACGTAAATATTTAAAACCGACAGCAGGAGTGATACATTAACGAACTAGAAAATGATAAAAACGGTTATCGGGTTTATTAATTAAATATCTACACATATGGGGTTAGTAGAAAAATAAAAAGTGATGATGAAAGACAATTCACACACACACACCTATGAGATATAAATAATGTGGTTAGTTAAATATGAGAATGAAACTATGTGAAGAGTGATGTGATGATGTGATATATTAAGTGTTACAACACTGATGTCCAATCACACTGTCTATGTGTCTCTTAATGCTTCTCCTCTGTATGATGATACACAGGTATGCGTAGATTGTCCAAGGTAGGTGTATGGTATGTTGTGTGGGTTATGTCCAAGACGAGGACGTAATGATGAAAATTTGTGTTGTAATGAGAACTTTGACGATATACAGTCCTTCAATGTTTGGCAATATCTCTGTTGTGTTGACAAACCCTGGACTGTTGCCTTAGGAAAATGTCTGCTGTTTAATCTCTGAAAGGTACTGGCTAGACTGAAGATCATCACGAAATGATCTTGGTATGTAGACCCAACAACTTGAGTATGTACTCTTGATTCATAAAATATGCTTTGGAGTGACTGGCACTTGATATATGTATATGCGACTCAACATGGAATCTATGCAATCTTGATTCACAAAATGTGCTCTTGAGTGAGTTGAACTTACTAGCTGTATATGCGAATCATCTTGTAAATATGAAATCTTGATTCATAAAATATGCTCTTGTGAGTGAGTTGAGCTTGATATAAATATGAGAATCAACTTCTGGGTGTTTTAACTTGACTCAGGCGGTAAGCTTTCGAGTGAGTTGAACTTGATATTTGTATATGTAATCAACTCTGAGCACTTGATAAGCAGGTGAATAAAATGCTGCGCAATCACCGTGTAAGAAGTGGGCAAGAGATCTCCTTGTATCTGAGGAAGTGAAGGTTGTCCTAAATTGTGAATCCTGCTATCCGGACGTAGACTTTGCAAGGTTCTTTCTGGTTAGACGCCAAACGCATAAGGTGTAAATTCAGACTTCTGTTTGACTTCTTTTACCTTCGCTAATTCCCTAAGAACACTATAAACTCCACATATATTAATTAAATATCCACACAGAAATTAACAAGTTTACTCAGGCTAAGCTCTCGGGAAAAACCCTTCTACGCCACAAAGTGATGAAAAACTCTACACATTTATGGTGAACTTTGCGGTAAATTACATTTCTGGTTGCTCAGTGTGTCAGAAATCGTCTAACTCCGCCCATAAACCAATCGCCAAGAATCCCTCTGGTCGCCTAGGACTTGGCTCTCTGTTGTCCCCTGTTAGTGCATGTCACTGGCTAAAAGGGGGTGCGCTCTCGCAACCAATTTTCAATGTCATACTGCATGTCCGTTTTGTAAGACAAACAGGTGTTAGGTGATTGGCCAGCTAATGCAGAAACCTACGCCTCCTCTGTCACAAAGCTTTCTATCTTTTGGTTGCTTCCCGTGTCGTTCTCTGTGCGCAATCTTTTAATCTCTCTATCCACTTTCTGCATGACACGAGTCCTTTGTTGTCTATCGGCCGCGCCGTGTATCATTGTTTCCATGTAGTACGACTAGGGTGTGCTTAAACACGGGATTAGCAATGAAAAGAGTTCTCACTATGGCCCAGCAGGGCGTTTCCCAAAGTTAAACAATACTCAATTTGGCCTGTCTCCTGGCTTTTACACGGGGAATTAGGTATCAAAGAATGTGTTCTATGCCCGTGCGTGTTATACAAAATAACTCAGTGTGGAGGACTAAATCAAAAGCGTGTAAAGTTACACTTTAGATTCATGTCGTGATTAAGAAAGATTACTTTAACCACGATGGAAGAGCAAAACGTGGGAGAAAATAAAATGTTGGAAATGATAGAGAGTGATAAAGATAGACCTACTATATGACAATAGCATCTGTTGCGTGCATATTTTGACGCACATATTACAAAAATCGATATGGCTATTTAATATGGGAAAAATATAGACATTCATTCATTTGTGTATGAAAATGCTGTCTATGGTAAAAGCGAGAGAATCCATGTTTGATTCACACTTTTGATTATAGGAGTAATCGTTCTGGATATTGATCCGGCGCAAGGATATTGCGCTTACGTTTGTACTTATTTTTTAGGGCCAGAAAATATATTAATTTGCTTATTGTGTTTATGGCCTGAATTCATATGTATTACATATTATTAGTACAAGTAGAATCAGTCCTATATTGTATATTTTGGATGGGTAGGAGGGACTAGATTCTTGTTATTCCGGTCTAGCGGAAGTATGAGTTGTCTTGACAAGTCGTGATGAGTTCCGATGTACCGTGATAATGGCGGGTACGCATTTTCCAAAGGGCTGGTAGATTCTTAAGGAAATATAATTCATGAAGTGGTTTTCTTCTAAAGGAGATGGTATCTCTACTATAGTTTATGTTAGAGACTCTCCTAAGGTACGGTACAATGTATAATTCGGACTCCATGTATTGCCAGACCCTATTTTGATGATCTCATGTCGATTCGACCTAGATGGAACATTGTGCTTCGTATCGCTAGGGTCGTGTTTTGTATCGACGAAGATGACAGACTTTCCTGCAGCGGTTATGGCTACGTGAATTAACCTGATCACCGTAGAGCTGTATGGAAACATTTATGAAATCATTTATATACCCATTATAAATTAACTCTGGCTTATATTCTCCTTCCTATGAATGAGTGAACGACAACTCAGGGAGGCAGCCATGTTAGATTTCGGTCATCATATGTTTTGATCACTGCCAAGAGAACAGATTATTTATCCTATTATCGGACAGTGACAGGGAGATCTCAATCTTGCTAGAAACCCCCTCTTCGTGGTTTCATAATATATACTACAAACTATGGACGTCAAGTAACTTTAGTTATTTACCGATCTGCCTTCACTGACGCGTTTAGTCAGATAGGGGGATGCGGCCATAATGTATCATGACATTGAACTTTTGATGTACTGCCCATTATTTCTGAATGTGTCATGACTTCAGATCTGCTATGTATACCTACAAATTGATATGTCAACATACCATGATGTACTCGTATGTCCCAGTGTGTACGTCTGAATAAATTGAGTAAACAAAGATTCCAGCAGTCTGCATTGGTGCCTTGTAGACACATGTGTATGAGTGGTTATATTGGTCAGTACACGAACAGTACACCATTCGCGGTAATCACACTCTACACTTCTACTTCATACATACACCATCCTGCGTCGGTTGGAGTGACCAAGTTTAGGGCCTGCTTCCCCTGGAGCCTTTGCCTTCCCTAACTCAGGACTAGGGTGAGTTACCCATTTACAGCTGGGTAGACTGGAGCATGCCTGATCTCAACAACACACCACTCTTCCTTACAGAGCATACCGACTGACACTTTACAGAGTGGAAAGAAGAAAAGAAACTTTACAGTGGCGAGCCAGATTCCTGGGTCCAGCTTACGCAGTTTTGTGTTGAGAATCACAGTTTACAGCTGAAAGAACATTTGTTTGACCACATCAACACCAGTAGGACAGCTATACAGTCGATGTCAGCTTGACCTGTATTACCGATAGGATGCTGTATCTAGGTCAGCGCTTGTTGACGGTTTTTCGCTGTAAAGACAGTATTACACAGGACAGTGGTATCAAGTGTAGAAAATATCTGGGGCAGTATTGTTGACATTTCTCAACGTACAGAAGAATCACAGTGTTGTTGAACATAAAGTGCATAGTTCATCGTTGGATCTTCATATGCTCAACAGAGAAAAATTGACAGTGTAATAGTTTAAAATTAAATCTATTACTGAATAAAGTGGCAAGTTATTAGTATTAAAATAAACTGTGCCTGCTTTACAACACTATACCTGCAACACATTCCATTCATGACATAAATTATATTGTATGCTATATGCTATTTATGCTTACATGTTATTTGTTATGTATTAAATTAGTTTATGTTCTGTGTGACTAGTACAAGGTATGCCGAGTGACATTGGTCTGGTACTAGTATTCTATAGGTACACATTTTCTTAATTGGAAATTTGTTAGCAACAATTTGCTGCTATTTCTGTTAGTTGTGATGAGGTGCTCTTTTCTTCGTTGTTTTTGTTAATAATTTTGTGTTCCTTAGTTTTGTTTGATTTGTTTGTATAATTGTATGTCTCATCTTTTCTATTTTTGATTTCTTTACACCCTTATGTTTATACACGGTCGCGTTATTTGTCTTGTTATCTTATTGCAGTTATCATCACGGATTCTGTGATCATTTTTTTCATTTCTCCTATTTAATTTAATTTGATCTCTGCAAATGTTTTCAGATTGTCTTTTCTTGTTTGTCCTTTGTGATGTCTTTAGTTGACATATGACGTATAGTGGTATACACTGATAGTATAGTACAGATCAGTACTTTATGATTGTTATTGTTATAAAACAAAATGTACAAGACCTTTGTAAGGCTTGTCTCCCAAAGTGATTGGTAAAGGGAAATATTTTTTTCCACAGGTACTCAAGGGATCTTTGATTACATTGAGGTATACAAGACCTTTGTAAGGCTTGTCTCCCACAGTATTTGAGATACAGTTATTGTTGTCCACAGGTACTCAAGTTATCATTGGTTATTATAAACCATACAAGTTTGGACTAAGACTAAGTCTATGGTATAGACTTGTCTCCCATTAAAATGAAATAGGGTAATTTATTTACTTTTTCAGGTTTCTGATTTAAGAAGACAATATGTCTACATTAGATTATTTTATTGCACAAGGAAAATCTCTTGATAAGACTGGAAAAGACTTAGAACAATGGGCTGTTGCTCAATATGACAAAGCATTAGCTGCAGAAGAGAAAAAAACTGCTGCTGCTGTTGAAGAAAGAAAAGCTGCTGCTGAGGAAAAAAAAGCTGCGGCTGAGGAGAGAAAACTTCAAATAGAAGAAAAAAAAGCTGCTGCAGAAGAAAGGAAAGCTCTAGCTGAAGAAAAAAGATTAGAAAAAGAAGCTGATACTGCTGCTGAACTTAAGAAATTGCAGATGCAAGTGGAGGAAAGGAGATTTAAGGCAGAACAGAAGAAATTAGAAGCTGATGCAGAACAGAAAAAACTAGAAGTTGCTGCTGCTGCAGAACAGAAAAAACTAGAAGTTGCTGCTGCTGCAGAACAGAAGAAATTAGAAGCTGCAGCTGAACAAAAAAAAATAGAAGTTGCTGCAGAACAGAAGAAATTAGAAGTTGCTGCAGAACAGAAGAAATTAGAAGCTGCTGCAGAACAGAAGAAATTAGAAGCTGCTGCAGAACAGAGAAGATTAGATAGAGAATCTGAAGAGCGCGAGATCAACGCGATACGCGATTGCTCTACAGCCATTTCATTTTTCGGTGCGAGCTATCCGTGGGTCAGAAAATGTGATGGCAGATATTTTGTCTAGATGCCCACATGATTCATAACTGTTATACAACTTTGATACAGTTGTTTCTATGTTGAAATGTGTACACATATGTAATATATCATATATTGATTGTAACACTACTTAGCGGTTCATTGATATTTATTCACCGCTGATCTTTCAATGTTTTTCGTCTTTGATGATCATGATGTTAAGATATCTTAGATGAAATTTATGTATAAACTAATGTGGAAATTGTGTCATTGCTAATATTGTAGTATGCGTTGGTGACACCTCTCTGGAAATATTTATACTTAGAGAAGTACTTTCTCTAAGGTCATAAAACTTATGCTTATCATCTGCGCATGGTATTGGTGCGTTGTGAGCCTATTGTTTGTGCTCCTAGATGTATTTAAAAAAAAAAATGTACCATTTTTTTCCCGAGGGGTGTGGTAATCTGTTGCGTGCATATTTTGACGCACATATTACAAAAAAATCGATATGGCTATTTAATATGGGAAAAATATAGACATTCATTCATTTGTGTATGAAAATGCTGTCTATGGTAAAAGCGAGAGAATCCATGTTTGATTCACACTTTTGATTATAGGAGTAATCGTTCTGGATATTGATCCGGCGCAAGGATATTGCGCTTACGTTTGTACTTATTTTTTTTAGGGCCAGAAAATATATTAATTTGCTTATTGTGTTTATGGCCTGAATTCATATGTATTACATATTATTAGTACAAGTAGAATCAGTCCTATATTGTATATTTTGGATGGGTAGGAGGGACTAGATTCTTGTTATTCCGGTCTAGCGGAAGTATGAGTTGTTTTGACAAGTCGTGATGAGTTCCGATGTACCGTGATAATGGCGGGTACGCACTTTCCAAAGGGCTGGTAGATTCTTAAGGAAATATAATTCATGAAGTGGTTTTCTTCTAAAGGAGATGGTATCTCTACTATAGTTTATGTTAGAGACTCTCCTAAGGTACGGTACAATGTATAATTCGGACTCCATGTATTGCCAGACCCTATTTTGATGATCTCATGTCGATTCGACCTAGATGGAACATTGTGCTTCGTATCGCTAGGGTCGTGTTTTGTATCGACGAAGATGACAGACTTTCCTGCAGCGGTTATGGCTACGTGAATTAACCTGATCACCGTAGAGCTGTATGGAAACATTTATGAAATCATTTATATACCCATTATAAATTAACTCTGGCTTATATTCTCCTTCCTATGAATGAGTGAACGACAACTCAGGGAGGCAGCCATGTTAGATTTCGGTCATCATATGTTTTGATCACTGCCAAGAGAACAGATTATTTATCCTATTATCGGACAGTGACAGGGAGATCTCAATCTTGCTAGAAACCCCCTCTTCGTGGTTTCATAATATATACTACAAACTATGGACGTCAAGTAACTTTAGTTATTTACCGATCTGCCTTCACTGACGCGTTTAGTCAGATAGGGGGATGCGGCCATAATGTATCATGACATTGAACTTTTGATGTACTGCCCATTATTTCTGAATGTGTCATGACTTCAGATCTGCTATGTATACCTACAAATTGATATGTCAACATACCATGATGTACTCGTATGTCCCAGTGTGTACGTCTGAATAAATTGAGTAAACAAAGATTCCAGCAGTCTGCATTGGTGCCTTGTAGACACATGTGTATGAGTGGTTATATTGGTCAGCACACGAACAGTACACCATTCACGGTAATCACACTCTACACTTCTACTTCATACATACACCATCCTGCGTCGGTTGGAGTGACCAAGTTTAGGGCCTGCTTCCCCTGGAGCCTTTGCCTTCCCTAACTCAGGACTAGGGTGAGTTACCCATTTACAGCTGGGTAGACTGGAGCATGCCTGATCTCAACAACACACCACTCTTCCTTACAGAGCATACCGACTGACACTTTACAGAGTGGAAAGAAGAAAAGAAACTTTACAGCATCTTTCTTATTTGGGGCTGTTATGAGTATGTCATGGATTACCTCCTCTGCTTTGCAGTAGTGGTCCACTGTGGTAAATTGGGATGTTATAAATATTTATAGGGGACTTAGTGTACTGACTGAGATCAGCTGTGAAGGTATCTGTATCTAATAAGTGTGGTGTATTACAGATGACCTTACTTGCTACCACATTTATACCTCAGTCAGAATTATTCTGAAATATTGTGATGACTACGTTGAATGTCTAGGGTTATGAAAATGATGAAGTGTAAGTCACAACAACAACAGACAGATAAACAATTTAATTTATTCCACAACACTTTACAACACTGTGACACTCACACACATATAACACTCTATAAGACTATCTTAAATGAGTCAAGTGTAAAGTTTCAAATATATATGTAATGATTCTTTTCAATAATGGATATACTGATTCAACTACACAGTGAACCAGGAATCACAATCAAATGTAATTACAAGTAGTATGTACACAGTTTATAAATATAATCTTTGTATTGACATATTTTATTATTCTTATCCTATGTGTGTAAGTTGTGAAGTAGTAATATGAGGTAATACTGGTTTTGTTTTTTCAAGCTAGGTTGTTGTTTGTCATCATGACTTCAAGTGTTTGATTATCTTGGAAATAGTATTGGGAAAAGTTCACAGTTCCTGTCATTTGCAACAGTTTATTGTCCCTCTGTGTTAAATATACTGTCAATTTTTGAGGGGGAGGGGGGGGGGCCACATAATGTTGAGCTACTCTGGCCACAGAAGCTTATCTTTCGTGATGGCGGCAGGAAAAGACTCCTCTGCTCGATTGCTTCCTGTGTTCTGGAGACACCTCACTGGTCGCTATCTGGACCAAGGAGTATGCTGTCAGCCTCTGGATTCAGCAAAACTCAGACCAGGTGCTGCTTCAATAACTTAGGACCACGGTCCCTGAAACAAGAAGGTTGTACCTCCTACTTCAGATCTAATTTATAATCTATTTCCACACTGAACACAATACATAACAAACACTGAGTTCAGAGCGGTAGGCCAACTGCTAGCTTCATCTGAAACAATTTACACCAGTATACTCCTCCCTAATGGTTACTACGCCTCTGCAATTCCAGCATTAGTTCTTTCTAGTCAATAAGATAGGTGTCAGTGTACTTTTTGGCAATTCCATGCAGTTTTACTTTTCTCCGACACGTCCTGTTCAGGTTGGAGCACTATCTAGGCCTTGCCTCATGTTTGCTACTGAACCACACACATATACAGACATAAATTATCAATTTTCATTCAATTTTCATTAAAAAGATATCAAATATGCCAAGCTTACCACACTTCATGGAAATAATACACAAATACGTTGACTGGCGATGAATAATGGCACAAATTCCGATCTGCCTCTGTCCCAGACTTTTATTTAGAAAAATATGATCTGGATCTCAACGCACTGTTTCTTAGTAAGTTTATTTTAAAATGTGGCACTGAACTGACGCTCCTAATTGACTATATTGGCGGGTCTAACCAATCGGGCCATGTTTACACAGCTTTTCAAAAAATTTTACCCTTCTCACGTTTCCCCTAACAACCAAAATTAGTAGTTGTAGTCCGACTAATCGTGTTTAGCCTTACATTTACTTCTATCCAATCAAATAGGATTTTACATGGTGGCCCATTTCCCGTAAAATAGTGGTTTCAAAACATGCCACTGTGCGATTATTATTTGGTGTTGTCTGACACCCTCACTATTTTCTGTTGGCTATAATTTGTTAATTCCTAGACTATTTGCGTAACACTTAACATATTCTTTGTCAGCAAGTCCTAAGAAACCCAAATATATAAATTTAATGGGGCTAAGGGGCTGCGTTCAAAATATGCATTTTCTTCTAGGATAGTCGTGTATTTTTATTTTTATTTTATTTTTATCGATTTAGAACCGCCACCTGTCCTGCCTTTTCGACCGTTCTGTTATACTAATGTCAGGATTTCAGACATAAAACAGTAGAATGTCATGTTTCCCAATAAGCATTTTACAGGTTTTTAAACCTAACTCTCGTAGTTGTAGTGTTTTTTATCACTGTCTATTTGAAAAAAGTTAGTGCTTCTGGCCTTACGCTTGGGGTGGCATTAATTATATATCGCGAGACGCGTGTTAGTGTTGCATGCGTTCCTGCTTTCAGCCCTCACTCTCTCTATCCTAATTCCATCTGTCCTTCCGTTTATGTTAACGTAGTGTATAAA
The DNA here is from genome assembly GCA_024509875.1 of Oreohelix idahoensis. Classification (NCBI taxonomy): domain Eukaryota; kingdom Metazoa; phylum Mollusca; class Gastropoda; order Stylommatophora; family Oreohelicidae; genus Oreohelix; species Oreohelix idahoensis. Next base: position 97,622 of record JAMPIV010021824.1, on the reverse strand, counting down.
ATGAAATTAATGGAAGTATTAATTTAGGTCATTACGCAGTGTGCCTAGTTCAAGGTTTTCTTAGAAATACAGTACACGTTTTATTGTAGAAAGCGTGTAGTGATGCAGTAGGCTTTACTATCAACGTGAAACGTTACAATTTGCAGACGAAGTAGAAAACAAGGGGGATTTTTGTACGCCATTGTGACAGCACTGTCCTTTTACCATTTCTCTTTCCTTTTATTGAATTTATGTGTTAGGCTTTACATTTACCTTTTAATTTATATATGTGAATTTAGAGTGTTTCACGACAAATTCTCCCCTCTTAAAACAGACGTTATATGTCAGTCTATAATTCTATATATGTCGTGAATTATTCTAATCCCGATATATAAATTAAAACGTAAATGCAAAGCCTAACAAATAAATTTAATAAAAGGAAAGAAGAATGGTAAAGAACAGTGCTGTCACAATGACTGTACTCGAAATCCCCCTTGTTTTCTACTTCGTCTGCAAATTGTAACGCTTTCACGTTGATAGTAAAAGCCTACTGTATTATTACCCGCTTTCTTCAATGAAACGTGTACTGTATTTCTTGGAAAAACCTTGAGATACGCAAGCTGATCAATGACCTAAATTTAATATTTCATTCATTCCATTTTATACACGGCGTAACTAAAAGACAGATGGACTAAAGGATAGAGAGAAGGGAGAGGCAGAAAGCGGGGACACGTGCAACACTAAACACGCGTCGCGCGATACACAATTGCTGCCATCACGCGTGTAAGGCCACATGCACTAACTTTATTTCAAATCGACGGTGATAAAATTCGCTACCCATACCAGAGTTAGGTTTTAAAATCCTGAAAAACGCTTATTGGGAATTATGACATTATACCGGTTTACGTTTGAAAACATGACAGTACCCAGACACCCTCAATTTTGGAAGTGAGAAGGTAGTAACCGCACGACTATCCTAGAAGAAAATGCATATTGGCTCCATTAAATTCCTATATTTGGGTTCCTTAGGGTTTGCTGACAAAGGATATGTAAAACGTTACGCAAATAGTCTAGGAATTACCAAGTTATGGCCAAAATAAAATAGTGGGGGTGCCTGACAGCATGAAATCATTTCTGCTCATAAAATTTTTTTATAACGTGTTTGAAGAAACATTACGTTACGGAAATAGCCTACCATGTTAACTCCTATTTGATTGGAGCGCAACTAATGAAAGACTAAACACGATTGGTCGGACTATAAATACTATCTTGTGTTGTCAGGGGAAACGTGAGAAAGGCGTACTTTTTTGAAAAGATGTGTAGACATGGTTTGATTGGGTAGAGCTGCGAATATACTCAATTCAGAGCGTCTGTTCATTGCCACATCTTGTAATAAACCTACTAAGAAGCAGTGCGTTGAGCACCAGTGTATATTTTTTATAAAATAAAGCCTGGGACATCGGCAGATCGGAGTTGTGCTATATTCATTGCCAGTCAACGAAACTGTTTATTATTATTTCCATGAATTGTGGTAAGCTTGAAATATTCAATATTTTTAAATGAAAATTGAATGTAAATTGATAAATTATGTCTGTATATATGTGTGGTTCAGTAGCGAACATGATGTAAAGCCTATAGTGCTCCAGCCTGAACAGAAGGTGTCGGAGGAAAGTAAAACTGCATGGAATGGCCAAACAGTACACTGACACCTAGATTATTAACTAGAAAGAAATAATGCTGGAATTGCAGAGGCGTAGTAACCATTAGGGAGGGAAATACTGGTATAAAGTATTTCAGATGAAGCTGACAGTTGGCCTAACGCTCTGAACTCAATGTTTGTGATGTATTGTGCTCAGTGTAGAAATGGAGTATAAATTAGTTCTGACGTAGAAGGTACAACCTTCTTGTTTCATGGACCGTGGTCTTAAAGTTATTGAGCAGCACCTGGTCAGAGCTTTGCTGAAGCCAGAGGTGGACAGCATACTCCTTGGTCCATATAGCAACCAGTGGGGTGGCTCCAGAACTCATTACAGTAATCGAGCAGAGGAGTCTTTTACTGCAGTCATCACGCAAGATAAGAGAGTGTGGCCATGGAGCTCAACATTATGTACCCCCATCTTAAAATGACATTGTAAACTAAAATTAAGAGGGGAATTTAATTGTTTTAATACCAGGAACTGAGAACATCTCCAATACTAGTTCCAATAGAAACAAACTATTGAAGTCATGATGACAAATACCAACAGAGCTTGAACAAAACCAAACCAGTATTACCTCATATTACCACTACACAACTGACACACATAGGATACCAGTAATAATATATGTCACTACAAGAATCATATTAATAAATTCTGTACATATAACTTGTAATTAAAATTGATTGTGATTCCTGGTTCCCTTTGTATTTGAATCAGGACACATATACCTTCATGACAGCACTGAATACATATTGTTATTTGAAAATTTATCAGTGACTCCTTTAAGATATCCTCTTAGAGTGTTATATGTATGTGAGTGTCACAGTGTTGTCAAGTGTGGTGGAATAAATTAAATTGTTTATCTGTCTGTTGTTGTTATGACTTACACTTCATCATACACATACCCTAGACATATAACGTAGTCATCACACTATTCCAGAATAATTCTGACTGAGGTATACATATGTGGCAGTAAGTAAGGTTATCTATAATACACTACTCTTATTAGATATAGATACCTTCACAGCTGATCTCAGTCAGTACACTAAGTCCCCTATAAATATTTATAACATCCCACTTTACCACAATATACACATAGAGAAATTTATTATTATTTCTGGGGCTTACGGTGATTCTCATCACACGGATGGCGGCTTAAAAAATCCGCTCCCAGATTTGTCTTACCAGATATATACTCTATGCTAAACTCAAATGGCTGCATCAGTAATGACCATCTGAGTAACCTAGAATTTTCATGCCTAGCCTGCGCTAGAAACGACAAGGGTTTGTGATCCGTCTGCAACTTAAATGCCTTCCCATACAGATAAATATTGAATTTCTTTATCGCCCATATTACTGCGAGACATTCTTTTTCGCTAGTTGAGTAGTTGGTTTCAGCTTTATTTAACTTTCTGCTAGCATATGCCACTGGGCTTAATTCCCCATCCAATGCATCTGATTTCTGTAGCAGTCTCGCACCTAGCCCGATATTACTGGCATCCGTTCTTACAATGAAATCTTGACTTAAGTCAGGTAATTTCAAAATAGGTTTGCTTGTGAGCTTTTCCTTCAATTCCTGGTAAGCCAATTCACATTGTGGTGTCCATGTAATTCGATCTGGATTTCCTTTACGTGTCAAATCAGTTAACGGTGCACATATGGAATTAAAGTTTTTGATATACTTTTGGTAGAAACCACATAATGAGACAAAGGATCTCACGTCTTTCTTGGTTTGTGGTCTCGTGGCTTTCTTTAGTTTCTCTAAATTCTTGGGGTCAGGGGTCATATTTCCCTGATGGACTGTGTGTCCCAAGAATTTTAATTCTTTACATCCAACACAACATTTGGTTGGTCGGGCTGTTAAATTCGCTTCTCTAAGTCGATTAAACAGCATATTCAGAGAGTCAATGTGTTCCTCAAATGTTTCTGTTGCTATAAGGATATCATCCATGAAATTTGTGATGCATGGATTATTCAGAGGGTCCAATAATTTTCTCATCATTCTAGAGAAGACACTAGGGGCATTCTTCAATCCAAATGGCAATCTGTTAAACTCATAGTGTCCCTCTGAGGTACTAAAAGCTAGGTATGGTCTAACCTCAGGCTTTACTGGAATCTGATAGTATCCTTTACTCAGATCCACTTTTGAGAAATATTTAGCTTTATTTAGCCTGGCAAACAACTGATTTGTATCCGGCAATGGATCCACCTGTCCTTCTGTAATAGCATTCAGTCTCCTGTAATCTATACAGAGTCTATGTTCTCCAGAGGGTTTCCTTAAGAGCACAACACTGGAACTATACGAAGATTCACTGTGTGAAATAATTCCTTCCTTCAACAAATAGTCTATCTCTTCCTTCAAAGCTTTCTCCTTAGCAAAAGGAATCGAATAGGGTTTCATACAGACAGGTGTGGGGTCTATCAGTTTCATATCATATTCCAATAAGTTTGTATGCCCCGGTCGGTCTGTGAGAACCTCTGTATGATTATCTAGAACCTGTTGCACTCTCTCTTTCTGATTTTTCGTTAAATGTGTACTGATTTTCACCTGTGCCGCTGTCTCACAGGGATGTAATGGATATTCAAATGATGAAAGTGGTTCCTTTTTCATCTCCATTGCAATGGACAAGGTCAACAAGTGTGTCTCTTCCTGATTTTCTCTTTCCAAATATTTCTTCAGGAGATTCACATGATAGATTTTTTCTTTCCCCTTCTTATCTATCTTATAATTGGTTCTAGACACCTTCTCTAGAACTGTATATGGACCTTACCATCCAATTTGTAACTTATTCTGACTACCGGGGAGAAGAAGCAGTACCTTCTCTCCCACAGCCAAATCTCTGTCTTTAGCCTTCCTGTTGAAATAGGCAGCATGTTTCTTCCTGGCTTGTCTCAAATTTTCATTGGCAAGTTTCCAGCCAGTTTTTAAACGAGTGGTCAGCTCATTCACATATTGGTATGAGGATGTAATATTTTCCTCTGCCTTTTCATCAGTCCACGTTCTTAACAGCGCTTCAAGTGGACCTTTTATTGGCCTTCCAGATAATAATGTTGCCGGGGCCATTCCGGTTGAACTATGATGTACCTCCCGATAAGCAAAGAGGGCGGCGTGAAGGTACTGATCCCATGTATCTGGTTTTTCGTGTGCCAACTTTCTCAGGATCGACATCAATGTGCTATTAAATCTTTCCACTTGGCCGTTCCCTTGGGTGTGGTACACACTACAATGGAAGTGTTTGGCCTGGAAGATCCTGAAAACTTCTTCTGTTAGTTTCACCTTGAACTGAGAGCCATTATCAGTCAAGATTTGATTGGGAAAGCCTAACCTTGTGAAAATTAAGAGTAATGCCTCTGCCACATGCTTAGAGTCAATCGATGACAGGGCTACCGCCTCTCCCCACATAGAACAAGTGTCCACCAGAGTCAGAATGTAGCTGTTCCTTCTCTTAGTTCGAGTGAGAGGTCCCACAAGATCCACGGCAACTCTCTCAAAGGGTGTTCCCACTATGGGCATTTCCCCCAGAGTTGCTGGTGCAGTCCAATGCTTAGGTGCTACTCGTTGGCACTCTGGACAGGATTTTACATATCGTTTGATATCTTCAGTTATCCCTGGCCAGAAATAGTGACAAGCTATTCGCTGTCCGGTTGCGCTGATCCCCATATGACCACTGAAGGGAATCGCATGCCCTAGTTCCAACACTTTAGTCCTATATGAAGTGGGAAGGACCAGCTGTCCGTGACCATTGGATTCAGATCCAGCCTTCCTATAAATCAGTTTGTTCTTCATATAAAATTCTCCCTTGCCTGGAGGTGTATGAGATTTGGGCAACTTCTTGAAACACGGCTTGAGTGTCTTGTTCTCCGCCTGTGCCTTCCTCATCTCATCTGGATGAGTATTTATTGGATTATCCTCCTCCTTTTTAGACTGTGATCTGGTCTGCACTGTTGCCAATATCACAGGTCTCTTGGGATTCCCCAAGAAGACATATCTACACCCCAATATCAGAGGGTAGATTGGCTCATTTATCACTGCTGCTTTTATGATTCCTTCCACATATCGCGTTTTCACCTTTATCCGGGCGACGGGAAGTGTCATGGTAGCTACATCCTTGGTTGCAGTTTGAATCTACACTGTTTCTGTGGTGTATTGATCTGCCTGCACCAGGTGAGAACTCACAACGGAATCATAATCTAAACCTGTATCATATAAACACCTTATGGTGACACCATTACAGATGACATCTTCACACACTGGAGGGTCGTATGGTTCCTGTAGTTCCGCAGGTTTGACCTTTTTTCCCTTTTTTCCAGATGTCATAGCAGCACAATGAGGAGGTTTCCTTCTACAATGGTCAGTGTCATGATTGTTCATCTTACAATTTTTACACCATCTCTTTCCTTGGTTGAAAGATTTTCTTTCATCATATTTCCTTTCATCGAATTGTGGGGTTTTATTTTTATTGTCATACCGTGGCCTATCAAACTGGTGCTTACCTTTGTTTTGATCTCTAGGATCAAATTTATTAAAGTTCTGTGGTGCCTTATAAATTATCTACCTGTTTCTTTTTATTACCTGATACCTCTGCCTGAGCTGCTTGATACCTTTCTGCAACATTTAGTAGCTCACCCAGTCTCTCTGCACCTTGTTCCATGAGAAACTTTCTCAGGTCTGGAGCCATGGACTCTCTTAATTGTTCTATAAGGATCATTTCCTTAAGATCTTGGGTTTTCCCCAGAGAAGTCCATTTCTCCAAGTATGTCTCTAACCGTGCAGAGAACTGGTGATAGGTTTCACCTGACAGTAGTTTAGCATTCCTAAATTTTTTCCTATAAAATTCTGCGTTCTTTTCATATCTTAACAACAGAGCCTGCTTTAGCATGTCATAATTTTCTTGATCACCTCTGCTCATTTTGGCAAAAACTTCATAAGCTGCCACACGAAGCCCTTGAGATAACTTTAAGCTCCACCTTTCTCTCTCTAACCCATACGTGGTAGCTAATAGTTCATATCTATTTAGATAGCTCTCAATATCATCGTCTTTCTCAACAAAATGATCTAAATGAAAATTCATAGCTGAGGTTGAGGCTCCCTGACTAGCAATAGCATCGGAGGTAAAGGGACTGGCACCATTTTCAGGAGCATGGCCTTGAAACTCAACCTCCCTTAGTCGTAACTCATGTTCCCTTTGTAATCTTTTATCTTCTTTTTCTGCTTCCCTCTCTGCAGTCAATCTTCTTTCTTCTGCTTCCCTTTCAGCCTTTTTCTCTTTCAACTGGAGCCTCTTAATCTCCCTATCTGCCTCCAATGCTTTAGCCTCTTTGTCAGCCTCAATCTGCAACCTCGTAGCCTCAGCCTCAATCTGCAACCTCTTAGCCTCAGCCTCAATCTGCAACCTCTTAATTTCTTTTTAGCCTCTAACTTTCTTTCAGCCTCTTTTTCTAATCTTCTTTCTTCCCGTTCAATATATTTGTCACATTCCGTAGTGACATAGGAAATCATAATTTGCCCGTCCATTCCTAACTCTTTTGCAGCCTGCATAGCAGCAGATCGAAATTTGGCCAGGTCCGCCATTTTCTAACAGGTAAATTTATATAATGTCTAACTAAACAATACAATCTGTAATTAATTATCCAAGGACAACCACAGGCACTGAGATCTCAACCTTATTTAATTCCACCCAAGGATACCTTTTGAATTTTTATTATTCCCAATATATATAATAGGAGAAAGTTCAATATCCCGGGTGCGAGACCCCAATATATGTGGTAAATTGGGATGTTATAAATATTTATAGGGGACTTAGTGTGCTGACTGAGATCAGCTGTGAAGGTATCTGTATCTAATAAGTGTGGTGTATTACAGATGACCTTACTTGCTACCACATTTATACCTCAGTCAGAGTTATTCTGGAATATTGTGATGACTACGTTGAATGTCTAGGGTTATGAAAATGATGAAGTGTAAGTCACAACAACAACAGACAGATAAACAATTTAATTTATTCCACAACACTTTACAACACTGTGACACTCACACACATATAACACTCTATAAGACTATCTTAAATGAGTCAAGTGTAAAGTTTCAAATATATATGTAATGATTCTTTTCAATAATGGATATCCTGATTCAACTACACAGTGAACCAGGAATCACAATCAAATGTAATTACAAGTAGTATGTACACAGTTTATAAATATAATCTTTGTATTGACATATTTTATTATTCTTATCCTATGTGTGTAAGTTGTGAAGTAGTAATATGAGGTAATACTGGTTTTGTTTTTCAAGCTAGGTTGTTGTTTGTCATCATGACTTCAAGTGTTTGATTATCTTGGAAATAGTATTGGGAAAAGTTCACAGTTCCTGTCATTTGCAACAGTTTATTGTCCCTCTGTGTTAAATATACTGTCAATTTTTGAGGGAGGGGGCACATAATGTTGAGCTACTCTGGCCACAGAAGCTTATCTTTCGTGATGGCGGCAGGAAAAGACTCCTCTGCTCGATTGCTTCCTGTGTTCTGGAGACACCTCACTGGACCAAGGAGTATGCTGTCAGCCTCTGGATTCAGCAAAACTCAGACCAGGTGCTGCTTCAATAACTTAGGACCACGGTCCCTGAAACAAGAAGGTTGTACCTCCTACTTCAGATCTAATTTATAATCTATTTCCACACTGAACACAATACATAACAAACACTGAGTTCAGAGCGGTAGGCCAACTGCTAGCTTCATCTGAAACAATTTACACCAGTATACTCCTCCCTAATGGTTACTACGCCTCTGCAATTCCAGCATTAGTTCTTTCTAGTCAATAAGATAGGTGTCAGTGTACTGTTTGGCAATTCCATGCAGTTTTACTTTTCTCCGACACGTCCTGTTCAGGTTGGAGCACTATCTAGGCTACTGAACCACACACATATACAGACATAAATTATCAATTTTCATTCAATTTTCATTAAAAAGATATCAAATATGTCAAGCTTACCACAATTCATGGAAATAATACACAAATACGTTGACTGGCGATGAATAATGGCACAAATTCCGATCTGCCTCTGTCCCAGACTTTTATTTAGAAAAATATGATCTGGATCTCAACGCACTGTTTCTTAGTAAGTTTATTTTAAAATGTGGCACTGAACTGACGCTCCTAATTGACTATATTGGCAGGTCTAACCAATCGGGCCATGTTTACACAGCTTTTCAAAAAATTTTACCCTTCTCACGTTTCCCCTAACAACCAAAATTAGTAGTTGTAGTCCGACTAATCGTGTTTAGCCTTACATTTACTTCTATCCAATCAAATAGGATTTTACATGGTGGCCCATTTCCCGTAAAATAGTGGTTTCAAAACATGCCACTGTGCGATTATTATTTGGTGTTGTCTGACACCCTCACTATTTTCTGTTGGCTATAATTTGTTAATTCCTAGACTATTTGCGTAACACTTAACATATTCTTTGTCAGCAAGTCCTAAGAAACCCAAATATATAAATTTAATGGGGCTAAGGGGCTGCGTTCAAAATATGCATTTTCTTCTAGGATAGTCGTGTATTTTTATTTTTATTTTATTTTTATCGATTTAGAACCGCCACCTGTCCTGCCTTTTCGACTGTTCTGTTATACTAATGTCAGGATTTCAGACTTAAAACAGTAGAATGTCATGTTTCCCAATAAGCATTTTACAGGTTTTTAAACCTAACTCTCGTAGTTGTAGTGTTTTTTATCACTGTCTATTTGAAAAAAGTTAGTGCTTCTGGCCTTACGCTTGGGGTGGCATTAATTATATATCGCGAGACGCGTGTTAGTGTTGCATGCGTTCCTGCTTTCAGCCCTCACTCTCTCTATCCTAATTCCATCTGTCCTTCCGTTTATGTTAACGTAGTGTATAAAATGAAATTAATGGAAGTATTAATTTACTTCATTACGCAGTGTGCCTAGCTCAAGGTTTTCTTAGAAATACAGTACACGTTTTATTGTAGAAAGCGTGTAGTGATGCAGTGAAACGTTACAATTTGCAGACGAAGTAGAAAACAAGGGGGATTTTTGTACGCCATTGTGACAGCACTGTCCTTTTACCATTTCTCTTTCCTTTTATTGAATTTATGTGTTAGGCTTTACTTTTTAATTTATATATGTGGATTTAGAATGTTTCACGACATCCACCAGGGGCCAAAACTCAAGAGCTTCTAATTTGGGCCTTCAAATGTGTCTACCTTCGCACAAGATTACTCTTGACAGAGTGGTAGATAGAAGGATAATGACGCTTCTATCTCAAGGGAGTGTTCACAAGATATTTCCGAAGTCAAGAACAATGCTGCATTGGCAGGACAATTGTTAACTTTATATCGGTCCGCCACCTTTTATGAAGAATTAAGCAGTTATTAATTTCAGCTCGTCAAACCCCCACCCTGAATTCAGTGATTTAGTAAATTGAAATCATTTAGTTTTAACATGGGTTTAAAAGATTGAATAATGTTCTTTTTTTCAGAAAGGTATTATCACTGTTGTGATGGGATAAACGTTTATAAAGTAGTTCACGTGGCAGCTTATAGGTTTCGCTTATCTGTCACTGATAGGTTCTGCTCCCGCTGATGGGTTGGTTCTCGGTAGATTGATCACTGATAACGCTCGTCGCTGGTCAAGGATGTAGAGCATATCACGTTCCCAGAAGTGTCAGGGAGTGTCTACAAAGCTGGTCCCTCGTCTTACAGCTCAGGCCACTGTTCCCTTCTTGTTCCAGAGATAGTACCCTCAAATAGTACCACCAACAACAAGCCAATCCTGGCTCGCAGACTTTTTGCTCAAATGACTAAAGGCACTGGTAGATGCCTCTTACACGTGTACTAGGGGGTCGTTATTTTAATAATAGATCCCCTCTATGACACCGTGTTTCAGATTCCTCAGATTCTGGTTCCTTATTAAAATGGTTTTCCTGGGCTCTTTAGGTCCGTGAAGATTTCCCACAAAGTCCGGCCTGATAAATGGAATTCTGAATTCTAACTTCTGGCAAGGTCTGGTTGTGTCGTCTTTGGCAAGCGATTTCTTACAGTGAATTAAAACTGCGAAAAGGTCCGGTTATATTGCCTGTCCTGCCCCCGTATCTGTTTGTTATGAAGCTACTCAGGGCTTCAATCATTTTAAACATACTTGTTGGGTTGGGTAATTTCAAAATATTCCGACATGGAATAATTTTGTGCATGATGCAAAGATCACGTCTCCCATATATGGCAATAAAACATCCGATGCCTGGTGTACAAACTCACCAACACATCTGTAAATTCAAAAGACAATGTGTTTCAGATGTAGCAACATATTACTCTTATATAAAGTAATGTCTTCGTGAGAGTCGGACAGGAAACGATTATGTCATTTATGTCTGAGTAATCTCGTCATCTGTCGCTTGAGCACACAAATCTATGCGAAAACTAAGCAGACCAATATGAGTTTACCTGCGCTAATCTCAGCAAAGCTGTGCCGCGCCTAGCAAATGTGATGTATTATCATCAACAAGGAGTGTCAAATGTTTTGAAAATATCAAATAACTGATACATAACAGAGAAAGAAAAAAGTGCTGACTATGGAAAAGCACGCAATTAGTCAGTACAACAATTTAAAATGGGTACTGCCGGAGTGACATAAAGATCGAGAAGGGTTTGCCTCAAGTCCATCTCGTGACAGTGTATGAAGAATCTTCTTCCTCTTTTAGCTTGTGCCCACGTGTTTAGCCAATCTTCTTTAAAGTTGTTTTTGGTTATTTGTATTATTGTTAACACACCCAATGGCTTGTCAATTTGTGGTATTTTTTCTTCCTACTTTGCTAGTTTATCAGGTGCTTCATTCAATGTGATGTCTATATGGCCAGGTATCCATTGCATGTAGATTTCTGTTCCACACAAGTTTATTGTGGAATATTTCTTGAACCTTCTGGATAGTATTGATTGAATTGGTTTTCCAGGTTTCTATTGCGAAGAGGGCATCCTGTGAGTGTGAGGATACTACAACATCATTTGGTTCTGTTTCACTTGATTCAAAGAGTTCAAAGATTCTAGTTAAAGTTGTCTGAATGGCGACTACTGCTTCTTCGTAGTTTGTGCACCAGGTACCACAGGGGACTGATATTTTGATGGGTTCTTCTGTATTTAATGAGATGATTATGATCCCATATCCAGCATTTATGGCTGCTTTAAAAGCTAATCCATCTGCGTAAGCATGGATAATATCTTCTTTATATTGACAGGTGGTTTCCATGGCAATTGTTTTCAGCAGTGTAGGTATAAGGCCTTTATTTGGGGGTTGTTTATTTTATTTACTTATGTTTGAATATCGCCCTTATGATACTGTGAAGAAACGACTGATAATTTGTATTTTCCAATCCGTTCCATTTTCCTTACTCTTTTTAATTTCTCTGATTTCACCGGCTATACGCATTTGCGTTTTCTTTTTATTCTTCTATTGCTGCAGTAGCCCCATTATTCCCCGCTCCGACACCCACCACAAGGCGAGTCTGAGTTTAAATTTTCGCTTCTAGCCTTCATTAAAATATGCATCGTTCGGTCCGTGATGGCCCAGCGATCAGCAGTCTACGATAATATTACATAAGATGCACCTGGTGTTTGCCAAACTTGGGGAAAGCTCTTTTCGCTTGTAACAGTGTTTTGACCACTGGCCGAGTAAATTATTTCTTTGAGGGGCGTGTGCCGCTGCCTTACTAAAGCTGGTAGTGAGCGGTGCAGCGAGTAAACCTTTGATAGCCGGGTAACTTCTTTTATCTCCGTCCAGGGGAAAGAACCCGCGTTCGTTCATACTTTGGTAGTGGCCTGTGATCGCCAAATCGTTGTTTAGCGGGAGATAATGCTATGTTGTATTCAAGGGACTTTCGTGTTTCTATCTTTTTATATAGCTTCTAAATAATGTTTATGTTACTCGAGATTATGCTTGAAAAACAGAGTGACCGAACACCTGCTTCAGCACGCGATACCAGGTGGCTGGGTTAGCGTCTCCTTGTAGACTATAAATCCTGATAAGTTTACTCTGTCAGCACACTCGTACATTTTACCTGCCTGTAAATGACCAAATGAGACAGGCAATTGTGGGTACAAGACTAGACTTTGTGTTGCCTAATTCTGGGCATCTCGGGGTGAGTTGACATTTTTAAACATAATACATGTTAGCTTTACAATACTGAATATCTGAGAGCAGTGTGATTTGAATTTTTTTAGGTGACGACTCCTAAGCAAATTAATTCAGTGATAGTGTAGTGCCGTCTATAGCCTCAGTTAACAGGTGCTTAATCTGTTAAGTGTCTCCTAGTGGTATTGTTTACAATGGGTTAAATGGTAAATTTACGCTAACAGATACTCACTAGGCTGTAGCGGGAGGTTATTTAAAATTATTATCTATGTAAGAATCCAGGTATCTCATATGCTACCAGGACAGTATGCCAGTAAAGAGTTCTGGTCTTACAAATAATACCCCAGTCTTAGAAATAAGCACTTGTGTATGGATATCATAGAAATAGTCAGACTGTGAAAACCCTGGCCAGTTGGTAAGAAGTTGCACCAGGATTTAAGGTGTCTCCTCCCTGTGACTATCTTATGATTACTTAATGTCTAGGGGATAATTAAAATGAACATTCACTGAAACCACAAATGTAAGAAGTGAATAATTCCTCAGGTACAGTTAACATATTTTAATATTTACACTAATATTCTATTTCTGCTAGTCGGAAAAGAGCATTAAAATATGTAAAAAATATTCACACAATTACTATTATTGTCTGTTTAGACTTCAAGATCTAGAATAATAAAGTTACTGAAAACTGCAATCACTTTACTTATATCACTGTTCTTAGTCCTCTGACTTTCCACATAATTGTCATCAATTGACTGAATTTCTTATTGGTTTGACTACTGTTTTCAACATTTGGCTGTTTTTCATATATGGGTCATCAGTGTCTTAAATGACACTTATCTTTCCAACTTGGCAACGCTGACACTGTACTGTCCGTTGTAGATATCAGACTTGGTAGACCCAGCTATAGGGATGCCAATGACCAGTTGAAGTTCACTCTTTGGGATCCTGCACTTTTGTGGGATTGCCTCTGATGAACAACACAGACTTCTGATACTTGACAGTCTGGTTTGAGTTATTTCATGGAACCTGAAACATCATATCAGCCTTGGCTAGTATCTGGCTAGACTTGTAGCTGACTAGCACATATGTCAGACCAGTCAGTCATCAGATGTCACCGTTATACAATCATAGTAAGTAAGGACATCATTTAAGTGATACAGAAGTATTTACATTTCAATTAATTGTAACTGTCTAGCACATAAGTCAGACTAGTCAGTCATCAGATGTCAAAGTTATACAGTCATAGTAATGGACATCCTTTCAATGATATAGAATTAATATTAACATATCAGTAATAAACATCATCTGGTTTATTCCGCTCCTGTACATCCTTTACTTATTTATAACTTGATCTTTCCAAACCATATCAGGTACAAATTTAAATACTGATGCCATTCCTAGCATCTACACAAAATTAATACACAAATAGATAGTGAGTTCCCGACTGACCAAACGATCAGGTTGCTTTCTTCAGTAGTATAACTACATAGTTGTTGAATTGAAGCCTGGCTATGGAACACTTCAGTTTACCAGCTGTAAATGGGCACTCAGTTGTGCGCTCGAACTAGGGAAGGCAAAGGCAGCGAGGAAGGGAACTAGTCACCTAACCTCGTACAAGCGGTATCTTCCGTGATGAAGCTTCTAACACTTCATTTGCCTATGACAATCTCTGCCATGGGACTGCCTTTATCTTCGTACGAGATACAGCATTTAATATGATAAATATTATCTTCATTTGGCTGTGGGGCTAGTTGTGGTACGTTTTTGTACAAGCAACAATCATCCACAAAGCACATGTTTAAATCATATTAAAAATCACAATACATTATATCAAGGAATATTCTACGTGCATATATTGAGAAGTTTATACGAACCTGAAATAAAAAATATTATACACGGTAGTTATCATAATTTCGCTTACCCTCAGACTTCAGATACTGGACTGAAAAATTTTCTGGCGATCCGCTCACAATTCATATGGTATATGGGTAGTGGCGAAACTCTGCCTCCAGTCTGTCTCAAACCTCTTTCGTTGTGTCCTCTCTCAGTTTTCGATCCGCTACTTATAAGCCTCTGGCGGACGTATCGGAGGGCACTGACGTCTCAACTGCAGACTCGGGCTGAAATCCCTTTCCGAAACAGCGATTTCACTCGATCTGTGCGTTGCCTGAAACTTTCCCCGTCTTATCCTTGGCTTATATATTATCCATACTGTTCCATCCTATCTTGTTTTATACAGCCGATATATCTCTATCTTCCTATCGATGTACTTCCACAATCTGTTACTTGTTGATTTAAATATTTAGAACAGAAGTGGGTTTACAGGCTTTCGGCTTAACTGTAGACAGCAGTAATGTGCATATATCTCCGTAAATGTTAACTTCCTACTGTTTTTTCCTTATATACAATTATACACAATCCTCTCCTGGACTACCAGGTGATATCCTTTTCACAAAGATTCCATTATGTTCTTATATATCATTGCCGATTGTCGAGGTCTTATCGACATTTTGCCGATACACCATCATATTGTAAGCGGCCGGCCCTGTGACAATTGATGGGTGAAGGGTCTGTAAATTACACGGCGTCACGTTTGCAATGTATTGAAACCAATTTTGCGACATAGGCGAAGAACCTCATATTCTTGTTCAGTACTTAAGATGGGTTAAATGGTAAGCCGATGCTGTCATTTCTTTTGGGGAATTGTAGTGGTGTAACTTATTCACATATACCTGACTAGTGAAGTGTATTCGCTATTTACGACTGAATTATAAAAGGTAGTCATTCATTACTTTGTGAGAAAAACTTCTCGTGGTTGGGTGAGGAATTTGGATATGCATATTGCGTAGTTGGTTAGAACTTACACGACAGTCTAGAAAGTTAACCACCAACCAGTAAATGAATTCTGTCCTAAGGAAAGTCACCATGTAACATAATGAAATTAACACTGCATTTTTATGTATTCCAGCTTGGGAGGTTATTACTTTTTCCTTTTGTGTATCGACCCAAGGGGCGCATTACTCACATTGTCGATTTCACTCCAATTGTCGAAATCAACAAATACTTCTAAAATCAACACACTCACGACAGATGGCGCCTCAGTCCGGTACGAATGTCTCGCAAGATTCTATCTTGATTCTTGGTGTTTAGTGTTCTGCAGATTATAGGAATTTCTATCCCCTAGACAAAACGACCTTTTCTTTTGGAAGAAGTCTGAACAGCGCTTTGTCTGCACAGCAAATATAAATCACGTTACAATTATTGTTCATTTTACACATGACTGTTGGTTAATGTTATTGGTATCACTGCTGAGTTTTTGGTTATAAGGCTGGCGACTATTGTTGCTAAAGTCAGCGATTTTTTGGTTAAATATTTTGACAGGTAGTAACTCTTTAATCTGGAAGAGATAAGAAGCTACAGGTAGTCAGATTTACTAGCTTGCCTATGTACCAAGGGAGGGTGTTTAGTCGTAGGATAAGTAACCAATCCCCTCAATAGCAAAGTAACGTATGATGAGTTGAGTGTGGGTGCGAATGAAGACGCGAATGTGTTTAGGCTCGTATAGATGTAGATCCTGCAACCCATACTCTCACATGCAGTAATCAAGGATGCTTTGACACTGCAGGCATGTTTCAAGACATTTATTGACGGGAACACACATAATATCAACAGGAACAGTCAGTGTAACAAGGTCATGCTGACCTGACATCGATAGGTATACATTTGGCATTCAAAAAGGTAAACATCAGAATAGACGTGCATGGTCAATAGCAAAGTTCTTCAATAATGACAGTTCGTAGCGTCGCCCTTGGCGTCTCTGACTAAACGCGTCAGATGCCTTAGTTACCTTGACACACAGGTGCAACTTGGCACTCCCTGCCAATTGCACATATCAGGCTGTAGTATAATAGCCGGAAGCACAGGCCTCGTCCTAACGTCGGCCGTGTACTTCTGTTAAATAGGTTATCACCAACCCTGCAGTAATACTTATTGTAGATAGAAGTTCCGCCAATCTGCGGCTCCCACAATATATCTTCGTCACTGGATTTCTGGACAATATAAGACTAACAGTCTTGGATGGCTACCTCGAGCACAAATATATAAGTTCTGAAATGGCGGATCCGTGAACTGCTGTTCACCCTAGGTAATCCTTTACATGTTCTGCCACCGAAAAGCGTAATAATGCATAAAGGTCGGTATTACCTGGTAAATGAATCCTCAGAACTACACAAGGAATTCTGTCGTCATCCCGACGCACAGAGATTCACTGGGGAAAACTGCCATAGCAGTTACTTCGAAGATTCTCCCCGAAAAACAATGGACTCTTGGTCCCTTCAGAAAAACAGGACCTCCCGGCTTCCCGGAAGTATATCTCACTCCCGCTTAAAAAACCTTCCCATAGGCCCACGCCGAACTGTCAACCTCTGACCCTAAAGGTCAAACACAATGAATGAATAAACAAGGGAAGACAACCCCTAATCAACCTGACATCGCAGGTAAAGACACAATTATACTTATGATACAAACATAAGCAAATAACTTGACAGATGACTCCGTCGAAAATGACAGCAACATTACTACCACCCCCCTGTAAAAAAAAAAATGCAATTTTTTTTTTTTTTTAATATGTTCATGAGCAAGATAGCACCAGTATCACTTCTGTGCTCATGCAAACAATGAACCTAATATCAGGTACAATAGAAGAGGGTACAAATCATCTCCCAACATAGGAGAAAATATTTCCTTTAAGCCAAACAAACTAAGGGATACCATTCAAGAAACCTAAGTTGCTGGCAATACCAATCATATATCAAACATTACTAAATAATATAATCATAGCAATATACAAATGTCAATGCTATTTTAGCAACATATCACTGATGGATGGACAAAATGAAATTTGTTAAATTATCTAAACATCATCCAAATACATTTGTATTACAACATATTATGATATTAAGGACAGACCTAAGTCTGAAAATATATCAGGAAAAACTAGGACACAAGATTTAACTGGAATCATGTGGGCATCTAGACAATATGTCCGCCATCACATTATCCGAACCACGGATAGCTCGCACCGTGAAATGGAAAGGCTGAAGAGCAATAGCATAACGAGTAGATCTCGAGCTCTTCAAATCCTTACTTTGCATAGCCGTAAGAGCTTTTTGGTCGGTTTCCATAAAGAAATGCGCGCCCAGAAGGAACCTTTGTAGCTTAAGAATGGACCAAACCATAGCCAACAATTCACGGTCCAAAACCGAGTAATTCCTTTCTGCCGCATTCAGCTTCCTAGAAATATACATTACAGGATGCAGAGTTCCTGAATATTCCTGCATTAGTGCCGCTCCAATGCCAGTGGAAGAGGCATCACTACGAAGGACAAAAGTCTTATCAATCGTCGGTAGTCTTAAGATAGGATGAGATGAGAACAAATTCTTAACCTGATCCAATGAAGATTGGCATTCTTGGGACCAACGCACCATATTAGGAGAACCTTTTTTCAATAACGTTGAAAGTGGTGCCATAATGGAGGACAGATTCTCAATGAATCTTCCATAGAATTGTATCAATCCCAAGAGACTACGCACTTGCTTTTTTGTCTTCGGAACCGAGATATTTAATATCTTTGAAATGTTTTGGTCCTCTGTCTTCAACAGACCATGACCAACTCGATGACCTAGGAAGGAAATTTCACTAAACCCAACAAAAGCTTTAGAGGGTTTAGCAGTCAAACTATGCTCACGTAGAGTAGATAGCAATTCCTTCAGACCCACATAGTGTTCTTCCCAAGTATCGCTGAAAAGACAGATGTCGTCTAAATATGCAATGACATCTGCACGATCTGATAGAATTCGTCGCATCATGCGCACGAAAGTCGCTGGGGCGTTCATAAGCCCGAAAGGCATAAAATTCCATTGAAACAGACCCCTAGGTGTCGAAAAAGCAGTGAGAGGTTTGGCGTGTTCCGTCAATGGGACTTGCCAATAACCTTTCGACAAGTCTAGTTTAGTAAAGAATTTAGCTTTAGAAAGTCTAATAAGTAGATCATCTAATAACGGCATAGGTTCAGCATCGAACTTCGTAACTTGATTTAATTTGCGATAATCAACGCAAAGACGTATGTTATTGTCTTTCTTTCGAACAATAACTATCGACGAAGAATAAGCTGAAGTGGATGGTTCAATTATTTGTAGTTGAATCATTTCATCCAATTCTTTCTCGACTTGTGCTTGAAAATGAATAGGTATTGGGTATGGTCTTACTCTGATCGGATTACGATCAGTAAGTATGATGTCATGTTCTATGACATCTGTGTGTCCAGGAATGTCGGTAAGGACATCCTGATATGATTGTAACGTAGAGGATACTTGACGTTGTTCCTCAAAAGACAAGTTAGAAGAGACTGTAACGTCTCTCCACGATTCCGTTGAAATAAGTGGAATCGTAGGAAGAGGTAAGTTCACGTCAGAAAAAATAGTTTCCTCATCCTGTATAACGGACAGGGATGAGATGTGACCATGTTGAACTGGAGAGTCGTCCGTCGCCTGGAAAATAGGCTGTAAATAGTCTGGACGTTCAATAAACTCTGTTAACATATTTATATGGAAGGTTTTATGCCTTCCATCCACATCGACAATATAGTCGACATCAGAAATTTTCGAGACTATAGTGTATGGACCCTTCCAAGAAATGAGAAGTCTATTCTCTCTTGAGGGCAGTAAGACATATGCTTTGTCTCCAGGACAAAGTTGACGTAGGCGTCTTTTCTTATTAGCAAATCGCCTAGCTTTTTCTTTCGCAAATTCGGAAGATGAAGTTGCTAACCTGCACGATTCGATAATCTTTTCTCTAAGAGCTATAACATATTCATATGACGATTGTGTATCATCGTCAATATTATCGGAAGTTATCAAATCGTGTAACAAGGACATTGGCCCGCGCGGTTGCGCGCCAAAGACAAGTTCGAAAGGAGAAAACCCTGTATGCTCGTTGGGAACCTCTCTATAGGCAAAGAGGACTGCAGGTAAAACCCTGTCCCAATCTTCAGGATGATCCTCCGTTATCTTGCCAAGTAAGTTCTTTAGTGTCCTGTTAAGACGTTCTACCAATCCATTGGACATTGGATGATAAATACTACTGAGAGACCTTTTAATGTCTAGCGTAGCCATTACCTGAGACATAACGTCCGAAATTAACTGAGTGCCGTGATCCGACAGTATTTCTCCGGGGAATCCCAGACGAGAAAATACGAGCCAAAGAGCATCAGCGATATCGACAGTTGATATGCTCTTCAGAGGAATAGCCTCTGGCCAACGCGTGCACATGTCCACGCAAGTGAGGATAAATTGGTGTCCTCTGGCTGACTTAATTTTGAACGGACCAATGATGTCTATAGCCATTTTCTGAAACGGCCGAATCGGAATATCTGCAGCCTGAATAGGAGCAGCATGTCTCGGACCCCTAGACTTGACCTCTTGACAAATTTTGCAAGATCGGCAATAAATTCGGATGTCTTTATTCACGAATGGCCAAAAGAATGACGCAAGGACTCTAGTTTTAGTTCTGGAAAAACCCATGTGTCCCGCACACTGAGAATCGTGTGCATGCCGAAGAATTAAGGCTCTCATACACTTAGGCACAAGAATTTGCGAGTGCATAGACTTGTCCGAGTGTTGTACCATTCGTACCAATATACCATTCTTCATAGTGATATACGATTTGTGATTCGTATTTTGATTGGGATCCCCTTTCTTTGCAAGAAGGAAGTATTTCTTCAAAGAAGGATCCTCTTCTTGACGTTTAACAAACGAGTCATGGGAAATCACCAAGTGCTCGTCTTGGCTATCAACTTCATTACTATTATCAGATGAAGTTGGGGGATTAAGAGCTTGAGCTCTTGTCACCACTGCATTGACCGTTTGAATGTTTTTTTCTTCCCAACTAGAAATTTGTTGCGGGGTGCATTCCTTAACCCCATGAATACGACCGATTATAAGATCCGCAATAGGATTAGGAAGAAGACATGCATGGACATCTCCTGTGAAGAAAGGAGTGTCAATCCTAATAATAGCAGTAGGATAGCTTTCCATAGTACCACCAAATGTAACACATTTGATTGTTTTTCCCGTGGCACAGCAAGGATCTATCAGAGACTCCTTAACCCCGACGGTAGTACATCCCGAATCGAAAAGTACTGAGACTAGCCTATCATTTATTAGACCTTTATGTAAGATGAGAGATCCTCTCCCATCATGCGCAACTGTAGCAGGTAGAGCAGGAAGAGGGTGACCACAACTTAGCGTAGATACAGTTGATGAGTCAAACAATGTTAAGCATTGGGGGCATTCAGTTGCTCTCCCAAAATCGAAAGCACAACCAGTGATAGCCCTAGAGTTACCACTATCATTTACTGTATTACAGGCTCCATCAAACTCTTGTTGCGCAGAGTTTGCCTGTTGGTAAGGTCTTTTTTTGTTAAACCTAGGTCTACCTCGATTATCATTTCGATTATCATTTTTCCCCTGTAATTATTTCGACTATCATTTCCCCTGTAATTGTTATCATATTGCCTATTGTAATCATCATTCCGGTTTGAATCCCGGTTTCTAAATTCACCATCGTCATAATCTTGACGTCGAGAATGATTACCTCGAAAATTTGAATAGTTATTATTTGGATAGCCTTTACGAAAGTGTCTCAAATTATTACCACTAAAATTACGAGAACTACCATCTTGTCTCCACTGCATAGACGAAGAACCATCATGTGTTGGATTACTCCGCTTCTGAGTGTAATTTTGATTACTTCCCCTATTCCAATTTTGTTGAGCACCCTGAAATTTTTTTTCTGAAATTAGGGCCATATGGTGTTGCCGAAGCAGCTGGCAACCCTTCTTTCACTTTAGAATTGCTAACTGTAGCATGGGGATGTGCTGTGGCATACTGACAACAGTATTCCTCCATTTCTTTTAAGTTTTTAGGCTTACGCTCATGAAGGAATGCAAGAAAAGAATCATTAACAGATGACAAAACCTTATCTCGCAATAATAAGTCCATTAGACCTTCATATGTTTTCTCAATCTGAGACAACTCAACCCATCGTGTAAATGTACGACGTATCTTTGTAACAAAATCAGAGAAATCTACTCCATTTTCTGGCAACATTGTCCTAAAACGAAGACGATAGTCTTCTTGTTTTAATTGGTATTTCTTTAGTAATGCTGCCCTGACAACATCATAATTAGTCCTCTCATGTTCGTCTATTGTCATAAGAGTAGTCACTGTGTCACCTGTAAAAAATGGCATCAGTTGTTCAACATATTTTTCCTTTTTTATGTTATGCGTATCGCACAAAAATTGGAATCTATCTAGATAATCTGCTACGTCATCCTTTAAAGGATTGAAATGAGGCAATTTAATCCTACTAACAAACTCCTTTGTCGTACTCGAAGTTGTTTGCTGAGCACCCGTACTCGCCAATTTCAATTTCTCTAACTCCAAAATTGCGAGTTTTTCATCAAGTTCCATCTTCTGTTTTCTTTCCTCATGTTCCATTTTTCTAATTTCAGCCTCAGCAGCAGCTTGAAGTTTTTTTTCCTCTGCAGCAGCTTGAAGTTTTTTTTTTCCTCTGCAGCAGCTTGAAGTTTTTTGTCTTCCATTTCCATCTGGAATTTTCTTTCATCAGCTGCAGCTTGAGCTTTCCTCTCCTCAGCAGCAGCTTGAGCTTTTCTCTCCTCAGCCTCTCTTTGATACCTTCTTTCTTCAAGTTCTAATCTTCTATTCTCAGCTTCTAGCTTCTTTAGTTCAGCTTCTGCTTTCAATTTAATTTCCTCTTTTTGTTTCTTTTCTTCTGACTTTAATGCAATGGCGAATTGAGCAGATGAATATTCTTCCAATTCTTTACCAGACTTACCAAGGGTCAACCCTTGCTGGATGAAGAAATCCAATGTAGACATTCTGTCTAATGAGATCAGAAACCTGAAAAAAAAAATTAAATAAATTACCTTATCCCACTTCAATGGGAGACAAGTCTGAAATGCTAGACTTGTATACTCACTTCACTTTATTTTACTGTCTCAATCTTTGTAGATAACAAGTCTTTTATCAAAGAACTTGTATAAATATCTTATATAATATTATTTAACAAACTCTATATGAAGAGTCTACCTTATCAATAATATCAAAACATGACCAAGTATGTGTATGTAGACTGTGCATGACAGTAATGTAGTACAACCAAAAAAAAAAATACAAAGACAAAAATACAAAACAATACAAATGGCAACACTGTTTAACCAAAAATGTGTAGAGAAATACACAAGAAAGGAGAGACCTACAGAATACAAACAAAACAAATCGACAATCAAAACTGAAAAACAGACAAAATATTACAAAAACAACGTTAAGTACAATTACATCACAGCTAACATCAATAGCGACCAATTGTCACTAGCAAATTTCCAAATTAAGAAAATTTGCACCTACAGACCGCTTACAGTAAGCCTCGATCAAGTGGCATATTTACCGTAAGACCCACCAACCGAAAAACCCGCAGAAAAATACACAAAACAGTAGAAGTGACATAAACATATAGCAATCAATTTCAATGTGTTGCAGAACAAGTTCAGTCACAGCTGAAACTAAAATAAATTTCTTGCTCCTTGCGAACACAGAAACGAAATGTCAAACGCGCACTGAACGTCAAATCCACTGTAACATAAAGTGGTATTCACGAACCAAAGTTACTATGACCTTCTCAAATTAGGGCTTGCACATTGAATGTTTACAATTTCACGTACTGTTTACAGACACTTGACCTCCAACAATGTAGCTTGAATACTCTGACCTAGAAAAGTCTGTTGTTGAATGAAACGTGTAACAACCCGCAGTACTGTTTACAATAGGAACCCGCCTTCTATGCAGTTATGGTCCACGTAGCAAATGCCTAGTAGTTCACTTCAGTACTTGTCTTGTTATGCTTTATGTAGCATTATAATATAAAATGCTCGTACTGTTTATTTGTGTCAACCGTTGATGACCTATATCTGTCCTGTTGTAGCCAAAACTTGCAAGTGTAGAATTAGCGCTGTGTGTTACGGCTGTCCCGTGTGTAGCTTAGACCCACAGATCAGAAGTGTAATGTGTACTTGTCCTTCTTGTAACTTTCTCGACAAAACTGGAGACATCATACATGTAACAGCCAACCAGGAATGTAAATTTCTGGATCCATAAATGTCAACAATAATGTCAAATGCTCGCTCTGTTCTTTTTAAACCCACAGATCTGGTCCATCAGAAATGTAAGTTTCTAGGCCACATTGGCGACAAGAAATGTATCATAAGAGCCCACGTAACTGGTCCACCAGAAATGTAACTGTCTTTTTTTTCTTGTTGAGGTGATCACTGGCCCAAGACAGTTTACATGTTGTTAGATGTGTAGTGCGAGCGTATGATGAGTTGAGTGTGGGTGCGAATGAAGACGCGAATGTGTTTAGGCTCGTATAGATGTAGATCCTGCAACCCATACTCTCACATGCAGTAATCAAGGATGCTTTGACACTGCAGGCATGTTTCAAGACATTTATTGACGGGAACACACATAATATCAACAGGAACAGTCAGTGTAACAAGGTCATGCTGACCTGACATCGATAGGTATACATTTGGCATTCAAAAAGGTAAACATCAGAATAGACGTGCATGGTCAATAGCAAAGTTCTTCAATAATGACAGTTCGTAGCGTCGCCCTTGGCGTCTCTGACTAAACGCGTCAGATGCCTTAGTTACCTTGACACACAGGTGCAACTTGGCACTCCCTGCCAATTGCACATATCAGGCTGTAGTATAATAGCCGGAAGCACAGGCCTCGTCCTAACGTCGGCCGTGTACTTCTGTTAAATAGGTTATCATCAACCCTGCAGTAATACTTATTGTAGATAGAAGTTCCGCCAATCTGCGGCTCCCACAATATATCTTCGTCACTGGATTTCTGGACAATATAAGACTAACAGTCTTGGATGGCTACCTCGAGCACAAATATATAAGTTCTGAAATGGCGGATCCGTGAACTGCTGTTCACCCTAGGTAATCCTTTACATGTTCTGCCACCGAAAAGCGTAATAATGCATAAAGGTCGGTATTACCTGGTAAATGAATCCTCAGAACTACACAAGGAATTCTGTCGTCATCCCGACGCACAGAGATTCACTGGGGAAAACTGCCATAGCAGTTACTTCGAAGATTCTCCCCGAAAAACAATGGACTCTTGGTCCCTTCAGAAAAACAGGACCTCCCGGCTTCCCGGAAGTATATCTCACTCCCGCTTAAAAAACCTTCCCATAGGCCCACGCCGAACTGTCAACCTCTGACCCTAAAGGTCAAACACAATGAATGAATAAACAAGGGAAGACAACCCCTAATCAACCTGACATCGCAGGTAAAGACACAATTATACTTATGATACAAACATAAGCAAATAACTTGACAGATGACTCCGTCGAAAATGACAGCAACATTACTACCACCCCCCTGTAAAAAAAAAAATGCAATTTTTTTTTTTTTTAATATGTTCATGAGCAAGATAGCACCAGTATCACTTCTGTGCTCATGCAAACAATGAACCTAATATCAGGTACAATAGAAGAGGGTACAAATCATCTCCCAACATAGGAGAAAATATTTCCTTTAAGCCAAACAAACTAAGGGATACCATTCAAGAAACCTAAGTTGCTGGCAATACCAATCATATATCAAACATTACTAAATAATATAATCATAGCAATACACAAATGTCAATGCTATTTTAGCAACATATCACTGATGGATGGACAAAATGAAATTTGTTAAATTATCTAAACATCATCCAAATACATTTGTATTACAACATATTATGATATTAAGGACAGACCTAAGTCTGAAAATATATCAGGAAAAACTAGGACACAAGATTTAACTGGAATCATGTGGGCATCTAGACAATATGTCCGCCATCACATTATCCGAACCACGGATAGCTCGCACCGTGAAATGGAAAGGCTGAAGAGCAATAGCATAACGAGTAGATCTCGAGCTCTTCAAATCCTTACTTTGCATAGCCGTAAGAGCTTTTTGGTCGGTTTCCATAAAGAAATGCGCGCCCAGAAGGAACCTTTGTAGCTTAAGAATGGACCAAACCATAGCCAACAATTCACGGTCCAAAACCGAGTAATTCCTTTCTGCCGCATTCAGCTTCCTAGAAATATACATTACAGGATGCAGAGTTCCTGAATATTCCTGCATTAGTGCCGCTCCAATGCCAGTGGAAGAGGCATCACTACGAAGGACAAAAGTCTTATCAATCGTCGGTAGTCTTAAGATAGGATGAGATGAGAACAAATTCTTAACCTGATCCAATGAAGATTGGCATTCTTGGGACCAACGCACCATATTAGGAGAACCTTTTTTCAATAACGTTGAAAGTGGTGCCATAATGGAGGACAGATTCTCAATGAATCTTCCATAGAATTGTATCAATCCCAAGAGACTACGCACTTGCTTTTTTGTCTTCGGAACCGAGATATTTAATATCTTTGAAATGTTTTGGTCCTCTGTCTTCAACAGACCATGACCAACTCGATGACCTAGGAAGGAAATTTCACTAAACCCAACAAAAGCTTTAGAGGGTTTAGCAGTCAAACTATGCTCACGTAGAGTAGATAGCAATTCCTTCAGACCCACATAGTGTTCTTCCCAAGTATCGCTGAAAAGACAGATGTCGTCTAAATATGCAATGACATCTGCACGATCTGATAGAATTCGTCGCATCATGCGCACGAAAGTCGCTGGGGCGTTCATAAGCCCGAAAGGCATAAAATTCCATTGAAACAGACCCCTAGGTGTCGAAAAAGCAGTGAGAGGTTTGGCGTGTTCCGTCAATGGGACTTGCCAATAACCTTTCGACAAGTCTAGTTTAGTAAAGAATTTAGCTTTAGAAAGTCTAATAAGTAGATCATCTAATAACGGCATAGGTTCAGCATCGAACTTCGTAACTTGATTTAATTTGCGATAATCAACGCAAAGACGTATGTTATTGTCTTTCTTTCGAACAATAACTATCGACGAAGAATAAGCTGAAGTGGATGGTTCAATTATTTGTAGTTGAATCATTTCATCCAATTCTTTCTCGACTTGTGCTTGAAAATGAATAGGTATTGGGTATGGTCTTACTCTGATCGGATTACGATCAGTAAGTATGATGTCATGTTCTATGACATCTGTGTGTCCAGGAATGTCGGTAAGGACATCCTGATATGATTGTAACGTAGAGGATACTTGACGTTGTTCCTCAAAAGACAAGTTAGAAGAGACTGTAACGTCTCTCCACGATTCCGTTGAAATAAGTGGAATCGTAGGAAGAGGTAAGTTCACGTCAGAAAAAAATAGTTTCCTCATCCTGTATAACGGACAGGGATGAGATGTGACCATGTTGAACTGGAGAGTCGTCCGTCGCCTGGAAAATAGGCTGTAAATAGTCTGGACGTTCAATAAACTCTGTTAACATATTTATATGGAAGGTTTTATGCCTTCCATCCACATCGACAATATAGTCGACATCAGAAATTTTCGAGACTATAGTGTATGGACCCTTCCAAGAAATGAGAAGTCTATTCTCTCTTGAGGGCAGTAAGACATATGCTTTGTCTCCAGGACAAAGTTGACGTAGGCGTCTTTTCTTATTAGCAAATCGCCTAGCTTTTTCTTTCGCAAATTCGGAAGATGAAGTTGCTAACCTGCACGATTCGATAATCTTTTCTCTAAGAGCTATAACATATTCATATGACGATTGTGTATCATCGTCAATATTATCGGAAGTTATCAAATCGTGTAACAAGGACATTGGCCCGCGCGGTTGCGCGCCAAAGACAAGTTCGAAAGGAGAAAAACCCTGTATGCTCGTTGGGAACCTCTCTATAGGCAAAGAGGACTGCAGGTAAAACCCTGTCCCAATCTTCAGGATGATCCTCCGTTATCTTGCCAAGTAAGTTCTTTAGTGTCCTGTTAAGACGTTCTACCAATCCATTGGACATTGGATGATAAATACTACTGAGAGACCTTTTAATGTCTAGCGTAGCCATTACCTGAGACATAACGTCCGAAATTAACTGAGTGCCGTGATCCGACAGTATTTCTCCGGGGAATCCCAGACGAGAAAATACGAGCCAAAGAGCATCAGCGATATCGACAGTTGATATGCTCTTCAGAGGAATAGCCTCTGGCCAACGCGTGCACATGTCCACGCAAGTGGGATAAATTGGTGTCCTCTGGCTGACTTAATTTTGAACGGACCAATGATGTCTATAGCCATTTTCTGAAACGGCCGAATCGGAATATCTGCAGCCTGAATAGGAGCAGCATGTCTCGGACCCCTAGACTTGACCTCTTGACAAATTTTGCAAGATCGGCAATAAATTCGGATGTCTTTATTCACGAATGGCCAAAAGAATGACGCAAGGACTCTAGTTTTAGTTCTGGAAAAACCCATGTGTCCCGCACACTGAGAATCGTGTGCATGCCGAAGAATTAAGGCTCTCATACACTTAGGCACAAGAATTTGCGAGTGCATAGACTTGTCCGAGTGTTGTACCATTCGTACCAATATACCATTCTTCATAGTGATATACGATTTGTGATTCGTATTTTGATTGGGATCCCCTTTCTTTGCAAGAAGGAAGTATTTCTTCAAAGAAGGATCCTCTTCTTGACGTTTAACAAACGAGTCATGGGAAATCACCAAGTGCTCGTCTTGGCTATCAACTTCATTACTATTATCAGATGAAGTTGGGGGATTAAGAGCTTGAGCTCTTGTCACCACTGCATTGACCGTTTGAATGTTTTTTTTCTTCCCAACTAGAAATTTGTTGCGGGGTGCATTCCTTAACCCCATGAATACGACCGATTATAAGATCCGCAATAGGATTAGGAAGAAGACATGCATGGACATCTCCTGTGAAGAAAGGAGTGTCAATCCTAATAATAGCAGTAGGATAGCTTTCCATAGTACCACCAAATGTAACACATTTGATTGTTTTTCCCGTGGCACAGCAAGGATCTATCAGAGACTCCTTAACCCCGACGGTAGTACATCCCGAATCGAAAAGTACTGAGACTAGCCTATCATTTATTAGACCTTTATGTAAGATGAGAGATCCTCTCCCATCATGCGCAACTGTAGCAGGTAGAGCAGGAAGAGGGTGACCACAACTTAGCGTAGATACAGTTGATGAGTCAAACAATGTTAAGCATTGGGGGCATTCAGTTGCTCTCCCAAAATCGAAAGCACAACCAGTGATAGCCCTAGAGTTACCACTATCATTTACTGTATTACAGGCTCCATCAAACTCTTGTTGCGCAGAGTTTGCCTGTTGGTAAGGTCTTTTTTTGTTAAACCTAGGTCTACCTCGATTATCATTTCCCCTGTAATTATTTTGACTATCGAATTATTTCGACTATCATTTTCCCCTGTAATTGTTATCATATTGCCTATTGTAATCATCATTCCGGTTTGAATCCCGGTTTCTAAATTCACCATCGTCATAATCTTGACGTCGAGAATGATTACCTCGAAAATTTGAATAGTTATTATTTGGATAGCCTTTACGAAAGTGTCTCAAATTATTACCACTAAAATTACGAGAACTACCATCTTGTCTCCACTGCATAGACGAAGAACCATCATGTGTTGGATTACTCCGCTTCTGAGTGTAATTTTGATTACTTCCCCTATTCCAATTTTGTTGAGCACCCTGAAATTTTTTTCTGAAATTAGGGCCATATGGTGTTGCCGAAGCAGCTGGCAACCCTTCTTTCACTTTAGAATTGCTAACTGTAGCATGGGGATGTGCTGTGGCATACTGACAACAGTATTCCTCCATTTCTTTTAAGTTTTTAGGCTTACGCTCATGAAGGAATGCAAGAAAAGAATCATTAACAGATGACAAAACCTTATCTCGCAATAATAAGTCCATTAGACCTTCATATGTTTTCTCAATCTGAGACAACTCAACCCATCGTGTAAATGTACGACGTATCTTTGTAACAAAATCAGAGAAATCTACTCCATTTTCTGGCAACATTGTCCTAAAACGAAGACGATAGTCTTCTTGTTTTAATTGGTATTTCTTTAGTAATGCTGCCCTGACAACATCATAATTAGTCCTCTCATGTTCGTCTATTGTCATAAGAGTAGTCACTGTGTCACCTGTAAAAAATGGCATCAGTTGTTCAACATATTTTTCCTTTTTTATGTTATGCGTATCGCACAAAAATTGGAATCTATCTAGATAATCTGCTACGTCATCCTTTAAAGGATTGAAATGAGGCAATTTAATCCTACTAACAAACTCCTTTGTCGTACTCGAAGTTGTTTGCTGAGCACCCGTACTCGCCAATTTCAATTTCTCTAACTCCAAAATTGCGAGTTTTTCATCAAGTTCCATCTTCTGTTTTCTTTCCTCATGTTCCATTTTTCTAATTTCAGCCTCAGCAGCAGCTTGAAGTTTTTTTTCCTCTGCAGCAGCATGAAGTTTTTTGTCTTCCATTTCCATCTGGAATTTTCTTTCATCAGCTGCAGCTTGAGCTTTCCTCTCCTCAGCAGCAGCTTGAGCTTTTCTCTCCTCAGCCTCTCTTTGATACCTTCTTTCTTCAAGTTCTAATCTTCTATTCTCAGCTTCTAGCTTCTTTAGTTCAGCTTCTGCTTTCAATTTAATTTTCTCTTTTTGTTTCTTTTCTTCTGACTTTAATGCAATGGCGAATTGAGCAGATGAATATTCTTCCAATTCTTTACCAGACTTACCAAGGGTCAACCCTTGCTGGATGAAGAAATCCAATGTAGACATTCTGTCTAATGAGATCAGAAACCTGAAAAAAAATTAAATAAATTACCTTATCCCACTTCAATGGGAGACAAGTCTGAAATGCTAGACTTGTATACTCACTTCACTTTATTTTACTGTCTCAATCTTTGTAGATAACAAGTCTTTTATCAAAGAACTTGTATAAATATCTTATATAATATTATTTAACAAAAAAAAAAAAAAGAGTCTACCTTATCAATAATATCAAAACATGACCAAGTATGTGTATGTAGACTGTGCATGACAGTAATGTAGTACAACCAAAAAAAAAAATACAAAGACAAAAATACAAAACAATACAAATGGCAACACTGTTTTAACCAAAAATGTGTAGAGAAATACACAAGAAAGGAGAGACCTACAGAATACAAACAAAACAAATCGACAATCAAAACTGAAAAACAGACAAAATATTACAAAAACAACGTTAAGTACAATTACATCACAGCTAACATCAATAGCGACCAATTGTCACTAGCAAATTTCCAAATTAAGAAAATTTGCACCTACAGACCGCTTACAGTAAGCCTCGATCAAGTGGCATATTTACCGTAAGACCCACCAACCGAAAAACCCGCAGAAAAATACACAAAACAGTAGAAGTGACATAAACATATAGCAATCAATTTCAATGTGTTGCAGAACAAGTTCAGTCACAGCTGAAACTAAAATAAATTTCTTGCTCCTTGCGAACACAGAAACGAAATGTCAAACGCGCACTGAACGTCAAATCCACTGTAACATAAAGTGGTATTCACGAACCAAAGTTACTATGACCTTCTCAAATTAGGGCTTGCACATTGAATGTTTACAATTTCACGTACTGTTTACAGACACTTGACCTCCACAAATGTAGCTTGAATACTCTGACCTAGAAAAGTCTGTTGTTGAATGAAACGTGTAACAACCCGCAGTACTGTTTACAATAGGAACCCGCCTTCTATGCAGTTATGGTCCACGTAGCAAATGCCTAGTAGTTCACTTCAGTACTTGTCTTGTTATGCTTTATGTAGCATTATAATATAAATGCTCGTACTGTTTATTTGTGTCAACCGTTGATGACCTATATCTGTCCTGTTGTAGCCAAAACTTGCAAGTGTAGAATTAGCGCTGTGTGTTACGGCTGTCCCGTGTGTAGCTTAGACCCACAGATCAGAAGTGTAATGTGTACTTGTCCTTCTTGTAACTTTCTCGACAAAACTGGAGACATCATACATGTAACAGCCAACCAGGAATGTAAATTTCTGGATCCATAAATGTCAACAATAATGTCAAATGCTCGCTCTGTTCTTTTTAAACCCACAGATCTGGTCCATCAGAAATGTAAGTTTCTAGGCCACATTGGCGACAAGAAATGTATCATAAGAGCCCACGTAACTGGTCCACCAGAAATGTAACTGTCTTTTTTTTCTTGTTGAGGTGATCACTGGCCCAAGACAGTTTACATGTTGTTAGATGTGTAGTGCGAGCGTATGATGAGTTGAGTGTGGGTGCGAATGAAGACGCGAATGTGTTTAGGCTCGTATAGATGTAGATCCTGCAACCCATACTCTCACATGCAGTAATCAAGGATGCTTTGACACTGCAGGCATGTTTCAAGACATTTATTGACGGGAACACACATAATATCAACAGGAACAGTCAGTGTAACAAGGTCATGCTGACCTGACATCGATAGGTATACATTTGGCATTCAAAAAGGTAAACATCAGAATAGACGTGCATGGTCAATAGCAAAGTTCTTCAATAATGACAGTTCGTAGCGTCGCCCTTGGCGTCTCTGACTAAACGCGTCAGATGCCTTAGTTACCTTGACACACAGGTGCAACTTGGCACTCCCTGCCAATTGCACATATCAGGCTGTAGTATAATAGCCGGAAGCACAGGCCTCGTCCTAACGTCGGCCGTGTACTTCTGTTAAATAGGTTATCATCAACCCTGCAGTAATACTTATTGTAGATAGAAGTTCCGCCAATCTGCGGCTCCCACAATATATCTTCGTCACTGGATTTCTGGACAATATAAGACTAACAGTCTTGGATGGCTACCTCGAGCACAAATATATAAGTTCTGAAATGGCGGATCCGTGAACTGCTGTTCACCCTAGGTAATCCTTTACATGTTCTGCCACCGAAAAGCGTAATAATGCATAAAGGTCGGTATTACCTGGTAAATGAATCCTCAGAACTACACAAGGAATTCTGTCGTCATCCCGACGCACAGAGATTCACTGGGGAAAACTGCCATAGCAGTTACTTCGAAGATTCTCCCCGAAAAACAATGGACTCTTGGTCCCTTCAGAAAAACAGGACCTCCCGGCTTCCCGGAAGTATATCTCACTCCCGCTTAAAAAACCTTCCCATAGGCCCACGCCGAACTGTCAACCTCTGACCCTAAAGGTCAAACACAATGAATGAATAAACAAGGGAAGACAACCCCTAATCAACCTGACATCGCAGGTAAAGACACAATTATACTTATGATACAAACATAAGCAAATAACTTGACAGATGACTCCGTCGAAAATGACAGCAACATTACTACCACCCCCCTGTAAAAAAAAAAAATGCAATTTTTTTTTTTTTTTTAATATGTTCATGAGCAAGATAGCACCAGTATCACTTCTGTGCTCATGCAAACAATGAACCTAATATCAGGTACAATAGAAGAGGGTACAAATCATCTCCCAACATAGGAGAAAATATTTCCTTTAAGCCAAACAAACTAAGGGATACCATTCAAGAAACCTAAGTTGCTGGCAATACCAATCATATATCAAACATTACTAAATAATATAATCATAGCAATATACAAATGTCAATGCTATTTTAGCAACATATCACTGATGGATGGACAAAATGAAATTTGTTAAATTATCTAAACATCATCCAAATACATTTGTATTACAACATATTATGATATTAAGGACAGACCTAAGTCTGAAAATATATCAGGAAAAACTAGGACACAAGATTTAACTGGAATCATGTGGGCATCTAGACAATATGTCCGCCATCACATTATCCGAACCACGGATAGCTCGCACCGTGAAATGGAAAGGCTGAAGAGCAATAGCATAACGAGTAGATCTCGAGCTCTTCAAATCCTTACTTTGCATAGCCGTAAGAGCTTTTTGGTCGGTTTCCATAAAGAAATGCGCGCCCAGAAGGAACCTTTGTAGCTTAAGAATGGACCAAACCATAGCCAACAATTCACGGTCCAAAACCGAGTAATTCCTTTCTGCCGCATTCAGCTTCCTAGAAATATACATTACAGGATGCAGAGTTCCTGAATATTCCTGCATTAGTGCCGCTCCAATGCCAGTGGAAGAGGCATCACTACGAAGGACAAAAGTCTTATCAATCGTCGGTAGTCTTAAGATAGGATGAGATGAGAACAAATTCTTAACCTGATCCAATGAAGATTGGCATTCTTGGGACCAACGCACCATATTAGGAGAACCTTTTTTCAATAACGTTGAAAGTGGTGCCATAATGGAGGACAGATTCTCAATGAATCTTCCATAGAATTGTATCAATCCCAAGAGACTACGCACTTGCTTTTTTGTCTTCGGAACCGAGATATTTAATATCTTTGAAATGTTTTGGTCCTCTGTCTTCAACAGACCATGACCAACTCGATGACCTAGGAAGGAAATTTCACTAAACCCAACAAAAGCTTTAGAGGGTTTAGCAGTCAAACTATGCTCACGTAGAGTAGATAGCAATTCCTTCAGACCCACATAGTGTTCTTCCCAAGTATCGCTGAAAAGACAGATGTCGTCTAAATATGCAATGACATCTGCACGATCTGATAGAATTCGTCGCATCATGCGCACGAAAGTCGCTGGGGCGTTCATAAGCCCGAAAGGCATAAAATTCCATTGAAACAGACCCCTAGGTGTCGAAAAAGCAGTGAGAGGTTTGGCGTGTTCCGTCAATGGGACTTGCCAATAACCTTTCGACAAGTCTAGTTTAGTAAAGAATTTAGCTTTAGAAAGTCTAATAAGTAGATCATCTAATAACGGCATAGGTTCAGCATCGAACTTCGTAACTTGATTTAATTTGCGATAATCAACGCAAAGACGTATGTTATTGTCTTTCTTTCGAACAATAACTATCGACGAAGAATAAGCTGAAGTGGATGGTTCAATTATTTGTAGTTGAATCATTTCATCCAATTCTTTCTCGACTTGTGCTTGAAAATGAATAGGTATTGGGTATGGTCTTACTCTGATCGGATTACGATCAGTAAGTATGATGTCATGTTCTATGACATCTGTGTGTCCAGGAATGTCGGTAAGGACATCCTGATATGATTGTAACGTAGAGGATACTTGACGTTGTTCCTCAAAAGACAAGTTAGAAGAGACTGTAACGTCTCTCCACGATTCCGTTGAAATAAGTGGAATCGTAGGAAGAGGTAAGTTCACGTCAGAAAAAATAGTTTCCTCATCCTGTATAACGGACAGGGATGAGATGTGACCATGTTGAACTGGAGAGTCGTCCGTCGCCTGGAAAATAGGCTGTAAATAGTCTGGACGTTCAATAAACTCTGTTAACATATTTATATGGAAGGTTTTATGCCTTCCATCCACATCGACAATATAGTCGACATCAGAAATTTTCGAGACTATAGTGTATGGACCCTTCCAAGAAATGAGAAGTCTATTCTCTCTTGAGGGCAGTAAGACATATGCTTTGTCTCCAGGACAAAGTTGACGTAGGCGTCTTTTCTTATTAGCAAATCGCCTAGCTTTTTCTTTCGCAAATTCGGAAGATGAAGTTGCTAACCTGCACGATTCGATAATCTTTTCTCTAAGAGCTATAACATATTCATATGACGATTGTGTATCATCGTCAATATTATCGGAAGTTATCAAATCGTGTAACAAGGACATTGGCCCGCGCGGTTGCGCGCCAAAGACAAGTTCGAAAGGAGAAAACCCTGTATGCTCGTTGGGAACCTCTCTATAGGCAAAGAGGACTGCAGGTAAAACCCTGTCCCAATCTTCAGGATGATCCTCCGTTATCTTGCCAAGTAAGTTCTTTAGTGTCCTGTTAAGACGTTCTACCAATCCATTGGACATTGGATGATAAATACTACTGAGAGACCTTTTAATGTCTAGCGTAGCCATTACCTGAGACATAACGTCCGAAATTAACTGAGTGCCGTGATCCGACAGTATTTCTCCGGGGAATCCCAGACGAGAAAATACGAGCCAAAGAGCATCAGCGATATCGACAGTTGATATGCTCTTCAGAGGAATAGCCTCTGGCCAACGCGTGCACATGTCCACGCAAGTGAGGATAAATTGGTGTCCTCTGGCTGACTTAATTTTGAACGGACCAATGATGTCTATAGCCATTTTCTGAAACGGCCGAATCGGAATATCTGCAGCCTGAATAGGAGCAGCATGTCTCGGACCCCTAGACTTGACCTCTTGACAAATTTTGCAAGATCGGCAATAAATTCGGATGTCTTTATTCACGAATGGCCAAAAGAATGACGCAAGGACTCTAGTTTTAGTTCTGGAAAAACCCATGTGTCCCGCACACTGAGAATCGTGTGCATGCCGAAGAATTAAGGCTCTCATACACTTAGGCACAAGAATTTGCGAGTGCATAGACTTGTCCGAGTGTTGTACCATTCGTACCAATATACCATTCTTCATAGTGATATACGATTTGTGATTCGTATTTTGATTGGGATCCCCTTTCTTTGCAAGAAGGAAGTATTTCTTCAAAGAAGGATCCTCTTCTTGACGTTTAACAAACGAGTCATGGGAAATCACCAAGTGCTCGTCTTGGCTATCAACTTCATTACTATTATCAGATGAAGTTGGGGGATTAAGAGCTTGAGCTCTTGTCACCACTGCATTGACCGTTTGAATGTTTTTTTCTTCCCAACTAGAAATTTGTTGCGGGGTGCATTCCTTAACCCCATGAATACGACCGATTATAAGATCCGCAATAGGATTAGGAAGAAGACATGCATGGACATCTCCTGTGAAGAAAGGAGTGTCAATCCTAATAATAGCAGTAGGATAGCTTTCCATAGTACCACCAAATGTAACACATTTGATTGTTTTTCCCGTGGCACAGCAAGGATCTATCAGAGACTCCTTAACCCCGACGGTAGTACATCCCGAATCGAAAAGTACTGAGACTAGCCTATCATTTATTAGACCTTTATGTAAGATGAGAGATCCTCTCCCATCATGCGCAACTGTAGCAGGTAGAGCAGGAAGAGGGTGACCACAACTTAGCGTAGATACAGTTGATGAGTCAAACAATGTTAAGCATTGGGGGCATTCAGTTGCTCTCCCAAAATCGAAAGCACAACCAGTGATAGCCCTAGAGTTACCACTATCATTTACTGTATTACAGGCTCCATCAAACTCTTGTTGCGCAGAGTTTGCCTGTTGGTAAGGTCTTTTTTTGTTAAACCTAGGTCTACCTCGATTATCATTTCCCCTGTAATTATTTCGACTATCATTTCGATATCATTTCCCCTGTAATTGTTATCATATTGCCTATTGTAATCATCATTCCGGTTTGAATCCCGGTTTCTAAATTCACCATCGTCATAATCTTGACGTCGAGAATGATTACCTCGAAAATTTGAATAGTTATTATTTGGATAGCCTTTACGAAAGTGTCTCAAATTATTACCACTAAAATTACGAGAACTACCATCTTGTCTCCACTGCATAGACGAAGAACCATCATGTGTTGGATTACTCCGCTTCTGAGTGTAATTTTGATTACTTCCCCTATTCCAATTTTGTTGAGCACCCTGAAATTTTTTTCTGAAATTAGGGCAATATGGTGTTGCCGAAGCAGCTGGCAACCCTTCTTTCACTTTAGAATTGCTAACTGTAGCATGGGGATGTGCTGTGGCATACTGACAACAGTATTCCTCCATTTCTTTTAAGTTTTTAGGCTTACGCTCATGAAGGAATGCAAGAAAAGAATCATTAACAGATGACAAAACCTTATCTCGCAATAATAAGTCCATTAGACCTTCATATGTTTTCTCAATCTGAGACAACTCAACCCATCGTGTAAATGTACGACGTATCTTTGTAACAAAATCAGAGAAATCTACTCCATTTTCTGGCAACATTGTCCTAAAACGAAGACGATAGTCTTCTTGTTTTAATTGGTATTTCTTTAGTAATGCTGCCCTGACAACATCATAATTAGTCCTCTCATGTTCGTCTATTGTCATAAGAGTAGTCACTGTGTCACCTGTAAAAAATGGCATCAGTTGTTCAACATATTTTTCCTTTTTTATGTTATGCGTATCGCACAAAAATTGGAATCTATCTAGATAATCTGCTACGTCATCCTTTAAAGGATTGAAATGAGGCAATTTAATCCTACTAACAAACTCCTTTGTCGTACTCGAAGTTGTTTGCTGAGCACCCGTACTCGCCAATTTCAATTTCTCTAACTCCAAAATTGCGAGTTTTTCATCAAGTTCCATCTTCTGTTTTCTTTCCTCATGTTCCATTTTTCTAATTTCAGCCTCAGCAGCAGCTTGAAGTTTTTTTTCCTCTGCAGCAGCTTGAAGTTTTTTTTCCTCTGCAGCAGCTTGAAGTTTTTTGTCTTCCATTTCCATCTGGAATTTTCTTTCATCAGCTGCAGCTTGAGCTTTCCTCTCCTCAGCAGCAGCTTGAGCTTTTCTCTCCTCAGCCTCTCTTTGATACCTTCTTTCTTCAAGTTCTAATCTTCTATTCTCAGCTTCTAGCTTCTTTAGTTCAGCTTCTGCTTTCAATTTAATTTCCTCTTTTTGTTTCTTTTCTTCTGACTTTAATGCAATGGCGAATTGAGCAGATGAATATTCTTCCAATTCTTTACCAGACTTACCAAGGGTCAACCCTTGCTGGATGAAGAAATCCAATGTAGACATTCTGTCTAATGAGATCAGAAACCTGAAAAAAAAATTAAATAAATTACCTTATCCCACTTCAATGGGAGACAAGTCTGAAATGCTAGACTTGTATACTCACTTCACTTTATTTTACTGTCTCAATCTTTGTAGATAACAAGTCTTTTATCAAAGAACTTGTATAAATATCTTATATAATATTATTTAACAAACTCTATATGAAGAGTCTACCTTATCAATAATATCAAAACATGACCAAGTATGTGTATGTAGACTGTGCATGACAGTAATGTAGTACAACCAAAAAAAAAAATACAAAGACAAAAATACAAAACAATACAAATGGCAACACTGTTTTAACCAAAAATGTGTAGAGAAATACACAAGAAAGGAGAGACCTACAGAATACAAACAAAACAAATCGACAATCAAAACTGAAAAACAGACAAAATATTACAAAAACAACGTTAAGTACAATTACATCACAGCTAACATCAATAGCGACCAATTGTCACTAGCAAATTTCCAAATTAAGAAAATTTGCACCTACAGACCGCTTACAGTAAGCCTCGATCAAGTGGCATATTTACCGTAAGACCCACCAACCGAAAAACCCGCAGAAAAATACACAAAACAGTAGAAGTGACATAAACATATAGCAATCAATTTCAATGTGTTGCAGAACAAGTTCAGTCACAGCTGAAACTAAAATAAATTTCTTGCTCCTTGCGAACACAGAAACGAAATGTCAAACGCGCACTGAACGTCAAATCCACTGTAACATAAAGTGGTATTCACGAACCAAAGTTACTATGACCTTCTCAAATTAGGGCTTGCACATTGAATGTTTACAATTTCACGTACTGTTTACAGACACTTGACCTCCAACAATGTAGCTTGAATACTCTGACCTAGAAAAGTCTGTTGTTGAATGAAACGTGTAACAACCCGCAGTACTGTTTACAATAGGAACCCGCCTTCTATGCAGTTATGGTCCACGTAGCAAATGCCTAGTAGTTCACTTCAGTACTTGTCTTGTTATGCTTTATGTAGCATTATAATATAAATGCTCGTACTGTTTATTTGTGTCAACCGTTGATGACCTATATCTGTCCTGTTGTAGCCAAAACTTGCAAGTGTAGAATTAGCGCTGTGTTACGGCTGTCCCGTGTGTAGCTTAGACCCACAGATCAGAAGTGTAATGTGTACTTGTCCTTCTTGTAACTTTCTCGACAAAACTGGAGACATCATACATGTAACAGCCAACCAGGAATGTAAATTTCTGGATCCATAAATGTCAACAATAATGTCAAATGCTCGCTCTGTTCTTTTTAAACCCACAGATCTGGTCCATCAGAAATGTAAGTTTCTAGGCCACATTGGCGACAAGAAATGTATCATAAGAGCCCACGTAACTGGTCCACCAGAAATGTAACTGTCTTTTTTTTCTTGTTGAGGTGATCACTGGCCCAAGACAGTTTACATGTTGTTAGATGTGTAGTGCGAGCGTATGATGAGTTGAGTGTGGGTGCGAATGAAGACGCGAATGTGTTTAGGCTCGTATAGATGTAGATCCTGCAACCCATACTCTCACATGCAGTAATCAAGGATGCTTTGACACTGCAGGCATGTTTCAAGACATTTATTGACGGGAACACACATAATATCAACAGGAACAGTCAGTGTAACAAGGTCATGCTGACCTGACATCGATAGGTATACATTTGGCATTCAAAAAGGTAAACATCAGAATAGACGTGCATGGTCAATAGCAAAGTTCTTCAATAATGACAGTTCGTAGCGTCGCCCTTGGCGTCTCTGACTAAACGCGTCAGATGCCTTAGTTACCTTGACACACAGGTGCAACTTGGCACTCCCGCCAATTGCACATATCAGGCTGTAGTATAATAGCCGGAAGCACAGGCCTCGTCCTAACGTCGGCCGTGTACTTCTGTTAAATAGGTTATCATCAACCCTGCAGTAATACTTATTGTAGATAGAAGTTCCGCCAATCTGCGGCTCCCACAATATATCTTCGTCACTGGATTTCTGGACA
Organism: Oreohelix idahoensis; assembly: GCA_024509875.1. Taxonomy (NCBI): domain Eukaryota; kingdom Metazoa; phylum Mollusca; class Gastropoda; order Stylommatophora; family Oreohelicidae; genus Oreohelix; species Oreohelix idahoensis. Next base: position 56,961 of record JAMPIV010021824.1, on the reverse strand, counting down.
ATATAAGACTAACAGTCTTGGATGGCTACCTCGAGCACAAATATATAAGTTCTGAAATGGCGGATCAGTGAGCTGCTGTTCACCCTAGGTAATCCTTTACATGTTCTGCCACCGAAAAGCGTAATAATGCATAAAGGTCGGTATTACCTGGTAAATGAATCCTCAGAACTACACAAGGAATTCTGTCGTCATCCCGACGCACAGAGATTCACTGGGGAAAACTGCCATAGCAGTTACTTCGAAGATTCTCCCCGAAAAACAATGGACTCTTGGTCCCTTCAGAAAAACAGGACCTCCCGGCTTCCCGGAAGTATATCTCACTCCCGCTTAAAAAACCTTCCCATAGGCCCACGCCGAACTGTCAACCTCTGACCCTAAAGGTCAAACACAATGAATGAATAAACAAGGGAAGACAACCCCTAATCAACCTGACATCGCAGGTAAAGACACAATTATACTTATGATACAAACATAAGCAAATAACTTGACAGATGACTCCGTCGAAAATGACAGCAACACCAGGCTAGCCTAGTTTTAGTGATTACTGAGTGTTAACTCACAAGCGAAGTTAATCAGCATCCACTGGGCTATGTAACTGGGATCTCTAGGGTTTTAACTTACATAGTGTTTGCTCACCCTGATATAATGGCCGACCTAGCTAAGTTGCATAAAACGATAATGAAGTTAGCTGAGGAAATGGAGTACGATGAGAGAGACACTCAGATATTACTAGAATGTGCAGTGATCATGCAGAAGCAATACGGGGTAGACGACTTATTTGAAAGCCGTATATGCTTGGCGTGGTGCGCGAAACAGGTTGGGAAGGACGAAGCAAGGATCACAGAGTTTGTGGAGAGAGATAGAGTGGCAAGAAAAGGCCAAGCAATGGGAGATAGAGCAACAATAACGAGACAAGCAATGGGAGTTCAAACGGCGAGAAATGGAAAGGTTACACCAAATCAAACTGAATGAAATAAGAAGCCGACTCAGCAGGTTGGAAACAGGCGATAACTCTAACCACTCTGGTTCTCAAGCTACTGCCCCAACGGAAAACTTGTCTGCTAAAACTGCGTCCCAACTCCAGAAAATGGACTTTCCTTTGGACATGGACTCGAAGCCCAAACAAGGAAAGGACTTGAGAAAGGAATGCAGCCCTAAAACCACTGGGAAGATTACGAAACGATCCCACGCGTGGGGACTGCACAAAAGTGGGAGAGGTGCTAACAAGCATTTTAATTCGCATATCTACAGAATCTCTCATGCTCGCGATCGAGCACAACCTAATCGACACAAAACGTCGAGAAAACGGTACAAAACCCTAATACGGTATGTTTCGCTAGCTCTCCAGCGGGACAGCGAAAAACCATGTGCAGAGGCGTATCCCTCCAACTCAACGATCGGAGGGAGGAGGTATTCCTCTCATAACCCTGCGCGGCCATGGTGCAAGAAAGAGGCGCCTGCTAAAAGGGTTAAAGTTTCCAATATTTTTCCAAGGAACTTTGGAAAAAGATACTAAGAGCTTTATATCGGGCACTCCACGATCACACGGGATCTTAAACAGCCCAGTTCTCCTCTTGCAGACTGCGGAGCCTGTAACAAAGGAAGGAGATCCGATGTTGCATGACAGTTGTCAACTGACGCCATTAACTCCCTCAAGGGAGGGCAATGTTGATGATTTTAGTGAACCAGGGTTCGTGACGGAGGAATCCCTGGGTCTTCACTTGAATTCGACATATGCTGAGGGAGACTGGTGTTACCAACAGATTACTGATGACAATGTATATATTTATTATAATATTTATCTGTCGGAGGGAAGATATTTGTTTTTAGAATCAGGATGCTTTCCTGGCCAAAGATATATCATCCATGATTGATTGATACTTTTGTTATATGGGTTATCTCCCCTGGAGATCGAATTTGGCGTATGAATCTTGATTTCGTTAGTCTGTGCCTTGTTGGGCCAGAAAACAGACTGTTCTTGCTTAGGTTTATGCAGGAATGTTTATGGTCCGAGTCTATGTCTACTCTGTGTCTATTTCAGACGATTCGGTCTTATATCGTGATATCTTGGTATGTCTAAGTGGAACTATTTTTCCTTGTACTGAACTTTGAGGTCAGGGAGTTTCTGCGCATGCCGAGAGAAAAGAGTGTCTTCCGGGACGATGGAATGCCGGGCGAAAGCCATGTTGAAGACGAGTCCCCAGTCTGTGATCTCTATGATTTGTTATGGGGAAGAAGAGAATTTCTGATATGTTTATTAAGTCTACTAGTCCCCTGTGTTTATTCTATAACGCTAGGAGAGGGGCGTTTGTGTTTTGCTAGTGTATTTCCCATGCCCAGGTAAAAGAACATTTTACTGAACTTTTTCGTCCTAGGCTTGATTGGGCAGACGTCTACATTATAATTATTTATATCCACATGTCGGGATGACATGTTACCTAGCAGCACTGTAGACGATTGTATGCAGCATTGAAGATGAAAGAATATGCTGATCCTTGTAGAAACATTTGTGTTTATGAACAAGGCTTCTATTGAAGATTTGCTATACATCCGTATAGTGAGCGATGCTCAAAAGGGAACCAGAAGCCATTTTGGATTCTAACTTTTTGTCGATCATCAATCAGAGAACGGGGATGCCCCTTATTATCAGGTGATGATTAAGAGATCACAGTTATAAAGAAAACCCAATACTGGTGGGTTAACATTATCTTCAGATAGATTTGCTGAACTTTGCCTAAAGGAATCTTCGCTAGAAAAGAGGTTCTGTCTAAGAGTCAGGCTTGAACAGTATTTATTAACTGACACGCTCGGTCAGTAAGGCCTGATGATTATATTGATAAACAGTGGAAATCTAAGTGTTTGTCTACAGATGTTCCATTGTGATGTTATTCAACATGAATGCTAACTTAAGATGGTAGACCATTGATCAACAATATGCTATTTATGTCGACCTGTGTTCCTGTAACTATACACGTACTGTCTAAGTGTGCGCGTCCTATTAAACAGTATGAAACGACCACAGTAGTCCAGCCATCCTTGACTTCCACCTGTGATTGGAGTGAGTGTCCTGTGAATCTGTCGAACTGTCATCCATTCGCGTTTGTCATTATTGATGTTCACACTCACCCATTGCATCATAGTATACGCACTTAACAGCACACCTTGTCAGGGTCCCAACAGTCTGTAACCTGACCCATTTACAGAATATTGTGACTGGACGAGCTATATCACAAAAAAACAGTCCATGTCAATCTGGTGCAAGAAACAAGCTTTATCAATGTGGTAGGCCAGCTTTCTGGGTCAATCTGCACAGTGGACATTTTGAGAAGTCAGCTACTGAGACCAGACCGTTTCCTGTGGCCTGATACGACACACCAGCAGTACTACTCTACAGTCGATGTCAGCATGACCTGCCCTATCGATCGTATGCAGTAAATAGGTCAGCGCTCGTTGAACAGACGGTGTTTACATAAAACAGACAGCATTACACATCAGTGTTGGATCGTATATTTGACTGTGTTTGCGAAATGTACAGTGTAACTGAAGCGAGAAGTCCTACTTGTGATTCTTAGGAACTGTAAACGGTGGATTTTCCTGCACTGCCATAGTTTGTGTTGAACTTTAATAATTTAGGCCAGAATTAATTGTTTAATAAAGTACCATAATACAGTACCATTATAAGTGAGCCTTCTATCTGCAACACATTCTATCTGCAACACATTTCATTATATTATATGTATTAATGCTACATGTATATTGATGTTTACATGTTTATATGTGATATTTGTGTATATTTCTGTGGGCGGTTGGTGAGGTGACTAATATAGTGTATACCGAGTCATATTGGTCCTATATTAGTGTTCTGTAGGGAGCAATTTTCTTAATTGAAAATTTGCTAGTAACATCGGTTGCTATTGTTGTTAGCTGTGATGATCTGTCCCATCATTGTTTTCGTAATATTTTTTCTGTTCTTCAGTTTTGTTTTGATTTGTTCGTATTTGTAGATCTACCCTTTCTTAAAATTTAGTTCTATACACATTTATATTTATACACTGTGACGTCATTTGTGTTGTTTATTTCATCGTGGTTATCATCACAGGTTCTGTGATTATTTTTTGTCAGTTTTCTATTTAATTTAGTTGATTTCTGCGAATGTTTTCATGTTGTCTTTTATAATTGTTTTGTTGTGTTCTTGATCGACATACACTATATGAAACATATTTGATCATACACTACTAGCTGTGTAGTGAACTTATGAGAAATAATCAACTGATGATTAATGGCTGTTATTAGAGGTACACAGTTGATTATACAAGACCTTATTTAAAGGCTTGTTTCCCACAGAGAGTGGGATACAGGGAGCTGATTATTCAAGCTATTAAGAGCTTGTTTTCATTTATTTGGAGATAGATTTCATTATTGCCATTTCAGGTATCTAGTCACATATTGGTATACATTATGTCGACTTTAGATTACTTCATTGAGATAGGGAAATCCCTAGGCAAGACTGGTGATAAATTAGAGGAGTATGCTACCACTCAATATGAAAAAGCACAAAAATTGGAAATTGATAAACTGAAAGCTGAGACTGAGCAAAAGAACTTGCAGATGCAGGTGGAGGAAAGAAGATTCCAGATGGAAGAAAAAAGATTAGAAAGAGAAGCTGAACAAAAAAGATTAGACAGAGAAGCTGAGGCTGAACAAAAGAGATTAGACAAAGAAGCTGAACAAAAAAGATTAGACAGAGAAGCTGAGGCTGAACAAAAGAGATTAGACAGAGAAGCTGAGGCTGAACAAAAGAGATTAGACAAAGAAGCTGAACAAAATAGATTAGACAGAGAAGCTGAGGCTGAACAAAAGAGATTAGACAGAGAAGCTGAGGCTGAACAAAAGAGATTAGACAAAGAAGCTGAACAAAATAGATTAGACAGAGAAGCTGAAACCGAAGAGAGAAAGGCAAAAAGAGAACATGAGGAAAAACTGTTAGCATTTGAGTTAGAAAAATTGAAATTGACAAATATGAGTAATGTTAATCAGTCCTCTAGTGGTAATGGTAAACCCTTTACTTACAAGGTCAAGGTACCAGCGTTCAATCCTTCCAGTGATGACATAACATTCTGGCTGGATAGATTTGAACGCTCTTGTCGAGCTCATAATGTGGATAAATCACAATATGCTAACCAGTTATCAGAAAATTTGAAAGGTGATTCTCTGACTAGTTTAAGTTTGGTTGAAGAGGCTGACAAGGATAATTATGATGTTATTAGAGCAGCTTTATTGAAAAAATATCAATTAACAGAGGAAGGTTACCGTATTTTGTTTAAGAAAATGGTACCTTTTTTTTTTTTTTTTTTTTTGCGTACGCCCGCTAATACTCGAGGCGAAATCTCAGGTTATTATTTATGTCTAACCTGACATTGATTTTACGTGAGTATCCCTTTATTTCTTGTACAGAGACAGGTGTCCCTCGCCATTCAGGCAAATACTCGCCGATTTCGGAGGTACCCATTGCAGCTGGGTCGGCTCAGGAGCCGCCAGTCCCTGGTCGACGACACTCCTTCAAATGTCCTCGCCAGGTCTCGAGTTAATCCAGTCCAAATCCCGGTCGACGAAAAATCCTCAAATGCCGTCGCCCGGGTTTGATCCTGTATCACCCGGTCGCCAGAGCGGTGTTCTAACCACCACGCTAGCGCGGCTCCCTAGAATTCTCAGAATTCATTGCAAGGACACGTCTTACATTTAATCGTTGGATTGAGTTGTCCAAAACAGAAAAGACATATGAAGCCCTTATGGACTTGTTGCTCAGGGACAAGATTATGTCAAGTATAAATAAACCATTCCTTGAATTCCTACATGAGCGTAAACCCAAGACACTAAAAGAAATGGAAGAATATTGTACCCAATACGTCACGGCACATCCGGACGTAGCTTTTAGCAATGCTAAGGTTAAAGAAAGTATGCCAGTTGCATCAGCAACACCATACAACCCTAATTATTCACACAAATTTCAGGGACCACAAAACAGGTTTGATAAAAAGGGTAACCATAATAGTTATCAAAACCAAGGTAACCAATCATTTCGGGGTTCTTCTGCGAAGTACTGGAGACGAGCCAACAGCCCTCGATACAGAGGTGGTCATAATTATAGGAATTTCCGCAGAGGAAGTCATTATAGAAACTATCCAAGTCATCCATCATGGAGACAACAAGACCATAGTTATAGAGATACTCATTATAATGAATATGATAATGGTAACCATGAGAACTATGACTCAAACCCAAATAGGGGTTACAATAGAGGAAACAATAATGATTACAGAGGCAATAATAATCGAGGTAGATCACAATACAAAAAACATAAATCACATTATCAGGCAAACTCTGCACAGCAACAGTCACATGAAGCCTATAAGCAGACTAAAGATAATAATGACGCTAATAATATGGCATGTTCCGCTTTTGATTTTGGGAGAGCATCTCAGTGCCCCCAATGCAAAACATTATTTGATCCAACTACGGTGTCCACTTTAAGTTGTGGCCATCCTCTTCCCGCTCTTCCTGCGTCAGTCGCGCATGATGGAAGAGGTTCTCTTGTCTTACATAAAGGTTTAGTAAATGACAATCCAGTCTCAGTTCTTTTTGATTCTGGATGCACCACAATTGGTGTTAGGCAGTCACTTGTAGATCCTTCTCGTGCCACTGGAAAAGTAGTCAAATGTGTAACATTCGGCGGCACCTTAGAGAAATACTCTACTGCTATCATTAGGATTGCTACTCCTTTCTTTACAGGAGATGTACACGCATGTCTTCTGCCGAATCCGATCGCTGATCTTATCATCGGTCGTATTCACGGAGTCAAAGAATGCATTCCACAACAAATTTCCGTCTGGGAAAAACAAAATATGCAAACTGCTAATGCTGTAGTCACTAGAGCTCAGGCTCTTAATATGCCTCAAACTTCATCTACTGAAGATAATGAAGTGCATAACCAAGATGATCCCTTGGTAATTTCTCGTGACTCGTTTATAAAACAGCAAGAAGATGATCCGACTCTAAAGAAATTCTTCACTCTTGTAACAAAAGGTGATCCGAATAAAGATACAAAGCGTAAATCTTGGATTACAATGAAGAATGGCGTACTTGTACGTATGGTGCAAGACTCCACTAAGTCAAGTCATTCTCAGATTCTTGTCCCCAAGAATTTGAGAGTTAAAATTTTGCAGCACGCACACGACTCTCAGTGTGCTGGACATATGGGTTTTTCCCGTACTAAGTCAAGAGTTCTGGCGGCTTTCTTTTGGCCTTTTGTGAACAAAGACATACGGATTTATTGTCGATCTTGTATAGTATGTCAAGAAGTCAAATCCAAAGGTCCACGCCATGCTGCACCTATTCAGGCTGCAGACATCCCTATTTGACCATTTCAGAAAATGGCGATAGACATCATTGGTCCATTTAAGATCAAATCTGCTAGAGGACATCAGTTTATCTTAACGTGTGTGGACGTGTGCACACGTTGGCCAGAGGCTATTCCTCTGAAGAGCATTACTACTGCTGACATTGCAGATGCTATTTGGCTTATATTTTCTCGTCTGTGATTCCCCGGAGAAATATTATCAGACCATGGCACCCAAATAATATCGGATACCATGTCTCAAGTAATGTCTACTCTGCAGATAGAGAGATCTTTGAGTAGTATCTATCATCCTATGTCCACCTATGAGTTTGCCCGTAGTGCAATGATGTATATTCTGTTCAACAATAACAATCTAAAAAATACAAGGAATGGTAAAAATATGGAAGAGTAAAGCGAAGGAAATTAACTTAATGTCGAAAGGATCGACATTACAAGCACAGTGCGGGGCTCGGGGACTGGCAAAAGGGTCAAATTTCAGCACAACCATCTGTCTTTCTGGTCATACAAGGGGTGCTGGGTGCCTCTAAATCCCATCATATTTATGTCCTCAGCTCCAATTCACAGGTGTCGAAGTGCCTGAAATCCTCCTATCCTGGTGCTACTCTACCCCGTGTACACTTGATGAGGATACCCAAGTCCCTCTCCAGGTACGCGTAATAGCAGGAACAATATTAACAGTAATAATAATTATAATAATAGTAATACGTTTTAAGAAAATAAAATTAAAGAAAGTAGTCAAAACGCTCTAATAATGAAAAAAAAATATTTAAAAATACTCACCATTAAAAACATTAAAACAAACCACATGTTAAAAAAAGACTATTAACTACTCATAATATAAGGCAAAACAATAACGCGATACAAACAACACGACACGTGAAAACTGACTACAGCATAAGTAAAAAAACAGCAAATACTCGTATAATTTTTCACCGTCACCAGCACTCAGTTGCAAATGACAATATGTGTTTAAATATAACACAAAACTGAAAATAATAGACAGAGGTGGCTGGACAACAGACAGTATCAAAATAAGAATACAAAAAGCAAAAGGAGCTTTCATTGTGTTGGGAAACAAATGGAGATCAAGGGAAATCAAATCCACCACAAAAATATGTATCTTCTACTCAAGTGTCAAGTATGTCTCTGAAACATGGAAAACAACAAAAACAGCGACTAAAAAGCTACAGACATTCACAAATGGGTGCTTGCGTAGAATAGAAGGATTGAAATGGTATGACAAGGTCACCAATGTGGAACTGATGGCAAGAAAGAGACAAGTGCATGTAGAACAAGAGATGAGAAAAAGAGTTGGTGATGGGTATGACATACATTGAGGAAACTTGATTGTTGGGAGTTACTTTGCGTTGCTGTAAATACAGTTCTGTTGTGTGTCGTGTGAGCAACGCAGCGGTCCCCAATCTAATTCATACAGTGTATTTTGGCAAGCATAGAGACCGGCGGTGTGACAAGTTCGCAAATAGTGTGAAGGGTTTTAGCGAAGCGTGTGGAAAAAGAGAGTGAGTGTTTTAGCGGCGAGGTGTAGGGAGAAAAAGCAGGCATTCAGGTTCCAGCCGTTTGGCTGTGAACATGTGTACCTGCGTGTGCGTGTGTGGCTCATAAAATATAATTATGTGTACTACATTTATTATCTTGAAAGTATGCAACTGTAACACATATTGTGGAACAGTCAATTTCATATTTCATTATTGAAAGTGTGACAGCGCCATCGTCTCTTGTCCATCGCCATTTTGTCTGTTGTTCTGTACCTTTTACCACAACATAGCAATTTGGCAGCCACTTTAGCGTTACATCTAAAAATGGAACAATAATCATACCGCTAACGGATAGCAGCCAATCAGAAGAGAGGAGCGCCGAAGCTGCTCGGCGGTTGAAATCCTCTTGTCATTTCCAAGCTAGACGCTGAGAGGGCAAGTCGCTGTTAAAGTCTAGTTCAAGAACATGCCTAGGACTTGTGAGTAGATATAATACTATTCTACAACATTCTAAAGTCTTTATAGTGTTTGAAAGGATATAGGATCATAGGTTTACCATCTTTGTGCCGTAGTATTTTAAATAATTATATAGTTAATTCTGTGGTATTCATTTCGCGTGCGCTTGGTTTTAGAGCTAAATTTATTCGGACATGGCGTGGCTCCATATTCAAGAAATAGGACACGTGGCTGGCACTGACATATTCAGTTATTATCATATGTGAGTAAATGAAATTATTGGTTAAGTATTTTCATATTGTTTGTATCTAAAATAATCTTCAATTATTTTGTGCCAATCTAAAATGTAGTCGGTGTGAATAATATTTAGTTGTGGCGCGATTTAGATTGTTATATTTATTAACTACGGTGCTGATGCCGAAATAGTTTATTTTAGTAATGGCAAGTGCTGCGATTTATTAATATGTTACAGCTTACTAGAATAGATTTCTTTGCTTCGTCAGTAATGTTAGACTGATAATTTGGTGTAAATATTAGTAAGATCGGCCATAGCTAATTGGTGTTAGCTCTCTTTGTTTGATAGTCCTTTATACAGTGTAAAATCTCTATTGGTTATCTGTAGTGCTTTAAATAGCTTTGTTAAGCCATTATTTCTATAATATTTAGTATTATAATGTAAGGTTACTATAGAATGTGCAACCACGCAGATTAGCTGGGTTGTTAGCGTGGCTGTATGCTGTTTTCTCAAGATGCCGTAACTATAAGAGCACGTGGTATGAATGGGTACCTGTAGCTGATCATAGCTGACTGTGGTGGGCGCAAGTTTTCTGAATGGTAAGTGTTATTATTTATGCTATTGATTTTCACTTAGACATTGTTTTTATATATTGTTTTTCAGAAAGTCTACGAACACTGTCTGGGTGTTCGGTGTCGTGTGGTGAGTATTGGGGCAACTATGATAGTAATGTTCGGCAGGAATAGCCTATGAGATATTAGATAGAAGGTCTCTAGAAACTGGCTCGTTAAGAAAGAATAAAGACCTATTCGAGATAGGGACAAGAAGAAGGGAATGCGAATGCTTTCCATTGGACAGTGTTTTCTAGTTAATTATGGAAAGAGTTCTGTTCCCCCCACGACCTTAGCTTCTGCCCTTAGATCCCGTAAAAGAAAAAGCCCCCAACCTCATCTGAGTGTAGAAATTTCACTATATGTAAATATTTAACACCGACAGCACGAGTGATACACTAACAAACTAGATAATGACCACACGATGATTGGGTTTATTAATTACATATCTATACATATAGGGTTAATAATAGTTAGAACGTTATGATGGTAAAAAAACGATTCACTCAAAACACACAGATGAGATATTAATATTGTAGGTAATTAAGTAGTAGTTAATTAAGAATGAACTTGTGTAACGCGAAATGATGATGATGTGATATGATACGTGTTACCAAAATGATGAGTAATCTACACAGTCCATGTGTCTCTAAATTCTTATCCCGGATAGGATGATTCACATGTATGCATAGAATATCCGAAGTTGTTATAAGTTATGTCGAGTGGGGAATCTCTAAGTCGAGGACGTTCTGCTGAAAACTTTTGTCGAACTGAGAACGTTGACGCTATACAATCATTCACTGTTTGAGTATATCTCTGTAGCGTTGATCAACAGTTAACAGTTGTCGTATGAAAATGTGTTGTCTAATCTCCGGAAGGTACTGGCCAGACTGGATATCTTCACGAAATGTTAGTGATATGTAGACTCATTATCTTAAGAAGGTAATCATAATTCATAAAATATACTTTGGATTCTACTTCATAGAATGCGCCTAAGAGTGTTTTGCACTTGGTATAAATATGAGATTCAACTTTTGAGCTCTTTAGCTTGACTTCAGATAGTACGCTTCCGATGGAGCTGAACTTGATATGAGTAATCAACTGTGAGCTTTAGCTTGACTCTTGTAGTAAGCTCTCGAGTGATTTGAACTTATAACTATGTATTGGACTTGTGCGCACGTGACGAAAAATGATGCGTTCACCTTCTTGAGCATGGGCGAGAAATATTCCTTTTTAAGTGAGGAACGAAGAATGTCCTATGGTGAATTCTGCTCGCCAAATGTCCGTTTTTTGATAACTTATTTCTGTTTAGATGTCAGACACATAGCGTGCAGACTCAGACTTCTGATGGACTGAAGACACACAAAAGTTATCGTAAGTTTTCACACTTAATATATACTGGTTGACTTTCATTTATTCTACATCTCACTCTTGATCTCTATGAGTTCGATTCTTATGATGTTAAATATATTGTGCATGAGAGTGTGTGCGTATGGAAGACTATGATGATGATTCAACAAGCTAGATGAAGGTGAAGTATGAACTATTAATTGCTTCTTATCAGCCTATCATCTTAGAGGAAAATCTTCTGATTTTATTAATCATTTATGAGAAGAATTAATTGAAAAACTATCTTTCGATCATTTAGCTGTGAGGTTAAGATGAATAAAGAATAATAAAAAAAAAGTATTAATAATCTGAATAAGATCTACTAACCTTCTTTTCCCTTCGCAGAATCATTTAAGAACACAATATACACAGATTTGAAATATTTATCCACACTGAATTGCAGGCTATGTGTTAGGGATTTATTCTCTACACCACACTGTACTGAAACTGTATTCCTCTCTTTAACGAGCTGCGCAGTACAATATATCGCTGGTTTACCCAATGTGTCCGAGATAATCTAACTCCTCCCCTCAACCAATTACCAGGTGTGCATCTTGCAACTCAGACCTTGGATCTCTCATGTCTCCTATCAGTCTAAAAGTGGGTTGGGCAATTCGCCACCCACTTTTGTTCGCGTGGCCTCTCAGTCTTTGTCAGACCGCCCGGTGTTTGCTGATTGGTCGACTAGGAAAACCAACCCGTCCTCTAACTGTCACAAATCTGGCTATCCCTTGTCTCTTGCATTTAAATGTCTGTCATCTTTCACGAGTCCTTTTGACGTGTCGCACTATTCTTTGTTTGCACAGCCTGAAAAGACTTCTTCACCGAGGGACGTCTCCCAAAATAATCTATATTTGTAAGAAAGATGTAGGAAAAGATAGAACGATAAGGCTTTGGCGCTCGTTTATCACATTCGGTAGAATTAAATGTTGTTTTATATAAGGCCTTGTGTTGCCTGAATTGCTAAGTCTGCTGCTGAGAGGGTTGCAAACAACCAATACTTGCAACACCTGTCAAACGATCCTTGATTAAATTTTCTTAGTGCATGGGTCTTGGGTGTGAGGTAGCAACGTCGACATAAGTTCGCCTCAGCCACACCTAGCCCCTGTCACAAAAGGATTGTATAAGTTTCGTATTTACGGGTGACGATCTTAAAGATCACCAACAGTGTGAAAGTCTGAGTGTTTATTATTTATTAATCCTGATTGTGTATTTATTGTCTGGCCACATCAATGGGTCTATTATGAAGTTATTAGTGTTTATTAAAGTTTATGAACCGTCACTCGGCATTTATTATTTTCTTTAAAGAAAGAGACGTGTGAACGAAAGGAAACTAATACTTGCTTGCAAGGCACGTAAAGAAAGAACCCTGGACATTAACTTTCGTATGAATTGTATCGGTATTGTCTCCCCTGCTTTGCAGTAGTGGTCCAACAGTGGCCAAAACTCAAGAGTATCTAATATGGGCTTCAAAGGTGTCTACCTTCGCACAAGATTACTATAGGCAGATTTGTAAATAGAAGGGTAATGAGGCTTCTATCTCCATGCAGTGTTCACAAGATATTCAGATAAGCGAAAACAATGCTGCATTGGCTGAGCACGTTAATTCTACATTCTGCCAACAACTTCTGTTAAGAATTAAGCAATGATTAATCTTAGCTCGTTCAAGCCCTCACCTCTGATTTACTCAGTGGAATTCTTATTTTTCTGGAATAGCTCTGTTTAGAGTGTGTTAGTAAATTGACTGAGACAAACATGCAGTACATTTAAAATGATTAAATCGAAGAATTTGTAAAATTACAAATAACAAAATTTAATAATCACTTAAGTTTTAACAGTTTGAAAATAATTGAATAGTTTAAAACAAAGGTTCATCACTGGTGGATTTTAGAACTTTTTCTTTAAAAAAGTTCACTTTGGCAACTTATATATTGGCAGTGGTTGTTTCTGCTCCCACTGGGTTGGTTCTTCTTACACTGCTCACGCTCGTCGCTGGTCAAGGTTGTAGGGTGCAGCTCGTTCACAGGAATGTCAGGGACAGTCTACAAAGTTGGTCCCTTGTCTTAAAGCTTAGACCACTGTTTCCTTCTTGTTCCAAAGATAGTACCCTTCAACTGGTACCACCACCAAGCCAATCCTGGCTCCCATAATTCTTTGCTCAGATGAATGAAGTTAAGGCACTAACCGATGCCTTTTTACACGTGTACTTTGGGGTCGTTAATTTTCAATGTAATTCCCTCTCGGACTTCATGTTCAGTTTCCTCAGATATTCCGGTTTTCCTTTTTTAAAAAGATAGAGATTTCCTGGCTGTTTGGTAAGTCCGTCAAGATTCTCCAATAAAAAGTGTCCTGTCTGATAAAATGGAATTCTGAATTCTAACTTCTGGCAAATCTGGTGTCTTGGCAAGCGATCTTCAAAGTAAATTTGACTGACTGAAGCGTCAGGTTATATTTACTGTACTCCCCCGCTCTGTTTGTTATGGAGCTAAGTAAACGCTCCAATTATTTCAAACATTCAAAATATTTCTGACATGAATAAATTTTGAACGTAAGGTAGGGGTACAGACTTCAGTATATGGCATGAAAATATCCGATCCCTGACAGGCGAACTCACCAACACATCTGTAAACTCATACGACAAATGTGTTTCAGACGTAAACAAATTATTACTTTATCAGAAAGTAATATATTCGCAGACGGGTAATCTCTTATGTGTCCCGCACTCAGGCCTTTATCAGCGATTTAAGCAAACACGCTGTCGATTGTAGGGCTAATCTGTAGCGGCCAAGCTTTGGTACACAAGAATTTACCAACTTACCTGACGTTCAATATATATTATCTCTGCCGCTCCTTGCAAATGTGATGTGTTTATCATCAAGGAGTGTCAAATGTTTGAACAAACAAACTCTCAGCTACATGGCAAACAGAAAAAAAGGGTTCGGCCATGGAAAATCAAGCAAATAAAATCAGTACAAAAATGTAACTGATTATTGCCGTAGGGAAAGAGATCTCGGAAATAGGTCGCCCCAAAATCTATCTTGTGACATGAATATTAGATATTTACAAAACAAGCTTGTAAAAGCGAAACGCTCTCGCAACATTAATGGAAGGCCAAGCTGTGTGCCTAGCAAATATTAATGATGACACTTAATTATGTGCAACTAGTTTATGCATAATGCATTTGCAACACTTTAACTTTAATATTATAGAACATTAAACATACTTTGAGATGCACTTTTAATGCAATGTAATTTAAGCAATGTGACGAACTGTGCATTAAAAAAATCTTTTCATTTGAGCAAACAAGCCTGCCTACAAAAACGCCGGGAAATCTTTGCCACGCCCGTGACCCTTGACGTCAACAGGAATTTGGGTCAACAAACATGCTGGCATTTAGTTTTGCCTACAGAACATTTTAATGACTAACAATGTGCCTATTTTTCCAAGAACATTGAAGGCTTTGAGGGAACTATGTTAAGTACAAACTATCATTTTATTTATACAAAACTTGACTTTATTATTTAAAATTGGTGTTTACAGTTCGAGTAGAGTTTACAGATCAGTTTTTATAGTTTCTATTTTTGGCTCAGCGTTGCCTGGCTGATTCATGTGACTTGTAAACAAAGGCTACGCTTTGTTCAGACCGGGAAAGTTTTTGTCTGCATTTAAAGATAAGTTTTGTTTTGTTTTAAAAGCTTCTGGATTGTGATAGCCCCAGTTTAGAGCATCTTTTGCTATCGTAGCGTACTCCATCTTCGCTATTTTTTAAAATAAATGTTCAGTGTACTTTTTTTTTTTTTTGGTAGGTATCATTATTTTCATTCACCTTCGAAAGTATGAGGAAAGGTGATCTTCTGTAGGTTTATGTGAGGTTTGCATTTAGGGAATTGCTTTGATGCATTAATTCATATATTTAAAGTCCCTATCTGCATCACGAACATTCTTTTTTGTTTAGCTGTGGTGTCATGTATCACATGCTGTTATTGTTCCGTATCTACGTCACATATTATCAGTTGTTGTAATAGTGCTTTCTATACCTTCTTTTCTTTAGTTGTTAATTTGATGGTATGTTCTTTTTAGTTGTGAATTATTTGTAGTGTCTATTATTTACTATTTGTTTATATGTTAATATAGAGTATTGTTTTTGTTGTCTTATTTTAGTTGATTTAGATTTGTTTTCGTGCGTGTTGTATTATGAAATATATCATCATCATCATCATTATCATTGACACCGTTGCCTTCATTTTTCATTGTGCATTTGTTTGGACCCATTGATACGCATGGCACATTTTTTCATCTTTTAAACACATTTTGATTATGTGCTTGGGGTTTTAAAGGACTTACAAACGTATTGAGCATTGCATTGTTCATCATTAATAATATCACCATATTTTGAAAAGAAATTGGTTACTGGGAGAAAATCATGTCTTCGTTACAGGACTTCAAAGAAATCGGGATTAGATTTAACAAATCAGGTGCTGAACTTGAGGCCTTTGCTATCGTACAACTTGACAGTTACAATGCACGCTTGGAAAGACAGAATGAACGTGAATTGAAACGTCTTCAGTTAGAACATGATGAGAAGAAAAAGGTACAAGATTTACAGAAGGACAGGTTAAAAATGGAACAAACAAAATTAAAGCAAATGAAGATGGAAGATAAAGAAAAAGATCTTGCCCAAGCTCTTGCGCTAGAAAAATTAAAGATAGACGATGAACAAGAAACATTAAAGATAGTTGGTGAACGGGAAGAATAAGTGGCCACAGAAAGAGAGCGAAAATTGGAGAAAGATAAAGAATTTGGGATTGAGAAACTAAGATTTGCTCCTGCAGCTGCACAGAAATCAACTGATTTGGAGATAGAGAAATTGCATGGTCAGAAAGATTTAGATGTGGAGTTGGACGTTTTGAAGTGCACCTGTTACAATAAACCGAATACGCTTACCAAATTTCGACCAACAAAGAGACTGCATAGACAGCTTCCTACAACGACTTGAACCAAAGGTCAGTGTGTTGAAGATACCCAAGGTTCAATGGAGCTCTACGTAGTGTGACTTCTTGACAGGGGATGCTCTACATGCTTATGTTGCATTAGAAAGAAGAAGTCGAGAAGACTACGATGTTGTCAAGGAGACATGGCTACGTGAATTTCAGCTTACGGAAGCAGGGTTCCGTGATAAATGTCATTCCTGTCTGCCTAGCAGGAAAGCTGACTTTGGAGAGTTTATCTCATCCATTAAATTATACTAAATTATATTATAAAAGATGGATAGAAGGAGCATAGGCCTTCAACAAACTTAAGCCAAGTCTTCCTGTCCCATGACATCAACTCCAGGTCTTTCCGTGTCTTCCCCATGCCCTTCATGTCTGTCTCCAGTTCTCTTCTCCACGCGCTACTTGGTCTGTTGAAAGGAAAGAGGTGGATATCAAATAGTTTATACGAGTATACCCTCAATGCAGGAGAAAGAATTTGTTGGCGATGCAATACGACCAACATTGATACTGAGGCTGCACTTAATTAATGTGAAGACAGTAACCAGAAAGGAGATAGTATTATCAGAAGCAAATACAGAAACAAATGGGAAGCTGAGAATCCACGCTACCAGAAAAACGATACATAATACCAGCTTAACAGGAGTAAACAAGTGGCAATCAATCTGCAGACTCTGCATATGCCACAAAAAATTAAGATAACATATATTCAACACGCAAAAGATATAAACTTCCGATGAGTGTAACTGTCTTCTTCTTCTTTGGTACTTGGCAGCTGAGTGTCAAAGCAGTCAGTGACCATCACGCCTGGCGGTGTCTTGTATGACAGCAACAAACTGTCTTCAATTTGCTCGGTTGTCAGCCATCATTCGTGCGGTCCATCAGCTTTGGTTCATCATTTGCATCTCTGCCTCAACATTTCTCCGCCAGGTAGTTTTTGGCCGGCATCACTTTCGTTTTCCTTCTGGAGTCCATAGCATGGCAGTTCTGGTGATCGGGTCTCTTCTGAGGTTTTGGCTAACCCAATTCAAGCGCCTAAACCACTGTGATGGTGCACCTGCCTTCTTGATGGCTCCGAATTAGCAGCCTTTAGAAGGCGACGGTGTTCGGCCAGAAAATGCGAAGAATTTTTCTTATACACGTGGCCGTGTTTGATGACTTGTCTATTATTTCCTACTTCTCTGTTTTGTGATCGTATGTGGTTCGTATCTCTACACTAAACAGTATGCAGCTTATTTGTAGTAAGGAAAGACTTCTTTCTCTGAAGACGACAACAGTTCACGTACTGAGAGTTGATGAATGATTTCAACGGTTTATGAAAGACTTCACTCTGACAGCAGTAACAGTCAAATGTTGAACTTTATTTTCATAACCCTCCACTCCCAAAGGAGCATAGGCTTTCAACAAACACATGCCAAGTCCTCCTGTCACGTGCCATCATCTCAAGTTCTTTCCACGTTCTCCTTATCATTTTCACCTCTGTTTCCAGCTCTCTTCTCCGTGTGCTTCTTGGTCTACCCCTGCTTCTCTTGCTCTGTGGGTTCCAGAACAAAGACTGCCTTGTAATGCTATCAACAGGTTTCCTCAGTGTGTGTCCTATCCATTGCCATCGTCTTCTTCTCATCTCTTGTTCCACTGGCACTTGTCTAGTTCTTGTCCTCAGTTCCACGTTGGTAACCTTGTCATACCATTTGAATCCCTCTATTCTATGCAAGCACCCATTTATGAAAGTCTGTAGCTTTTTGGTTGTTGTCTTTGTTGTTCTCTATGTCTCAGAGCCATACAATAGGACTGACCACATTTGAGTTGAAGATTCTTATTTTCGTGTTGGATCCGATTTCTCTTGATCTCCATATATTTCCAAATGCAATGAAAGCTCCTCTTGCTTTTTGTATTTTTAGTTTGATATCACTGTCTGTCTGTCTATATTGCTACCAAGATTTATTTACATGATCGAAAAGGTTGACAAAATGATATGCCCAACCTTCCTCATGAGGCTGTCAGATTTTATACAGCAATTTTTCAGTAGATAACAATACAAAATGTCAGAGTTTACTCTCTCTCTGTCTGTCTGTCTCTACCACTGTTCATACGAAATACACAAATTTCTTTCACTGGCAACACTGGCAACTTATCCTCAGAATAAGTCACAAAACTGTCATACCTAATTGTGGCATGAATTGCGATTAGACGTCTAGACGATAGTTCGTTTTTTTCTATCAGCTCAGAAATCAACTAAAATCATTGGCATGTCGTCCGATGATAACTTCTAATTCGCAGCCACTTTCTAAACTACTATCTTTAACACAACTTCAAAGCAGACTTGTTTCTAAATGCTATCACAGCTGAGATCTAACTGATTTAATGTTACACTTGGATTAACCACTAGAACTATTCCCGAATATTCTAGAACAGAACAGCTCACCCGAAATATAAATGTTCCGTGCAAAGTCTCTTTGCTCACATAGCTGAATTCCCCAAACAAAACAAACAAACTTAGCATTCTAATTTCTCACAACAGGTCAGCTAAACTAAACACTGCACTAAAGGGACGTCAACTCTACTCTTGTCTCCTCCTTCTTGTTATATTGATTAATTCCCTTGGACTACAAATCTAATCTCAATCAGAAAAAATCAATCTCATAAAAATTACTTCTAACCAAATTCTCCTCTTAACATCTAGTCTAACTGTTATGTACAGGTTGTGTGGTAAGAGGACGAGTATAACTGTGGCACCGATAAAATGACAGCTGAACGTCGGCTGCAGAAGTGCCAAACATATGAAGAACAGATAAGCACATATAGCCGTTACCAGTATTATTCCTGGACAAACTCTATGGAGATACCAATAATCTCAGACTGATCACAGTCTGAACGTGCACAAAGAAGAAGAAGAACAGAAGAAGAAGACAAAGAAGAAGACGACGAAGAGGGAGAAGAAGAAGAACAGAAGAAGAAGTATAGAAGAAGAAGACGACGAAGAAGAGAAGAGAAAGAAGAAGAAGAATACAAGAGAAAGAAAAAAGAATAGGAGAGGAACAATAGAAGAAGAATAGAAGAAGACGACGATGTTGATGATGTTGATGTTATTGATAATAGTGATGATGAAAAAGAAGAAGAAGCACAAGAAGAAGAAGTAGATGTGAAGAAGCATCAATGTGCACGTATTGAAAACTAGAAATGTTTGCATGAAAAACTTTAGGAATACCCAGAAATGTGGTTTACTTCAATATACAAGGGCCGGTTTTAATATGTCCATTGCCACATTAAGATAGCGACCACGAAAAGATGGACCTTCAGTGTGATGAGAACGAACTGACAGTAACGTTCTCTATCTTGGACGAACGATAACGGAGTGTGCTGAGACAAACTGATTAACTGGCTTAAAAAACTGACGAAGAGGAGAAAGAAGATGAAGACAGAAGATGATTATCATGACAGTAGTGGTTGTGGTGGCAAAAATATGCCTACTGCACCCTCAGGCATGTCGTACAAAGCGACAAGGTGCATGGGGCTGGCAACCTGATCGTGTAAAACATTAAGCCCCAAAAACCACTACTGCAAGAGCATGTGACTGCTTTATGTAGGCTTCCAGAAAGGGGAACCCCCGGCTCCGTAAGGAGCGCATTGAAATATAATGATTGTATCATGTTAATAATGCTGACGATGATGATGATGAAGATTGTATTGATAATACTGATGACGAATCTGATTATTATTATATTTGCATCATTCACGATTTCTATTTTTGATCCCTGCAAAGCACGTAGCCACCAATGAAGAAGGAACCGCCATTTGCAGCAAGGCTCCCGCAAAAACATGCATGTGCTCTTGCGGCAGTAATATTTCATGCATTACTTATAAATCCAAATCACAAACCTAATACAAACTCTGATAATTGCATCACCTATCCTTCCAGGCAAGAAGGACAGTGGTATGAATATATATTTGGCATCGCTTCCAACAACGTATCTGGTATAAGGAAACTTGGACGTGATAGCATGAATGTAGGCGTCGATAACTGGTGTCATACATGGGGGTGTCATATTAGGCATCGCTGATAACATTTTAACTGAAATAACAAACAAAAAAATGTACATAAAAATTAGACAAAAATAATGTATTTTGAACATATAGAAACAAACATCTTTACAGTAAAACTGCAACAAAAGCAGGTGTGAAGGTGAACGCATAGAAAAGAAAATTATCATCAGGTGCCATCTCCACACAGAAGGTCGGCTGCAATGCATCTCCATGCTTCTTCTATTTCATGCCTTTATAGTGCACTCTGATACCCTCTTTCCTGTCCATCTCTTGATGTTATCTTTCCACTTCCATCTTCCTCTGGATGTATCTATTCCATATGTAGAAAGTGACCTTTTAAATAACACGCAGAATTTTCCTATGAGGAAATTTTTTAAATAAATCCCATCATAACACACATGACTGAAACTATTGGCTTCCACTTCCAACTTCCTCTGGCACGTTTACTTTCGACTCTGTCCTTCTATTATGGTCTTCAGCGAGGTGCTATGTCTTTTTATATGGCCGAAATATTTTAGCTGTCTAGTGTTGATCTCCTTCATGAATTCTCTTTTCATTCCTAGTCTTCATATACAGGAAATTAAGATCAAATTTAGATAATGATTAGAATATTTGAAATAATAGTACTAATGCACACTCAGGCATGTCGTACAAGACGTGTAATATGAGGTTATACGTGGAGCTGGCAACTGCATCATGTAAAATCAACTGTCACAGAAACCACCGCTGCAAGACCATGTGACTACTTTGTGTTGGCTTCCTGCAAGGGGAGTAGCTGCATGGTTGCTCCATGCTCCGTAAGCAGCGTGTCACATAATTTTGGTCGATCTCTTGTCCGCTCCGGCAGTATTTAGCTACCTTTATGAGGTGTGCGAATTGTGTGCACTGTTCAATGGTCGGCACATTTTCTTCCCCTACCTTCCGACAGGTAATTGGTATTTTTTTCGAGTCATTGTTTGCGCTTTTTCCTGTAATAATTCGTCATGTCTGTTTACCTGTTCATCCCTGCTGAAAGAGTAGACGGATGATGCAATCTTGACCGACAGTCATGTTAATAAAATTCTCGTGTACCAGACGTTGGTCGCCGGATCCACACAGAAATGGCCAAGCGAGATTGCTTATCGCTGATATGGCTAGTGTGACCTTATAAGTACTATCGTGAAGAGTCAAAGCCCAGATGGTCAAACGAGAGTTGGTGTTTGCACAAGTATGGGGAGATAAATTATCCGCCTGCAGACATATTACAGACATGCACCTGAAAGACAGAATGTTGTAATAGCTTCCGGACAGAATTGTTACGAAGACATTATTTGTGATAATGTAGGGAGTTGTAGTTGCAATCGTTACCGCGAATCGACGGATATAACTATTTCAGATGTGGAAAGTGACCTTTTAAATAACATGCAGAATTTTCCTATGAAGAAATATTTTGAAAAAACCCCCATCATAACATACATGACTGAAACTATTGGCTGGCATTTGAGATGTAACCATAACAACGTTTCTGATTGGAGCCTGGTCTAATAGTAAACCACAACGTGCGTAGGACGAAAGTTGTAATGTAACCGGACACTTTCGCCGGGAAAAGTACTGTGAAAATTCAACTCGTCAAGAGACTAGCCAGACAGCCAGAGTAAAGAATAGGATCAGCATTCCATTTAACGGACCGGACCTTGTTTGAGCATCTTGGGGACTTATATCCCGGGAAAACTCTACCTTTATTACCACGGAAAACTGGAATCCTAGGAATCTGAACACGAAGTCAGTCGGAGCTTATTGTAAAGTAACACCCCCAGAACCCGTGGATGAAGCATCTTAAACAAGCTGCCTTAACTATTTCTCTGAGCCAGAAGTCCGTGATCCCAATGACGATTTGGGGTGAGTTGTACATTAAGAAATCTATATTTTGCATTATTAACACGTGAAATAATATGTATAGATTGACATGTAAATATTAATTTGTGAAAATTGCTAGTGGATGTCCCAGTCATACAAAGCTTGCAACCTCAGCATATAGAACGATGATTTCATGAACCACCACTGCAAGGGTTGGAGACTGCTTTACGCGAGTTTCTTATACAGAACCAAAAGCAGAGGTAGTCCCAAGTTCCTTAGGGAGCAGGGAGTGATTGATGAGAGAAATGATGTACATACTTATTATATTGTTAATCTTTTCAACCAATGTAGAGATAAATGTAAACCTATTCAATCTAAATGTAATGAAAGTTTTCCGCTCACTGGGATTAAGTTTAATTCTCAGAGAGGGTAATGTAAAGTTCTGAGGTAGATGAGATGGTGGAATGAAAAGAGGGGGGCACGTGAGTGTGTGTCAGGAAAACTCAATTGTCAGGAGGGTATTTGTTCTCTTCTTTTGTGACACTAGGTGGTCCCAATTGAGGGTACTATCTCTGGAACAAGTGAGAGTATAAGTGGTCTGAAGTCGACGTTAGACACCATCATCAGGCGGGTCTTAGAGATGCTGGACTAGCTTTATGATTACTCCCTGACACTTCTTGGAACGTGTTAAAACTCTTTCTTTGTGTGTAGTTGTTAACTCATACTGGCTACTAGTTGTTGAATCATGCTTTATTTGTTAAATGATGTGAATGTCCACCAGTGGATAAATGTAGATGTTGGGACTGGTGTAGTAAAGTGTAACGATTGTCAACTCATCAAACCCAGCACAGTTTTGGTCATACAGGTCATCTTGTCCTGGAACGTGATGAGGCTCCGACAAGAATGTGAGTGTAAACAATGAGTGTGTATCTGAATGTCAGTACGCGAATGGTAGAATGATTCGATAGAGTTGACAGGTTGGTAGTACATCACTCATACTCACACTGTTCGAATTCAAGAAGTACTGGAACTACGGTGGTCTTTTTATAACATTTAATGGGACGCACACTTGGACAGTACGTGTATGGTTACAGGAACAAATGTCGACATAGACAGCATAATGTTGATCACAGGAATATCATCTTAAGTTAGCATTCATGCTTGGCAAATATCATAATGGAGCATTCGTAAATAAGCATTCAGCGTTCCATCATGTAAATCATCTGGCTTTACTGACTGGGCACGTCAGACCATAACCAATACATAGGAAGGCTCCTAGACCTAACCTCGTCTAGCGAATATTCCTTCACGTAAAGTTCAATATATATATATTTCATAATATAGGAATCCCAGACATGGGTTCTCACATGTAGCAGTGATCTCTTGGTTCATCGAGCGATAGTACAGGCATCCCTTTTTCTCACTCGATAAATACAAAGTATATGAATTTCAACATGGCTGTTCTCTCTCTCGTGAGCTTCACTCACTATAGAATATAGACCAAAATTAGTCATTCATTAAATGTCCTCATTTCTTCATAGGTTCTCTCATAGAGGTAATTGAATAATATCATACAATCCAGTGCTGATACATAGGAATGTCTTCTTCCTTTGAATGGATATTCTTTTTAAAAGTACCACTGTGCATCTGCTTATCAACAACGATGGCGAAGCCCAAGTTCATAATAAATTGTGGTTTTTTACCTTTTTATGCGAAATATAACTTTGCCATTCCTTGGCAAAAGAGAATAAACACTGGGGTAAAGTACATACAACATGTCTAAATGATTATCACTTTTCCCCATCCATATATAGATCACTATTTCGGCAAAAAGCCTGCTACAACAAAACTCGGCATCCTCACAGGATGACAGCCATGGATCACACCCTTTGCTAGCGATACTTCCGCTGCATAGCCTTTGACCTTTTCTAGCGACAACCAAATTAGTTCGACTTAGAAATGCAAAGATATCCATATATAAGACAGACTCGTCCTACTCATACAAACACTACGTATAAATTCAGGCCATAGATATACTGAAGCAAGAACAATCTATTCCTACCCAGCCACAGAATAAATCGCAGTAGGCCTAGAGTCGTCTGCGGAGTCCGATCGAAGATGACAGAACTATTTTCAAGGGAAGCAACCCAAAAATGACTTCTCCTTAAGCACTTAAAAAAGGAAATACTTTGCTTACAAAATATTTGCGAACATAATAAGAATATAAATGTATTATATTGCAAGATAGTAAAAATTGCCCTTTACAGTCTTACCACACCTCCCGGGAAAAAAAAAAAAAAAATTTTTTTTTTTTTAATACATCTAGGAGCACCGTAGAATAGGCTCACAACGCAAGAATACTGCGCAGATGAAAATATCAGGAATAACTATAATTCCTAATATGACTGGTGAGAATATATATCTCAAAATCTGAGAGAAATTGTTTCCCTACGAATAAATGTTTCCAGGAAGGTGTGATGTACGTATAATACAATTCTGGTAATTATACAATGCATACCAAAAATTCACACTACAATCTTAAATTTATGATTTATGAAGAAACAATCATCAAAGAACAGCGGTGAATTAACATCAATAAACCGCTAAGTAGCGATACCATCATTCTATTATTAAATTACAAATGTGTATCTTAGTAAAGAAACAAAAAATAACTGTTGTAAAGTTATACATATTAAAAAGATCCAATATTTAACAGTTAAGTGGCATCATGTGGGCATCTGGACAGAATGTCCGCCATCACATTTTCTGAACCACGGATAGCTCGTACCGAAAAATGAAAAGGTTGAAGAGCGATTGCGTATCGAGTTGATCTCGAGCTCTTCAAGTTCTTACTTTGGATAGCCGTAAGAGCTTTTTGGTCAGTTTCCACTACGAAATGCGCGCCCAGAAGGAATCTTTGGAGTTTGAGAATTGACCAAACCATTGCCAATAATTCGCGGTCTAAAACCGAGTAATTCCTTTCTGCAGCATTAAGTTTTCTGGATATGTACATTACAGGATGCAGAGTTCCAGAGTACTCTTGCATTAGTGCCGCTCCAATCCCAGTGGATGAAGCGTCACTACGAAGAACAAATGTCTTATCTGTTGTAGGTAACACTAAAATAGGTGGTGATGAAAACATAGTTTTGATCTTCTCTAGTGAAGATTGGCATTCATGAGACCAGTGAACCATGTTAGGCGACCCTTTCTTTAATAGTGTAGAGAGAGGTGCCATGATAGAGGACAGATTCGGAATGAAACGTCCATAAAATTGTATGAGACCTAAAAGACTTCGCACTTGCTTTTTAGTCCTAGGGATAGAGATGTTAAGTATCTTAGTGATATTATGGTCTTCTGTCTTCAAGAAACCGTGACCTACTCGATGGCCTAAGAAAGCAATTTCGCTAAAGCCAATACAAGCTTTAGATGGTTTTGCTGTCAGGTTATACTCACGCAGAGTTGATAATAATTCAACTAATCCTGAATAGTGATCTTCCCAAGTATCGCTGAAAAGACAGATGTCGTCTAGATAAGCAATGACATCTGACCGATACGATAGGATTCGACGCATCATGCGTACAAATGTAGCTGGTGCGTTCATAAGGCCGAAAGGCATAAAATTCCATTGGAAAAGGCCTCTGGGAGTAGAGAAAGCGGTAAGAGGTTTGGCGCGTTCGGATAATGGAACTTGCCAATATCCTTTAGACAAATCAAGTTTAGTGAAAAAATGCGATTTAGAAAGACGAGTAAGTAACTCTTCTAGTAAAGGCATAGGTTCAGCATCGAACTTCGTAACTTGATTCAATTTGCGATAGTCAACGCAAAGACGTATGTTATTGTCTTTTTTTCGAACAATAACCATCGGCGAAGAATATGCAGAAGTGGATGGTTCGATTATTTGTAAATCTATCATTTCATCCAACTCCTTTTCAACCTGTGTTTGGAAATGTATAGGGATAGGATAAGGCCTAACCCTAATTGGAGTATGTTCAGTTAGAACAATGTCATGCTCAATGACATGAGTTTGTCCAGGGATGTCAGTGAGGACATCCTGAAATGTTTGTAACATAGACGAAACTTGTCGCCGTTCTCCTAGAGACAAATCAGGAGAAACAGTAACGTCTTTCCATGATTCACTAGAATGAAGTGGGATCATTGGAAGCGGGAGATTAACATCCGAAAAACTTGTTTCCTCATCCTGTATTACAGACAGTGATGAGTAATGACCATGTTTGACATGAGAATCGTCCGTTGCCTGGAAAATAGGCTGTAGATAGTCAGGACGTTCATGGAACTCCGTAAGCATATTGATGTGGAAGGTTTTATGCTTCCCGTTAATATCGACGATGTAGTCAACATCTGAAATTTTCGATATTATATCGTACGGACCTTTCCAACTAATAAGGAGTCTATTTTCACGACAAGGTAGCAAAACAAATGCTTTGTCACCAGGACAAAGTTGTCGTAAAGTTCTCTTCTTATTAGCAAATTGTCTTGCCTTCTGCTTAGCAAATTCAGAAGAGGACGTTGCCAATTTGCATGCTTCGATAATCTTTTGTCTCAGCGCGATGACATACTCGTAAGAAGATTTTGTGTCATCGTCAATATTGTCAGCTGTTATAAGATCATGCAGCAAAGACATTGGGCCGCGCGGTCGCGCGCCAAAGACAAGTTCAAAGGGCGAAAACCCTGTATGTTCATTGGGGACCTCTCTGTACGCGAAGAGGGCCGCGGGTAAAACCCTATCCCAATCCTGAGGATGATCCTCAGTTATCTTCCCTAATAAGTTCTTAAGTGTTCTATTTAGTCGCTCGACCATCCCATTGGACATAGGATGATAGATGCTACTCAAAGATCTCTCTATCTGTAGAGTAGACATTACTTGAGACATGGTATCCGATATCAGTTGGGTGCCATGATCTGATAATATTTCTCCGGGGAATCCCAGCCGAGAAAATATAAGCCAAAGAGCATCTGCAATGTCAGCGGTAGTAATGCTCTTTAGAGGGATAGCCTCTGGCCAACGTGTGCACATGTCTACACACGTTAAGATAAACTGATGTCCTCTAGCAGATTTGATCTTGAATGGACCAATGATGTCTATCGCCATTTTCTGGAATGGACGAATAGGAATATCTGCAGCCTGAATAGGCGCAGCATGACGAGGACCTTTGGATTTGACTTCTTGACATACTTTACAGGATCGACAATAGATCCGTATGTCCTTGTTCACAAAAGGCCAAAAGAAAGCCGCAAGAACTCTTGACTTAGTACGGGAAAAACCCATGTGACCAGCACACTGAGAGTCGTGTGCATGTTGTAAGATCTTAACTCTCAAATTCTTGGGTACAAGAATCTGAGAATGACTTGACTTAGTGGAGTCTTGCACCATACGTACAAGTACGCCATTCTTCATTGTAATCCAAGATTTACAATTTGAATCTTTATTCGGATCACCTTTTGTTACAAGAGTGAAGAATTTCTTAAGAGTCGGATCTTCTTCTTGTTGTTTTATAAACGAGTCACGAGAAATTACCAAGGGATCATCTTGGTTATGCACTTCATTATCTTCAACAGATGAAGTTTCAGGCATATTGAGAGCTTGAGCTCTAGTGACTACTGCATTAGCAGATTGCATATTTTGATTTTCCCAAACGGAAATTTGCTCCGGAGTGCATTCTTTGACTCCGTGAATGCGACCGATGATAAGATCAGCGATCGGATCCGGCAAAAGACATGCGTGTACATCTCCTGTGAAGAAAGGAGTAGCAATCCTAATGATAGCGGTAGAGTATTTCTCTATGGTGCCGCCAAATGTTACGCATTTGACTACTTTGCCTGTAGAATGAGAAGGATCTATGAGTGACTGCCTAACCCCAATAGTTGTGCATCCAGAATCAAAAAGTACTGAGACTGGATTGTCATTTACTAAACCTTTGTGTAAGACAAGAGAACCTCTCCCATCATGCGCGATTGACGCAGGAAGAGCGGGAAGAGGATGGCCACAGCTTAAAGTAGACACTGTGGTTGGCTCAAATAATGTTTTGCATTGGGGGCACTGAGATGCTCTCCCAAAATCAAAAGCGGCACATGCCATATTATTAGAGTCATCATTATCTTTATTTTGTTTATAGGCTTCGTGGGACTCTTGCTGTGCAGAGTTCGCCTGGTAATGAGCTTTATGTTTTTTGAATTGTGCTCTACCTCTGTTATTATTGCCTCTGTACTTATCATTGTTTCCACTATTATAACCTCTACTCGGGTTTGAATCATAGCTCCTTTGGTTACTATCATCATATTCATTATAATGAGTATCTCGGTAATTATGATCCTGTTGTCTCCATGAAGGAAAACTTGGATAGTTTCTAGAATGACTTCCTTTGCGAAAGTTCCTGTAATTATGACCACCCCTGAATCGAGGGCTGTCAGCTCTTCTCCAGGTATTCGAAGAAGAACCCTGAAATGATTGGTTACCTTGGTTCTGATAACTGTAATAGTTACCTTTTTTATTAAACTTATTTTGAGGTCCTTGGAATTTGTGAGAGTGATTAGGGTTGTATGGTGTTGCAGAAGCAACTGGCATACCTTCTTTAACCTTACTATTGCTAATAGCTACGTCCGGATGTGCAGTGACGTATTGGGTACAATACTGTTCCATTTCTTTTAGAGACTTAGGTTTACGCTCATGTAAGAATTCGAGGAAAGGTTTATTTATACTTGACATAATCTTGTCTCTGAGTATCAAGTCCATAAGGGCTTCATAAGTCTTTTCTGTTTTGGATAGCTCAATCCAACGATCAAATGTAAGTCGTGTCCTTGCAATGAATTCTGAGAATTCTACACCTGCCTCAGGCACCATTGTCTTAAACAACTTCCGATAACCCTCTTCAGACAACTGATACTTCTTTAATAAGGCTGCCCTAATAACATCATAGTTATCTTTGTCAGCCTCTTCAACCAAACTTAAACTAGTCAGAGAATCACCTTTCAGATTTTCTGATAACTGGTTAGCATATTGTGATTTGTCCACATTATGTGCTCGACACGAGCGTTCAAATCTGTTTAGCCAGAATGTTATGTCATCACTGGAAGGGTTGAACGCTGGTACCTTGACCTTGTAAGTAAAGGGTTTACCATTACCACTAGATGCTTGATTAACATTACTTATGTTTGTTAACTTTAACTTTTCTAACTCAAATGCTAAAAGTTCTTTTTGGTGTTCATGTTCTCTTATTGCTTTTTTTTCTTGAGCTTCAGCTTGTAATTTTCTCTCTTCTGCAGCAGCCTGTAATTTTTTCTCTTCAGCAGCAGCTTCATCTTTTCTTTTCTCTTTTTCCATTTCCATCTGGAATCTTTTTTCATCAGTCTGTATCTGCAATTTCTTTTGTTCATCCTCTCTTTGTAATTTTCTTTCCTCAGCTTCTAATTTCTTTTCTTCAATCAATGCTTTTCTTTCTTCAGCAGCCAATGCTTTGTCATATTGAGCAACTGCCCATTCTTCTAACTGCTGACCAGTCTTATCAAGAGCCCTGCCTTGTGTGATAAAATAATCCAAGGTAGACATCTTGTCTAATAAGATCAGTAATTTGCAAAAGTAAATAAATTTACTTTCTTAGTCTTAATCAAAGACTTTGTATGATAACTTTGTAACCTGTGAAAAATAGTACTTAACTATCCCAATCACTGTGGGAAACAAGCCTTACAAAGGTCTTGTATAAATCCTTATATAATAACAGCTATAAGTTGCTGGTTCACTCTATAATATAAGTGCAGTGCACCAGAAATAGTGTTTTATATCATCAACTGTGTACCTTTAGTAATAGTAATTAACTATCAGTTGATTCTTGTACATCAATTTATATGATCAACTATATTTTAAATAGTGTATGTCGATCAGGCACAAAACAAAACAGTTATACAGAAAAACATGAAAACATTTGCGGAAATGAAATAAATAAAATTGGAAAAACAATAAAAGATAAACCGCAAGAGGATAACAAATACAAATAACGCCACAGTATATAAATATAAATTGAGAATAGAACTGAAAGATAGAATAGGGTAGACCAACAAATTACAAACAAATCAAAACAAACTAAAGAACAGAGGAATATTACAAAAACAACAATGAGTACAGACTTCACAGCTAACACTAATAGCAACAGCTGTCGCAGCAAATTTTCAATGAAGAAAATTGCACCTATAGAAACGCACACATCAGACCCTCTATTACGTGGGATACTCTGCTGTGTGACACCACCCAACCGAAACAACAACCCGCTGGATACAAACAAATATCACATATAAATAGTTAAACATAAATACATAAATGCATAAATAGTATGGCAATATGATGTAAATAGAGTGTTGCAGAAAGAATGTGTTGGAATGAAGGCTCAGTTACACTGCCTAATAGTACAGTACTGTGGTACTTTATTAAACAAATACTTCTGGTCTAATTATTTTAAATTCAACACAGAAATAGAAGCTCCATCGTTGATTTGAATGATAACAATCAATGTAGGACTTCTCAGTTCAATAACATTTTCTTTCGCAAACACTGTCAAATATTCTCCAGTCCTGATGTGTAATGTTCTATGTTTCAACCAAGCTCGCTGTGTAACACTGTCAGTTGTATGGCAAATGTCCAACGAACCAAATGTCAACAAACCCTGACCTAGTTACTGCATACTCTCGACAGGACAGGTCACGCTGACATCACTGTAGAGTTGTACTGCTGATGTATTTGTGTGTCGTAACAGACCCCAAGGAACGTCTGGTCTCAGTAGTTTACTTCTCAATATGGTCACTGTGCAGGTTGACCCAGGAAGCTGGCACACCAGTTGTTAAACTCTTTCTTTGTGTGTAGTTGTTAACTCATACTGGCTACTAGTTGTTGAATCATGCTTTATTTGTTAAATGATGTGAATGTCCACCAGTGGATAAATGTAGATGTTGGGACTGGTGTAGTAAAGTGTAACGATTGTCAACTCATCAAACCCAGCACAGTTTTGGTCATACAGGTCATCTTGTCCTGGAACGTGATGAGGCTCCGACAAGAATGTGAGTGTAAACAATGAGTGTGTATCTGAATGTCAGTACGCGAATGGTAGAATGATTCGATAGAGTTGACAGGTTGGTAGTACATCACTCATACTCACACTGTTCGAATTCAAGAAGTACTGGAACTACGGTGGTCTTTTTATAACATTTAATGGGACGCACACTTGGACAGTACGTGTATGGTTACAGGAACAAATGTCGACATAGACAGCATAATGTTGATCACAGGAATATCATCTTAAGTTAGCATTCATGCTTGGCAAATATCATAATGGAGCATTCGTAAATAAGCATTCAGCGTTCCATCATGTAAATCATCTGGCTTTACTGACTGGGCACGTCAAACCATAACCAATACATAGGAAGGCTCCTAGACCTAACCTCGTCTAGCGAATATTCCTTCACGTAAAGTTCAATATATATATATATTTCATAATATAGGAATCCCAGACATGGGTTCTCACATGTAGCAGTGATCTCTTGGTTCATCGAGCGATAGTACAGGCATCCCTTTTTCTCACTCGATAAATACAAAGTATATGAATTTCAACATGGCTGTTCTCTCTCTCGTGAGCTTCACTCACTATAGAATATAGACCAAAATTAGTCATTCATTAAATGTCCTCATTTCTTCATAGGTTCTCTCATAGAGGTAATTGAATAATATCATACAATCCAGTGCTGATACATAGGAATGTCTTCTTCCTTTGAATGGATATTCTTTTTAAAAGTACCACTGTGCATCTGCTTATCAACAACGATGGCGAAGCCCAAGTTCATAATAAATTGTGGTTTTACCTTTTTATGCGAAATATAACTTTGCCATTCCTTGGCAAAAGAGAATAAACACTGGGGTAAAGTACATACAACATGTCTAAATGATTATCACTTTTCCCCATCCATATATAGATCACTATTTCGGCAAAAAGCCTGCTACAACAAAACTCGGCATCCTCACAGGATGACAGCCATGGATCACACCCTTTGCTAGCGATACTTCCGCTGCATAGCCTTTGACCTTTTCTAGCGACAACCAAATTAGTTCGACTTAGAAATGCAAAGATATCCATATATAAGACAGACTCGTCCTACTCATACAAACACTACGTATAAATTCAGGCCATAGATATACTGAAGCAAGAACAATCTATTCCTACCCAGCCACAGAATAAATCGCAGTAGGCCTAGAGTCGTCTGCGGAGTCCGATCGAAGATGACAGAACTATTTTCAAGGGAAGCAACCCAAAAATGACTTCTCCTTAAGCACTTAAAAAAGGAAATACTTTGCTTACAAAATATTTGCGAACATAATAAGAATATAAATGTATTATATTGCAAGATAGTAAAAATTGCCCTTTACAGAACGTGTCACAACTTTCAGACTTGACCAGTGACGGCTGAACCAGTCATCTATCTGCTAAAAACCAAACATCGGCTGGAGCAGAAACAATCAAACTTTTTGGCAGCTAAGTACAAACAAAAGCTGCCAAGTGAACTGTCAGATCATTTCTTCCAAATTCATAACATCACCCTGTAATGAGTACCGTTTTTTAAAGTATTATCTATTTTTAAAATGTTAAACATAATTGATTATTAAATTTGTTATTTGTGTATATACAAATTTAAAGTTGATTTAATCATGTAGAATGTGCGCACCAGGGACCGAAGACGCATCAAAAGTGAAGAATGCAGTAAGCGACCCATAGCTTGACTGCTTGCGTCAGGGCCAGCGAACCAGAACCAACCAAGACCCTACTCCACCTCCAAGTGGTGGTCCTGGAAACAGGCTGCATCACTGCAGTCTGGCTGAGAGAGTAGGGATCGAAAAGGGAAGGCTAACCTGGTCGCAAAAATGCCATGCCGAAAACGGATGTGTCGGGCCGAAAGGCGCAGATATCGCAGCTTTGCTGTAAACGGCGACACAACGTATCAAAGTCCTCTTTTAGGACGAACGCAGAAGAAGAAGAATGTGCGCACTCATTTGTCTCAGTTATCTTAAATACACTTAAAACAGAGCTACTAAATTAAGATTTTGCTGAATTAAATCAGCTGCGGGCTTGAACGAGCTAATTATAAGATAATCCATCTTCACAAAAGGCGGCTAGTCAGATAAAAAGTTAAGGTGCTCAGACTCATTCAGCATTGTTCTTGATTTCTGAAATATCTTGCGAACATTATCTCGAGGTAGAAGCGTCATTATCATTCTATCTGCAACACTGCCAAGAGTAATCTTGTGCGAAGGTAGACACCTTTGTAGACCCACATTAGATACTCTAAGTTTTTGGCCACTGTTGGACCACTATTGCAGAGCCAAGGGGAGGCAACCCGTGACAGAGCGCAACGGCATATGGTGGTGGGGAAGGTGATGACTATAATGACGATGACGATGGTTTCATTTTATGTACAATTAATTCAGCATTTATGTAATTCCCTCTCAGGCGAACTTCTGTCTTGACCGACTGTGTGTGGTGCACCATTTTGGGGCCCTCCCAGTATTGATAAACCAGACAGATTGCTGTGTCCGTTTTTCAGATTTTGCTAATTGTCTCTGGCTTTTTCCTCAGACCTTCGGGTCCTGTGTGTTCCTCTATAAATGCCTTCGGGCCAATGAGGAAGGGACATTCCTCGACACCTTCGGGTATATGAGGCTCTGTCCATTTTGGCTGGAATAGTCTGCAAGGCTTAGTGGTTTTATAGCGATTAAGAGTACACATGAGGGCAAGTTCGGGAACAATGGGCTAATCACCTGTTTGCCAGACACTTTGATTACATGTTTCACCCAGGAGCCTTGTGCTCTTTGGGTCCCCTCTACACCTCGTTTTACGGGGTAGAAGAGGTTCCGATTATGAGATGAGATTTATGTAATTGTTATATATGGCAGATGATCTCCTTCCTACATTTCCATCAACAGAGAGTTGGCTAATTTGAACTAAATATAATCATTCGACGTGATAATTTCCTTTTGAAGATAACATCTGATGCAGTTCACGAATAAAGTAACTTTTAGTAAGCCAGCTTGTTTTACGTTTTCACTGGGAATATGGGGGGAAAAAAGGATCTAAGGATGATGCACTTTCAAATGCCAGCAGGAGGGGCATAGTGTGAATGGTCCCTAGCTGAAAAAAAAATATTTTCGTTTCTCCCTCCGTCACCCTAGAGATTGTTCCCTATGATCGACCAGTAGAACGCGACTGATTGGTTGCCGACCCCTGCTCTAGACTAGGGTAAGGCTCTGAAACATGGAGAACATTAAAAACAACTACCAAAAAGATGCAGACTGTCATAAATGAGTGCTTGCAAGAGCAGAAGGATTGAAATGGTATGACAGGATCGTCAATGTGGAACTGTGAACATGAGCATGACAAAAGTTATTGGAACAAGGAATGAAATGGTATGACAGGATTATCAATGTGGAACTGTGAACATGAGCATGACAAACGTTATTGGAACAAGAAATGAAAAGAGGAAGCTGGCAGTGAATAGGTCGCATATTGAAAAACAAAACATGTTGATAGCGTTACCAGGCCGGTCCTTTGTTACGTGCAGTCTTTGATATCTTACAATATTATACATTGGTATTCTTGTTATCTTCGCAAATATTTTGAAAGCAAAATAGTGCTTAAGGGGAAGTCATTATTGTGTTACTTCCCTTGAAAGTTCTGTCGGCTCTTTCGATCAAACTCCGCGGATAAATCCATTTTACTGCGATTTATTCGTTGTTTGGGTAATAATAGATTGTTCTTGCTTCAGAATATCTATGGCCTGAATTTATGTGTATTGTTTGTCTGAGTAGGACGAGTCTGTCTTATATCTGTATATCTTTACATATCTAAGTCGAACTATATGTTCTGTTGTCTCTAGAGAGGTCGAAGGCTATTCGGCGGATGTGTCGCTAGAGTGTGGTGTGATTTGGCTTCGTCCTGATAGGGACTGTGTGTTTTCCATGTCGGCCTGTCGCCGGGGAAAAAGTGATCTCAGTATTTGTGGGGAAGGTGATAGTTGTCTAAACCTATCGTGTATGCTTTACCCCAGTGTTTAGTCGTATTGCCAAGGAATGGCAGTTTCATAATTCCTATACCAAGGTAATCAAAGATACTCTTATGAACTCTCGATCGAAGCCACCATTTTCGATAGTTACGATTTGAATGTCTAAGAGAATATATTTGACTCGATGAAAACGACTTCGATTCCTAGCAGCACTATATCCTGTAGATTGCAGTCAATTGTTCATGATCAAATCTACAGAGCAATGAAATGTTTTATGAATGACTAACTTTAGGACAGATTCATTATCTGTATCCAAACGTGAGTGACAGCTCACGAGTGAAGCCATCTTGGAACCAAAACATGTAGTGACTTTCAAGAAGAGAAAAGGGATGCCCGTATTATCGCTTGATCAGTCCAGAGATCACTGCTACACATGAGAACCCATTGCTAGCGGTTCAATATTATTATATGGAAAAATATGTGCTGAACATTATGTTGAAGAATCGTCGCTAGACGAGATTAGGTTTAGAAGCCATCTGAAATATTGTTTATAAGCTGACGTGCTCAGTCAGTGAAGTCAGATGATATATGTATGGGCGATACTGAGTGCTTGGCTACTGACAGTCCATTATACACTTATTCTACATGAGTGTGCCCATGTAACATTGCAAGACCATTTATCCACTGTACTATGATGTATTATGGCAACCTGTGATTTGTCACTATCTGTGCTGTCGAGTGTGTACGTCCAATTAAACTTTAGAAAAGGTACACAGTCGTTGGTGTCGATGACTTCCAGCCATACATGAGTGTGAGAAAAGAACATTTTTTGTCAACACCACGAACCTTTATCATCATTCGCACATTATACACTCAATCCATGTCTACACACCACTGCGTAGGTCAAGTTGACATTCCATACACTACAGTGGAGCAAACAACACCATAGAGATCTTATCAACTGATGATGATGATGATGTCTGCTTCCATCCACTTATATCTATCTTTTGGTGGATATCATTAACGGGAATAAAAATCCAACGTTATCAACTTTATCAACTGGTGGACCAGCTTTCTGGGTTTGACCTCGCAGAAGTTCAGAAGTCAACAGATTACCGATACCAGACCGTTTCCTGTGGCTGATACGACACACTTGCAGTATTGGTTTGCTCTTTGTCAACACTTCGTCACGTGACCTGTCAGGTGAATGCAGTATGTAGGTCAGCGTTGTTGACATTTTTTTACATTAGACATTATAGAGTTTCACAGAACAGTTGGATCAATTCTTGTCAATGTTAACAGGAAGACAGTATGAGTGAACTAAGAAGTCCTATTTTCATCGATGGATCTTCTTGTTTTCTGTATATGAACTTTAATATTTAAGGCCAGAATGTTTAATTGAATAAAGTGGCAGTTTGTTTGTTTTCATAAAAATAACTTTGCCATTACTGTAAGACTGAGCCTATTTTGCAACACATACTATCATACACATAATTTATATATATTTATGTTTACATGTTATTTGTTTGTATAGTATGTTAGTTTCTATGTCAGCGGGTTGTGTTTAAGGTTGGGCGGCGTCCTCACAACAGAATATCCCACGTCATAGAGGGTCCGTTGTGGGCGTTTTCTATAGGTGCAATTTTCTTGATTGAAAATTTGCTGCGACAACTGTTGCTTTTGTGTTAGCTGTGAAGTCTGTAATTATTGTTATTTTTGTGATATTTCTTTGTTCTTTAGTTTTGTTTTGATTTGTTTGTAATTTGTTGGTCTAACCTTTTCTATCTTTCAGTTCTATTCACAATTTATATTCATATATTGTGACGTCATTTGTGTTGTTATTCTTTGCAGATTCAGTGATTATTTTCATTGATTTCCCTATTTGATTTATTTTGATTTCTGCAAACGTTCTTGTATTGTCAGTCCTATTTGTACTTTATGTATTCTGTTGGTTGACATATGTTTTATATAGGTATATTTCATAAGACACAATTGCCTGTGCACTGCACTTGGATTATGGTATAAACCAGTACCTGATTATTATTACTATTATACAAGACCTTATTAAAGGCTTGTGACCCACAGATATTGGGATAGTATACTGATTAATCAAGTCATTGAGAACTTGTGGTATTATTATTGATTCAGGTGATTAGTATTATTGTTAGACATCATGGCTACATTAGAATACTTCATTACACAAGGGAAAGCCCTTGATAAGACTGGTCAACAATTAGAACAATGGGCAGTTGCTCAATATGACAAAGCATTAGCTGCAGAAGAGAGAAGAGCTATGGCAGAAGAGAAAAGATTAGCTGCAGAAGAAAGAAAAGCTATGGCGGAAGAGAAAAGATTAGAAAGAGAAGCTGAGGCTGCTGCTGAACAAAAGAAATTGCAGATGCAGGTAGAGGAAAGGAGATTTGAAGCTGAACAAAAAAAAATTGGAAAGAGAAGCTGCGGCTGAACAAAAAAGATTAGACAGTGAAGCTGAACAAAAAAAAATTGGAAAGAGAAGCTGCGGCTGAACAAAAAAGATTAGACAGTGAAGCTGAACAAAAAAGATTAGACAGGGAAGCTGAACAAAAAAGATTAGACAGGGAAGCTGAACAAAAAAGATTAGACAGAGAGGCTGAAGAAAAAAAAAGCAATAAGAGAACATGAATTTGAGTTGGAGAAATTAAGATTGACAAGTATGAGTAATGTTAATCAGGCATCTAGTGGTAATGATAAACCTTCTACTTACAAGGTTAAGGTTCCACCGTTCAATCAGTCCAGTGACGATATTACATTCTGGCTGGATAGATTTGAACGTTCTTGTCGTACACATAATGTGGATAAATCACAATACGCTAATCAATTATCAGAAAACTTGAAAGGTGAATCTTTGACTAGATTATGCCTTGTAGGAGAAGCAGATAAGGATAATTATGATGTCATTAGGGCGGCTTTGATAAAAAAATATCAGCTAAGTGAGGAAGGCTATCGCCTTTTATTTAAAACGATGGTACCTGAGACGGGTGTAGAATTCTCAGAATTCACTGCAAAGGCACGTCTCACAGTTGATCGTTGGATTGAGCTTTCCAAAACAGAAAAAAAAACGTATGAAGGACTTATGGATTTGTTGCTCAGAGATAAGATTATGTCATGTGTGAACAAACCTTTCCTTGAATTTATACATGAGCGTAAACCCAAATCTCTAAAAGAAATGGAAGAATATTGTTCCCAATATGTCACTGCACACCCCGACGTGACTTTTGGCAACACTAAGATTAAGGAGAGTATGCCAGTTGCTTCAGCAACACCATACAATCCCAATTATTCACACAGATTTCAGGGACCTCAAAACAGATTTGATAAAAAAGGTAACCATAATAGTTATCAAAACCAAGGTAACCAATCATTTCAGGGTTCTTCTTCAAAGAACTGGAGACGACCTGATAGCTCTCGACACAGGGGTGGTCATAATTATAGGAATTTCCGTAGAGGAAGTAATTATAGAAACTATCAGGGTTA
The DNA here is from genome assembly GCA_024509875.1 of Oreohelix idahoensis. Taxonomy (NCBI): domain Eukaryota; kingdom Metazoa; phylum Mollusca; class Gastropoda; order Stylommatophora; family Oreohelicidae; genus Oreohelix; species Oreohelix idahoensis. The sequence continues at coordinate 17,923 of JAMPIV010021824.1, read as the reverse complement.
TCCGTCTTGGAGTCAACAAGATCATAATTACAGAGATACTCATTATAATGAATATGATAATGGTAACCAAGGGAACTATGACTCAAACCCAAATAGGGGTTACAATAGAGGTAACAATAACTACAGAGGTGATAATAACCGAGGTAGATCTCAAAACAAAAGACATAAACCACATTTTCAGGCAAACTCTGCACAACAAGAGTCCCATGAAGCCTATAAACAGAGTAAAGATAATAATGATGCTAGTAATATGGCATGTGCCGCTTTTGATTTTGGGAGAGCATCTCAGTGCCCCCAATGCAAAACGTTATTTGAGCCAACCACAGTGTCTACTTTAAGCTGTGGCCATCCTCTTCCTGCTCTTCCAGCATCAGTCGCGCATGATGGAAGAGGTTCTCTTGTCTTACATAAGGGTTTAGTGAATAACAATCCAGTCTCTGTGCTATTTGATTCTGGATGCACCACAATTGGTGTTAGGCAGTCACTCGTAGATCCTTCCCGTGCCACTGGACAAGTAGTCAAATGTGTAACATTTGGCGGCACATTAGAGAAATACTCTACTGCTATCATTAGGATTGCTACTCCTTTCTTTACAGGAGATGTACACGCATGTCTTCTTCCGAATCCGATCGCTGACCTCATCATCGGTCGCATTCATGGAGTCAAGGAATGCACTCCGCAACAAATTTCCACGTGGGAAAGGCAAAACATGCAGATTGCTAACGCTGTAGTCACTAGAGCTCAGGCTCTTAATATGCCTCAAACTTCATCTATTGAAGATAATGAAGTGCATAACCAAGATAATCCCTTGGTAATTTTTCGTGACTCGTTTATAAAACAGCAAGAAGATGATCCCACTCTGAAGAAATTCTTCATTCTTGCAACTAAAGGTGATCCGAATAAAGACACAAGTCGTAAATCGTGGATTACAAAGAAGAATGGCGTACTTGTACGTATTGTTCAAGACTCCATTACGTCAAGTCATTCTCAAATCCTGGTTCCCAAGAATTTGAGAGTTAAAATTTTGCAGCACGCTCACGACTCTCAGTGTGCTGGACACATGGGTTTTTCCCGTACTAAGTCAAGAGTCCTTGCGGCTTTCTTTTGGCCATTGGTAAACAAGGACATACGGATTTATTGTCGATCTTGTAAAGTATGTCAGGAAGTTAAATCCAAAGGTCCACGGCATGCTGCACCCATTCAGGCGGCGGACATTCCTATTCGGCCGTTTCAAAAAATGGCCATAGACATTATTGGTCCATTTAAGATCAAGTCTGCCAGAGGACATCAGTTTATCTTGACGTGTGTTGATATGTGCACACGTTGGCCAGAGGCTATTCCTCTGAAGAGCATTACTACTGCTGATATTGCAGATGCTCTTTGGCTTATATTTTCTCGTCTGGGGTTCCCCGGAGAAATATTGTCAGACCATGGCACCCAACTAATATCAGATACCATGTCTCAAGTAATGTCTACTCTGCAGATAGATAGATCTTTAAGTAGTATCTACCATCCAATGTCTAATGGTATGGTCGAACGCCTTAATAGAACACTTAAAAAACTTACTGGGGAAGATAACTGAGGATCATCCTCAAGACTGGGACAGAGTTTTACCTGCGGCCCTCTTCGCTTACAGAGAGGTACCCAATGAACATACGGGATTTTCTCCCTTTGAACTCGTCTTTGGCGCGCGTCCGCGTCCGCGTGGCCCTATGTCGTTGCTTCACGATCTCATAACATCTGACAATATTGACGATGACACAAAGTCATCCTACGAATATGTCATCGCGTTGAGACAAAAAATTATCGAAGCATGCAAATTAGCAACTTCTTCTTCTGAATTTGCGAAACAGAAGGCAAGGCAATTTGCCAATAAGAAGAGATGCTTACGACAACTTTGTCCTGGTGACAAAGCATTTGTATTACTACCTTGTAGGGAAAACAGATTACTTATTTCTTGGAAAGGTCCGTACGATATAATATCGAAAATTTCCGATGTCGACTATATTGTCGATATTGATGGGAAGCATAAAACCTTCCACATCAATATGCTTACTGAATTCCATGAACGTCCGGATTATTTGCAACCCATTTTCCAAGCAACGGACAATTCTCCAGTACAACATGGTCATTACTCATCACTGTCCGTGATACAGGATGAGGAAACAAGTTTTTCAGATGTAAATCTTCCTCTTCCAATGATCCCACTTCATTCCAGTGAATCATGGAAGAACGTTACTGTCTCTCCTGATTTGTCTCTAGGAGAACAGCGACAAGTTTCAACTATGTTGCAAACATTTCAGGATGTACTCACTGACATCCCTGGACAAACGAATGTCATTCAACATGACATTGTTCTAACTGACCATACTCCTATTAGGGTTAGACCTTATCCTATACCTATACATTTTCAAGCACAGGTCGAGAAAGAGTTGGATGAGATGATAGATTTGAAAATAATCGAACCATCCACCTCTGCATATTCTTCGCCGATGGTTATTGTGCGTAAAAAAGACAATAACATACGTCTTTGCGTTGACTATCGAAAATTGAATCAAGTAACTAAGTTCGATGCCGAACCTATGCCTTTACTGGAAGAGCTACTTACTCGACTCTCCAAATCTCATTTTTTCACTAAACTTGATTTGTCTAAAGGATATTGGCAAGTTCCTTTATCTGAACGCGCCAAACCTCTCACGGCTTTTTTCAACACCTAGAGGTTTGTTCCAATGGAATTTTATGCCTTTCGGTCTTATGAACGCACCAGCTACGTTCGTACGCATGATGCGCCGAATCCTATCTTATCGGTCAGATGTCATTGCATATCTAGACGACATCTGTCTTTTCAGCGATACTTGGGAAGATCACTATTCAGGGTTAGATGAATTGCTGTCTACTTTGCGTGAGCACAACCTGACAGCGAAACCCTCTAAAGCCTATATTGGTTTTAGCGAAATTTCTTTCCTAGGCCACCGAGTTGGTCATGGTTTCCTAAAGACAGAGGACCATAATACTAGTAAGATACTTAACATCTCAATCCCTAAGACTAAAAAACAGGTGAGAAGTCTGTTAGGTCTTATTCAATTTTATGGCAGATTCATTCAGAATCTATCCTCTATCATGGCACCTCTCTCAACACTTCTAAAGAAAGGTTCGCCTAATGTGGTCCACTGGTCTCAGGAATGCCAATGCTCTCTGGATAAGATTAAAACACTGTTTTTCAACACCACCTATTTTAGTGCTACCCACTAAAGATAAGACATTCGTTCTTCGTAGTGACGCTTCATCCACTGGGATTGGAGCGGCACTAATGCAAGAGTACTCTGGAACTCTGCATCCTGTAATGTATATTTCCAGAAAACTTAATGCGGCAGAAAGGAATTATTCGGTTTTAGACCGTGAGCTATTAGCTATGGTTTGGTCGATCCTCAAACTACAGAGATTCCTTCTAGGCGCACATTTCATAGTAGAAACCGACCAAAAAGCTCTTACTGCTATACAGAGTAAGAATTTGAAGAGCTCGAGGTCTACTCGATATGCAATTGCTCTTCAACCTTTTCATTTCTCTGTGCGAGCTATTCGTGGATCAGATAATGTGATGGCAGACATTCTGTCAAGATGCCCACATGATTCCACATAACTATTAGGGCTTAGACTTCTTGATATGTCTAGTTCTATAGTAGTTCCTTTTCTATATCATGATAGATACACATTTGTAATTTAATAATATAATGATTGTATCACTACATAGCGGTTCATTGATGTTTATTCACCGCTGTGCTTTGATGATTTTTTCTTCATAAATCATAAATTTAAGATATCTAATACGAAATGATGATATGAATTTTTTAGGCATTGTGTAATTGCCAGAATTGTATTATACTTTGATGACACCTTCCTGGAAAAAATATACTTGTAGAGAAATAATTTCTCTCAGTTTATGAGACACATTCTCACCAGTCGCTCCATAAGTCGACTTAGCCTCATATTAGGCGTTATAGGTATTCCTGATATTTTCATCTGCGCATTATTCATGCGTTGTGAGCCTATTGTACGTTGCTCCTAGATGTATTTCAAAAAGAAAAAAAAAATGTTCCATTTTTTTTTTCCCGGGAGGTGTGGTAAGACTGTTACGTGCAGTCTTTGATATCTTACAATATTATACATTGGTATTCTTGTTATCTTCGCAAATATTTTGAAAGCAAAATAGTGCTTAAGGGAAAGTCATTATTGTGTTACTTCCCTTGAAAGTTGTGTCGGCTCTTTCGATCAAACTCCGCGGATAAATCCATTTTACTGCGATTTATTCGTTGTTTGGGTAATAATAGATTGTTCTTGCTTCAGAATATCTATGGCCTGAATTTATGTGTATTGTTTGTCTGAGTAGGACGAGTCTGTCTTATATCTGTATATCTTTACATATCTAAGTCGAACTATATGTTCTGTTGTCTCTAGAGAGGTCGAAGGCTATTCGGCGGATGTGTCGCTAGAGTGTGGTGTGATTTGGCTTCGTCCTGATAGGGACTGTGTGTTTTCCATGTCGGCCTGTCGCCGGGAAAAAGTGATCTCAGTATTTGTGGGGAAGGTGATAGTTGTCTAAACCTATCGTGTATGCTTTACCCCCAGTGTTTAGTCGTATTGCCAAGGAATGGCAGTTTCATAATTCCTATACCAAGGTAATCAAAGATACTCTTATGAACTCTCGATCGAAGCCACCATTTTCGATAGTTACGATTTGAATGTCTAAGAGAATATATTTGACTCGATGAAAACGACTTCGATTCCTAGCAGCACTATATCCTGTAGATTGCAGTCAATTGTTCATGATCAAATCTACAGAGCAATGAAATGTTTTATGAATGACTAACTTTAGGACAGATTCATTATCTGTATCCAAACGTGAGTGACAGCTCACGAGTGAAGCCATCTTGGAACCAAAACATGTAGTGACTTTCAAGAAGAGAAAAGGGATGCCCGTATTATCGCTTGATCAGTCCAGAGATCACTGCTACACATGAGAACCCATTGCTAGCGGTTCAATATTATTATATGGAAAAATATGTGCTGAACATTATGTTGAAGAATCGTCGCTAGACAAGATTAGGTTTAGAAGCCATCTGAAATATTGTTTATAAGCTGACGTGCTCAGTCAGTGAAGTCAGATGATATATGTATGGGCGATACTGAGTGCTTGGCTACTGACAGTCCATTATACACTTATTCTACATGAGTGCCCATGTAACATTGCAAGACCATTTATCCACTGTACTATGATGTATTATGGCAACCTGTGATTTGTCACTATCTGTGCTGTCGAGTGTGTACGTCCAATTAAACTTTAGAAAAGGTACACAGTCGTTGGTGTCGATGACTTCCAGCCATACATGAGTGTGAGAAAAGAACATTTTTTGTCAACACCACGAACCTTTATCATCATTCGCACATTATACACTCAATCCATGTCTACACACCACTGCGTAGGTCAAGTTGACATTCCATACACTACAGTGGAGCAAACAACACCATAGAGATCTTATCAACTGATGATGATGATGATGTCTGCTTCCATTCACTTATATCTATCTTTTGGTGGATATCATTAACGGGAATAAAAAATCCAACGTTATCAACTTTATCATCCTTGTTCTGCAATTCCAAAGGTAAGATCGGCAGAAGGAGACCGGAAAACACACAGAGAAGGGAACTGGATACAGAAATGAAGGGCTTAAAGAAGATATGGAAAGATCTTGATCGTATAGCATTGGACAAAAGGACCAGAAGCAGAAGGGATATTATGATGATGATTGACTTCAAATAGCACGAAACATTAGCTATAGGTGGAGATATTTGCTCAAAAACGTGTAGGATGAATAATTTTGCAGAACTGACGTGGCATCGGTACTGCTTTCTTCCACACCACATAAAAAAACCAACATACACAATATTCATTCAACAAAGCACTTTTTAAACACTTGATCAACACCGATTATCTACCCCCATAGAAGCAGCCATTGTCAGTCCACATCTTATCTATATGTCAACCTTTCTTTTCCTCTTCCGCGATGTGAATAATTTGTTTTATATCCTCGTAGTATTGCTATATAATGAAATGTATGTGAGAATGTACCTGCATAGCACTGTACTTTTGAAATATGTAATGTATTTTGTTTGCTTAAGTGTGATGATGTGTATGAGAATGAGCAGAAATACATTTTTACAGCTCGAAGATGTGTCCTGCTACAGAAATGCGTAAAAAATTATTATTATTATTTCATTTTCCCTCAAGAATGTACTGATATAAGCGAGAATGTGTTTATGTTATTTGTGTATTGATGTTTAATGACACATTCAAAAATGCAGATTAATTGCTGATGAACACATGAGTGAGAGTCGGGATACAGAATGAAAGATAAAGGGCTGGATGGTCGGACAGACCTGGGTCCCCAATTGTTTACCCTTTTAAATAAAGTTATGTCCATCGATCTCTCTTACTGATTCTGCTCTTGGGTTAAGGAGGGCAAAGAAATAACACCAAGTCTCACCTCCTTCAATAGCAGACTGTCAAATACTTCACGAGTTCTGATACCATGCCACCTAATCTGATTATGCTTGAAATCATAATTTACTGTACGTATTATTATTATTTTTTTTTAAAAATTTAATTTAATTTAATTTTATTATAATGTTTGTTTACTTAACAATACTTAATTTTGATTATGACTGCATACTGTAAACGCACGCTGTTATATTACCTTATAATGTTGCATGCCTTCATATTAATGCTTTAAGTAACACGTGGGAATGAAAGGATATAATATGCAAGATAAATGAGAGTGGAAGGGCAGAATGTTAGACGGGCCTGCGCGCCCAATTCTTAACCCTTCGAAAATAAAGTTTGTTCGCTCGTTCATCTCCACTTTTATCCAAAATTGACCTGAGGTCATACATCGACATCATATAGTTTATTCTATCATCCAACATAATATCTTACGGTTAACAGTGTGGATCGTACTGAAACATTTCACCTAAGTGTGATATATCCTTCTTTTCATTAACTAACTCGGAGAACTGTTAAAGCGTTTTCCTCAAAATAAGCTGAAGTGAAGACAGAATAACGCAGTACTGAGGCGACGGAATGCCAAACGGTATATACTTACATATATTCGGCGTCTTGTCATACAATTGTCGGACTTCTGAGTTGACCCTTTCACTCGACAGTTTATAATCTCGCTCGATAATAGCTAAACTGCATATGGAAGTATTGAAGCCTCCAGGTTCTAATATTGAAACATGTATCCCCTGTCCGTAAACTTCTAGCCTGTAGATGTATTTGAAATGATCTTCAGTATTTTTGTTGTAATAGTTTGTGAGTTGTTCATTCATTACCCATGGAGCATAAGCCTTCAAGAAACGTATGCCAAGTCTTCCTGTCCTGTGCCATCAGCTCAATGTCTTTCCATATGTTCCTCCTTCCTTTCATGTCTGTCTCAAACAATCTTCACCGAGTGTTCTTCGTCTCCCATTGCCTCTTTTACCATGGGGACTCCAGAAAAATGAACTACATAGTAATGTTATCAGCAGGTCTCTTTAGTGTGTGTCCTATCCATCGCCAGCATTTTCTTATCTCTTGTTGAACTGGCACTTGTCTGGTTTATGCCATCACTTCTACATTAGTGATTTTGTCATGCCATTTAACTCGTCCATTTATGAAAGTCTGTAGCTTCTTGGGTGTTGTTTTTGTTGTTCTCCATGTTTCAGAGTCATATAATAGAACTGCCTTGACATTTCAGTTGAATATTCAGGTTTTTTGCGTTTCTCTTTATCTCCATGTATTTTCCGATGCAAACTGTGCGTTATATATCACACAAGAAAGGGTGAGATGGGAGCAAGCTGCATCATAACTAGTAACAAACAATACAAGATAGACACATTGAGTAAAACGGTGGATAACATTACGAGGCAGACCTCGTTCTAAAATCCCATGGCTAAGAGAAATGTAAGAAGATAAAGCACACATTGAGATACAAACATGAAGTGGATAAAGAAGACACGGTAAATCCTTTAACGGAAGACACAAGAGAGAAATGTTTGGCGAGTATTTGTTGAAGGCAAGTGCCCCTTTTGGTACCGAAAGAGTGGCCAACCAAAAACAACTTGGCGGAGAACTGTGGAGCCTGAAATGCAAAGAAGGAACCAGAGCTGGGTCACTGCACGAAGGATGGCCGCCGACCTGGACCGCTAAAAGACGCCACCAGGAGTGATGGCCATTGGACAAAAGTAATTTGAATTTTTTTCCCGATAAAAATCTACCCTATAACCGCTAAAAAATTTGTCAAGGGCAAGGTCTAAAAATAAAATTTGAATTTTCTACTACCCCGCTAAAAATCTATAAATAATTTCCATGTTTGACCTTGGTCTGAAGGCCACGGCAAATCAACCGCTAGAAAATTAACTAACGTACTCTTAAAATCTATTAATAACTACAGCATTTGAAATTTGTCTCAAGGCCATCGTCGAATCAAACCGCCAACATTTAAATAAAGATTTGAATTTTCTAACATCAAGCGTAAAAGTCCCACCCCCAAACACACACACGCTCCACCCTTCCCAAATATTTATGAACGAACGCCGTAAAGTTTGGCAACTAACCAAATTGTTACCTCGTTTTATAGGGGAGAGGGGAGGTTGTTTAAAATGGAAAGCAAGCCTAATCGGTGTGTTTGGAAAAACTTAGATAATGTATTTCTTTATAAATAAAGAGAGTTTAAATAAAAGGGATATCTTGAATTGTAGCGTTAATATTGTTAAATATAATACCATAAGAATTTTCCTTATAATAAATTATCTGGCCTTTGAAACATTTATTTTACTAATATTTTAGTTCAGTGAAAGGAGCAAATAATTACTTAAAAGTTACCATATGAAAACGGGGACAAATAATTAAAAGAAACCTATATAGGAAGATATAGGACAGTTGTCTGTTTAATAATCACTTTCAATATTAAAAATCGACCCATTAATAACAAGGATATTGTATAAATAAAATTGAGACAGACGAACAAACACACTTCTGAACTGCTCAATTTGATAGCCTTCTGAAAAGTTAAATTTTCTTAACGCGTTTCTGATTGGTTAATTGTAGTTTAGGATGGAGCGATAAAATTAACAATCTGCCGGCATAGTCCGCCATTTGAGAAAAACTAAAACACAGACAGATTGAGAGCAGATGCAAAGCATTGATGTTGAATGCCTTTGCCGTCTGGACGATAGCGGTCTGAACTTGACCCATTAACCGCCAGTCAATCTTGTGATTGTGTGATTTATTCTTTACTTGCGGTAAGATAAATAAGTTTATTGATATTTCATTAGCATGTACAGGCCACACAGATAGTGCGCCATAATTGTGTGTTGTTCGACATTGCCTATTGGAAGAGATTACGACACCCTAAATAGGAAATGCCTAAGCAGACTTAGAAGGAAATGAAATTAAATTGTGTTTGAATATTGCCATAAAAATCTTACTACTGTAAGTCCAGAAGCTACTAGCAGTTTTCTACAGTGCATTAGTGTTCAAATAACACATGAAAACCTACATAGGATGTTTGCACAAAATATTTAACAGGTCACAAGAAGAACATTGTATATCCCATCTGATTCTATGGAAGAAAATCAATGCTTAAGGGGTCAGTGGTGTTGCAGCCATATGGGAACAGTATGAAAACACTGGAAGAAAAATGGTCAAACACATATAGGGTTTGGTGCAATCGGTTGGCACGCGTAGCTGACCCTCCTTTTGAATGTATTATTGATAAAATTGTGGAATGATATTATAGATATGATATAAAGAGGGGAACATAACCTTCTTATTTCAGGGTTGAATTGCCAAATTGAAAAGTGACATAACCCCCGGAAATTCAGAACCTGTGGGGACAGTGAGAGCTTCTTATATAACTGCAAGATTCTTGCCACATCAGCATCCAGTGAAACTCTGAAATACTTGTTGTTCTTGAAGATTCTCAAGCCAACATCACAGACAGGCTTTTAAGATAAGTCCATTAAAATTGGCACTTGAGGACTCATCCTTATCATTCCACCAAAATACAAGAAATTAAAAGAGGGTATGATGCAACACACAAACCCTCAAATCAGTGACAGAATTCTTATCCAGTGTTAACATATTCCAGTAGGGAGTACAAACCTATTGATTTTTTAGACTTATCATTTTATGGACAGGATGTCCACCCTATTTATTTATAACTTGTAAATAAAGAAACATTTCTTTGAGTCGAAAATTCCTGTTCCAGAAAATTGAGGTTCAGGAATATTAAAAATTGTAATATGTTATATACATTTACACACAGTCTTACTTAATTCAATTATATTGAGTTACAGCTGTGTTTGTTTTATTGACACATCACTATACATACATTACCCTAGACACGTAGCCAGATAACATACCCAGAAAATATTTCCCAGAGTGAGATCTCAGAGAGGTAGCGGATAGGTACCCTGAGAATACAACATCATCAACAATTAGACTCAGGGACTTACACAACTTGATCTCACTCTGTTTACACTTAGTTGAGTAACACCAATAACCTCTCATATTACCACATATTGGGGTCCTGTCCGGGATTAGTATATTACCACCATAGACCCAGGGTATCCCCATTGTCATAAAAATTATTAAAATTAATCAGTGGTGGAGATGGATGAGTTGTCAGTGCCTATAGTTAACTACTTTAGTCATATTTGGTAATTTATATTGTAAGATTCATAAATTTTGTATAAGAGAAAAGATGGCAGACTTGGCCAAGATCAGATCTGCTGCTGTGCAGACGGCAAAAGAAATGGGTTTGGAGGGGCAAGTTCTGATTCAGTATGTTACCTCAGAATGTGACAAATTTATTGAGAGGGAAGATAGAAGATTAGCAGAAGAGAAAAGATTACAATTAGAAGCTGATAGAGAAGATAAGAGATTATAGTTAGAGGAAAAGAAATTGGAGGCTGAGAAAGAGGAAAAGAGATTGCAGATGGAGGCTGAGAAAGAAGACAAAAGATTGCAAAGGGAACATGAATTACGACTAAGAGAACTGGAACTTCAAGGCCATGCTCCAGAAAATGGTAATAGCCCATCTACCTCTGATGCTATTGCAAGCCAGGGGGGCTCCAATTTAGCCATGAACTTCCATTTAGATCCGTTTGTGGAGAAAGAGGATGACATTGAGTCATTCCTAAATAGATTTCAAAGATTAGCTACTAATTATGGGTTAGAGAAGGAGAAATGGAGTTTAAAATTATCCCAAGGGCTTAGGGGAACATCTTATGAGGTGTTCTCAAAGTTAAGCAGAGAGGATCAGGAAGATTATGACATTTTAAAACGGGCTCTATTAATTAGGTATGAGAAAAATGGGGAATTTTATAGGAAGAGAATTAGGAATGCTAAGCTACTGTCTGGGGAGACCTACCACCAATTCTCTGCCAGATTGGAAACCTATTTGGAGAAATGGACTGCTCTGGGGAAAACCCAAGATTTAAAGGAAATGATTATGATAGAGCAACTGAGAGAGTGCATGGCTCCAGACCTGAGAAAATTTCTCATGGAACAAGGTGCAGAGAGGTTGGGTGAGGTTCTCAATGATGCTGAGAGATATCAGGCATCCCAGAAAGAAGTGGCTGGTATCAGAAAGAAACCAGTAGAAAGTAGTAGAACCCCACAAGACCAAGATGAGTACACTAATAGTAGGGATCAACCATCTAGATTCAGACACGACTATGATAGGACTAGATTTGATCCTAGAAATAGAAATCGCAAGTAAATGAAAAGAAACCCTACAGACAAGAAAATAAATGGTGTAAAATATGTAGGATGAACAACCATAATACAAGTGAATGTGGTAATAAAGTTCCTCCATATCTTGCTGCATGCATGATAACAGTGGACAAGGGAAGGAAGGACCTGACAGGCAGTCAGACAAACCTCCAGCATCCCCCCATCTGTGAAGAAGTGGTATGTAATGGTGCGAAAGTCAAGTGCCTTTACGATTCTGGATTGGAATTTGACTCAGTTGTGAGTGCAACCCTGGTGCACCCTGATCAGTATACCACAGACAAAGTGGAGATACAAGGGGCATTGAAAGGAACAGCCACCATGACACTTCCCGTAGCCCAGATCAATGTAAAAACTAGGTATGTGGAAGGAGTGATTAGAGCAGCAGTCTGTGACGAACCTAATTACCCGCTGGTGTTAGGAAAGAGATTTGTGTTTCTAGGGAGCCCTATAAAACCTGTGATAATGGCCACGCTCCAGGTCAGGTTGACCCCTAGTACGGAGGAGGAACCACCACTAAAGATTCATCCCAAACAGATGAAGAAGGCCCAGGCAAAAGACAAAACTTTAAAACCTTGCTTTGGCAAATTGCCAAATAGCCATAACTCCCCTAAAAAAGGACAATTTTATTTGAAGGAGGCACTGCTCTACAGGAAAGCTGGAGCAGGACCCAAAGGATATGGACAGCTAGTACTGCCATGGAGTTATAGGGAAGAGGCTATGAAACATGCACATGTTGTACCAGACGGTGGTCATCAGAAGATGGGTACCACCTGTCAAAGGACTTCAGTGAGATTTTTCTGGCCACGTGTAGCTGACGACATTTATCAGTATATTAATTCCTGTGACCAGTGTAGCAAGGTACATTCGACACGTTGGAAAGAAAATAATACTCAGGACAGAGAAAAGCATTCTGGCAATCATAAACATGGGCCTGAAAATAAAATAAACATGATAAGGTAGATATAGTGAATAGGCATGCTCCTTTTCACACCCAGTCTTCCCATAGACCAGTAACCCTGGCAACACTATGTACGCTACGAAGAGAACATACAGACAAATTGGATCAGAATTTCGGGAAAGGTCTAAAAATAGAGTGGATAGTCCGCCACATGTGAAAACGAAACTGCGGGGAACCCCAGAAGAAGAGTTAGTAGTGGACGTTTGGCCGAGTTGCCTAATGTCAAGTTCACTTCAGCTTACGGCTATTAACTTAGAATTATAAGGGTAACGGTGACAGCGGTAGTTGACCGGACATACACAGTCCAGTGGAAGTATTGTATGGACATGGACTGAGAATATTACATAGAAAGGCGGACGGGAGAATTGATTCTGGATGCCGGAACTCATTTCCCTATATTGATATCATATTATTTCACCAGTGACGGTAGGCTGAGAGAACACTTGGTGAATATGGACTCTACCTGAATTGCAGGAAATTGAAAGAGCCATTAACGAATATTAATAAAGGGTAAAACCAGATTCCGTCAAGCCTGAGATCAGACCAAATTGTTGGCTGTGATCACTTCGGGGAAGCACATTGATTCGGATGTTGCTTTGGATTGGATATTACTCCGAGTGTTTTAAACCAGGATGATAAGGAAATTACTGGATCCTTCACATAACTCAGCTATCACCATCTTTATAGATCATAATAATAATAATAATAATAATAGCCCCTTCAGTCATAACTGACTATGGGAATGCGCCCCTGAGGTGACAGCCCTCAGCTGCTTATTTTCCTGGTGCTCCTTTCGACGTTTTCTCATCACCTCTGCTTCTTGTGTGAGCCTCTCTTCGCCCAATCTGAGTTGGCGCCGTAAATAGCATCGCCACTTAGTGCGATCGGCAGCTTCATCCTCCCATGTTGCTGGATCCATGTTCAGTGCCCTCATATCTCTCTTGCACACATCTTTGAACCTCAGCTGTGGTCGCCCAACTGTTCTCCTGCCATCTGCTAATTGTCCGTAGAAGATATCTTTTGGGATGCGACCATCTTCCATGCGACGAACATGGCCAAGCCAGCGAAGTCTGCGCTGTCTAAGCAGTGTATACATACTTTGAAGGCCAGTACGTGACAACACCTCGACATTAGTCACTTTATCTTTCCACGAGATGCCGAGGATGCGGCGTAGACACCGTAAATGGAAGGTATTGAGCCTTCTTTCTTGCTTAGCATAGGTCGTCCAGGTCTCGCTACCATATAGAAGTGTGCTGGTGACGCAGGCATTATATACCGCAGCTTTGGTCTTCATTGTGAGTTTGGAGTTTCCCCAAACACGCGATGTGAGGCGGGCAAAGGTAGCTGCAGCTTTGCCAATGCGGCTGTCGATTTCTGTATCCAGTGAGAGTTTGTCATTGATGGTAAACCCTAGGTATGTGAAGTGATGCACAACTGCCAGTTCATAGTTATCGATAGTGATAACTGGTGCAGCACCCGCATCCTGACTCAGCACATTCGTTTTCTTTAGACTTATTGTGAGGCCAAAGTCCTTGCATGCTTTAGTGAAGCGATTCATCAAGTTCTGAAGCTCCTGTTGGCTTTGAGTGACGACTGCAGCATCATCAGCGAACAACAAGTCTCTTATAGTGACCCTTCTGATTTTTGTTTTTGCCTTCAGCCTTGAAAGATTAAACAGACGGCCATCTGACCTAGTGTGAAGGCATATTCCTTCAGTTGCATCTCTGAATGCATGTTTCAATAGTAAGGCAAAGAAGATCCCGAAGAGGGTCGGAGCCAGAACACAGCCTTGTTTAACCCCACTTCGTATGTCAAAGGGCTGTGACGTGCTTCCAGCATATTGGACTGTTCCCTTCATGTCGTCATGGAATGACTTTATCATTTCCAGCATTTTAGAAGGGCAGCCTATTTTCAGGAGGATTTTAAAGAGTCCATCCCTACTAACCAGGTCAAATGCTTTTGTGAGGTCTATAAAGGCGATATATAAAGGCCTTTTCTGCTCTCTTGATTTTTCCTGAAGCTGGCGAACAGAGAAGATCATGTCTGTTGTTGATCTACCAGCTCGGAATCCACACTGTGACTCTGGATATATGCGCTCAGCTAACTTGTGTAGTCGCATTAAGACGACTTTGGCAAAAACCTTACCAACAATACTAAGAAGAGAGATGCCTCTGTAGTTATTGCAATCACTTCTGTCTCCTTTATTTTTATACAGTGTTACAATCTTGGCATTTCGCATGTCTTGAGGAATAGTTGTCTCTTCCCAGCACTGGCACAGCATCCTATGCAGGGGATGTAATAGTGTGCTCTTATAGCATTTGATTAAATCAGGAGGAATCCCATCACTGCCTGGTGCTTTGCCAGAGGCCAAGCTATCAATGGCCTTGCTGAGTTCCTCTAATGTTGGTTCGGCATCCAGCTCCTCCATAGTTGGCAGACATTTGACAGCATCAAGGGCTGCAGGCGTAACGGTATTTTCTCTAGCGTAAAGCTCAGAGTAGTGCTCGACCCACCTCTCCATCTGCTTACCCTTATCGGTTAGCTTCTCTCCGCTGATGGTTTTTAGCGGTGCCGTCTTACTTTCTTTATACCGTCATACATTTGTTTAATGTTGCCTGTTTGCGCTGCGATCTGGATGCTCTCACTGAGCTGGAGCCAATAGTCATTTGCACAGCGTCGAGCAGTTTGTTGAACTTTGCTTCTCGTAGCCTTCAGGATCTGTAGGGTTCTAGCACTCGGTGAACGTTTGTATTCATTCATAGCACTGCGCTTAGCTTCAATGACAGGTGCCATCACATCTGATGAAGCATCAAACCAGTCATTTGACTTTGCCGTTTTCTTACCAAAGGTGGCAAGTGCAGTACTTTGAATGGTGTTCCGTAGATGCTCCCAGTTCTCTGTAATAGTATTACCATGCTGAGGGCTACTGAGCACTTTCTTGAAGGTCGCAGTAAATTGAGTGATCATGACAGGGTCTGACATCTTGCTGGTATCAATGCGTGGTTTCCCTTCATGTCTGACACAGTAGAGTTTTCTTGGTTGTGCTCTGATTTTGCAGCAAACCAAGGAGTGATCTGTATCACAGTCTGCACTATGGTACGAGCGTGTGGAGAGCACAGACCTGAGAAGTGGCCTTCTGACGAGAATCAGGTCCAGTTGGTGCCAGTGTTCGGATCGTGGGTGTCTCCATGACACCTTATGCTGGGGTTTTGTCTGAAAGTAGGTGTTGGTCACGCAGAGGTCATGGTGGACACACAACTCTAAGAGCCGTTGTCCATTTTCATTCATCTTGCCAATACCAAACCTGCCCAGACATGAAGGCCATGAAACATTATCGGCACCCACTCTAGCGTTAAAGTCACCAAGGAGAACAAGCTGTTCTTGCCTAGGTATGCTTTTGATGACTGCTGCTAGATTCTCGTAGAACTCATCTTTAGCTTCTGAGGCAGAGTACAGAGTAGGAGCATACACACTGACAAGGGTGATGGGACCTGTGCTAGTTTGCAGGCGAAGCGTTAACAGGCGTTCTGATCCATTCTCGCCTGGTTCAACCATTTTAGTTAGCGATTTTTTGACCGCAAAACCTACTCCGTGTTCTCTAGCTTTATCAAGATCTTTCCCTTGCCAATAAAATGTGTAGTCCTTCTCGCTCACCGTTCCAGAGCCAGCCAGGCGCGTTTCCTGGAGTGCAACTATATCCACCTGAAGTCGTTTAAGCTCATCATTAATTATGGCTGTCTTCCTTACATCGTTTACGTCCTGTAGATTTTCGGATAGTCCAGTCAACATAGTTCGGACATTCCAGCATCCCAATCTGAGAGTTTGCTTATTCTTATTATTCTGATAATTGCTTGGTGCAAAATTTTCTGTCCACCGTTCGGGTTTGACCCTAATCCCCATGCACCCAATGGGGAAAGCAGACAGTGGCGGGACAACACCTTATTGACTGGGGGCTGCCCAGCTTGAAGCGGGCGGTAGCTGTCCAGTGAGATCCTAGAACCTCTCCCACTGTCGGAAGTAGCCCCTGGCGCCATGCCCTACGCCAATTGGGCAAATACTTATAACCGGTAACTGCTACTTCCCGTGTTTTGTCGACACCTATATGGTGAAGCTGGAGTGTCCTCTCCAGGGCGCGAGCTTGGGCACAGTTATATGGAGATCAAGCTGTTGCCCATGCAGCATCTTCCCCCTCTCCACACAGCTGGTAGATCCAAAGGAACGGCAGTAGCCGATACAGTTTGGCATCAGCCACGTCGCAGGAGTTGCCAGAATAATGTCGAATCGACATTAGACTGCCTTAGGGACTCCGACTCCGGATTTATCCTCAGGGTTTACTCCCGAAGCCAATTCCATAAATGGATATTCCCGCAAGGCAGCGGTGGTTTGAATTCAGAGTTCCTTCTTTTAGATAAGCTACCAACCAAGGATCACGAGCCCTATCTGCCCGAAGCTGCTGGTTTTAAGGCGCCAGTCGCTCGCCTTTGCCCCTTCTCCCGTCAGTGAAAACAGTTCCGCCGGGCTCAAACTGAGCCACACGTGAAGGCCGGGTGCTGGACTTGGTTGTCAGAGGCTGCTTGAGGCGCGTGCCATTGAAGTATTTTAGATCACCTCCTATATTTATAGATCACCTCCTCAAAAATATTGCAACCTTGAGGAACATCTAGAAAACCTCTGGACATGTCATTGAGCAGACTCAGAGAAGACTAATGGTGAACATTGATTGATAATCAGCATTTGACAGGCAGTAGCACCTGCAGCTGTTTATTAACATAACATGGTGAATTTATCGCTGGATTGCAGAGGTCCGAGGCAAATTTCCTGAGTAGTGCTTACTTTGAATGGCCCACCTGCAGTAAACCAGGATAACAATAAGGAATAATAGAGTCAGTTGGACATAATTTGATCGAGATTGTAACACAGATCATAAAGCTGCACTAGTGGGGCAGGCTTTTCTAACCGGGGAGATATGTAGTAAAGTACTCTGTGTGACATCCCGCTCAAATTTTCCCGATTCAAAAATCTAGTTAACGTAAATTTACAACCTATAACCCACTACTACTATGTTTGAAATTTGTCAAGGGCAAGGTCAAACCTACCGCTAAAAATTGGACAAAATAATTTGAATTTTCTAC
>JAMPIV010021823.1:0-194114 GCA_024509875.1 Oreohelix idahoensis | reverse complement strand
GAAGGAGAAGAGGATGAGGGAATGAGGAGATGGAATGGAAGAGAGAGAGAGGAGAGGGGAGAAGAGATGAGAAAACCCCCCGAAGGAGGAAGTGAGGAAGAGGGATCGTGAGAAAATGAGGAGAGTGGTGTGATGAGGAGAGGGAGGATTGAAAGAGTTATGAGAGGAGGGAGAGAATTTTTAGAGAAAGGGTGAGTGGAAGGAAGAAGATGGAAAGATGTGGGGGATAGGGTTGGTTGAGAATTAGGTGGGTGAGGGGGGAAGTAGAGGAGGTGGGTTTGGGTGAGTGAGGGTGGGTATTAAGGGAAGATTGAGGATGGCGGGGTTAGGAAAATTGATGTGTGGGGGGAAATAAGATGAGATAGTATGGAGAGAAGGGGGGGTAGAGGGGGTTTGGATGTAAATGGGGGGTGGGAGGAGGGTGGGATTAGAAAGCTGAGTGAGAAGTAGATTTGTTTAGAGGGTGGGGGGTAGGAGACAAAAAAGGGGGAAATAAAAGGAAATGATAAACTGGAAGAAAAGTGGGGGTATTAATGTAATGGTAAAATGATTACTGCAAGAGAAAATTTATTGAATTAAGAAAGAATATAATTATAAACATGGGATAATAATATTTTTGGTATTGGGAAAGATAAAAAAAGAAAAATGAGGGGTTAAATCCAAATGAGGGGAGGGGAGAAGGGAGAATTTATAGACGTAGGAAAAATGAAGAAAGGCTTAAAGGAGGTTGATTTTGAGAATAGGAAAGGCACATTGGTTTATTAGGGTTGTTGGTAAGACATAAGAGATGAAGAAATTTTGAGGTTTATTTTAATATACGAAAGTGGGAGGTAACGGGAGATAAAAAATGGTGAATAAAACAGATTGTAAGGTAGAAAATTTTTGCGTGTGGGAGAAATAAAAGGAAAGGTTTTTATGGAAATTAGTTTTAAGGTTAGAAGAAAGGAAGAAAAAGAAAAAAATTTGAAAGAGAAGAAGAAATGTTTGTCAATTAATGGAAAAAGGAATGGTAGTGGAGGAGTGGATGGAGCTTTTATATTGGCGTTCCTAGGGAAGTATAATTGTAGAACTAGGAAATAATAAGGATGGAAAGGAAAGTTATAATTGGGGTATTAAATAAAATTAGGGTAAATGGGAAGAGTAAAGAAAAAAAAAGGAGTTATTGAATAAAGGAGGCTGTTTGGCGGTTGAGGAAATAGAGAGATTGAAAACAGATTGTAGTATGAATTAGAAGAAGCAGGGTAGGGTTAGGAGGGAGGGATTGAGTAAAAGTATTTTGGGGATGGGTAAGGGGTTTGAAGATAGAATAGAAGAAAAGTTTAGGGGAGAAAAAATAAACGTTTAGTCGATTAGGGTTGAGAGATAATTTAATTAAAAGAGTTGAGGTTAGAAGTTTGGGGGACAACGGGGTTAGGAGTTGAGACTATTTGGATTACTGATAAACGTGAATGGGAAATTTGGGAATGGAGATAGGATTAGAAGAGGCATTAGAAAAAAAAATAAGGTATTGATTTTTGTATAAGTCTTACCGGGGAGATGTGATCTTAAAGAGGCGTGGAAAAGTAATAAATAATTGTATGGGGAAAAATTTTAGTTAAACAATGATAAATCGGGATTTATATGAAAATTTTATTAGTGTTTTGGCGCAAATTTTTTTTTATGTGGGATGGGCTGGGTGGTGGGCGGAGATTTGGTTGAGAAGGAAGTTTTGCTTAAATTTTTTTTGCGTATTTAGGAGTTGGCACGTAAAGATTAAGTACAAGCACTTTTTTTATTTATGTTTTAAAGGGGCTATAAAATTTTTAAAGAGACAGAAATTTTTTTGAAAAAAAAATGGGGTATATAAAGCCGAGAATCCGGTGTGAAGAAGTAAGGGAAAAATGAAAGGTATTAAATATGGGGGAATAAAAGGGTATGTTGTGATATTAGATTTTTTTTTCAGATAAACTGTTCAGTTTGGGGCCGTTGCAACTTTGGAAAATAGAAAAATGTCGAACTATAATGGGATTTAAAGTATTTCGTGATTGTTTCAATAAAGGGGGAAGGAGGGGATCTGTAGGCAGTGCTTTTATTTTTATGGGCGAGATTTGATGTTATGGTAGATAAGGCTAAGTTTGTAAAAAAAGTTTATTGGGGAGGGGAGGATGTGGGGGGAAAAACCCAAGAGAAGATTACAGTAAAGAAAAAACAAGCCCCATAGGGGTGGTAGGTATTTTACTTTGTCGGGATAAAGTCGAGTGATAGAAAAGCTTTATCAGGTGAAAAAGAAAAAAAATGGATAGGTGGTTAAGGACGGAAGGTTATTTTGAAGTTAGTTTGAAGAGGGGGGGAGGTGGAATTTTTTGTTTTTTAGATCTAAGTAGTTTTTGTTTTTTTGTAAGAAGTGGGGTTAAATGGGGGGGGGTGGGGCGGTGGATTGGTTTTTTCTTTATAAATTGAGGAGAAAAAAGTAAAGAGGAGTTTGAGATTTTTTTAGGGGGGCCATTGTTGTATTTCTTTGGAAAGCGTTATTGACAGAATTGTGAGGTGAAGATGTAGGGAAGGTGATAAGAGAGGAATTAGATTATTGTAAATGTGTTTAGGAAGAAGAGGTAAAGAAGGGCGATTTTAAATTTGGGTTAATGACAATTGGTAGATAAATAATTGGAAGTTTTGTGAAACTGGAAGAGCCAAGGCAGGTGTTTAATTTAATAGGAGGGGAAAACCTTTTTGGGAAATGTGATAGAAAAAAATGGATTTTGAATGTGGGGTAGATGGTAGAAAAAAACCAGTGGGGATAAGGGAATAGAAAAAAAAAAAAAGGGGGAAAAATGGGGGGAAAAATGATAAGTGCATGGGAAAGACTGTTTTGGGAAAGTTAGTTTGGGAGAAATAAGTTGTGGATTATTAGTGTATTTAGGATGAGGGTTTTAGAGGGGAGTGGGTTCTTTGAGAGAAGGAGGGGGAAAACCAGTTTCGGAGTAGGGGGTGGGTTATCTGAAGTGATAAAATATGGGGGAGGGGGAAGGGTGAAAGGGGGAATGGAAGAGTGGAAGATTGTTATAGCTTATTGAAAAAGTTTAGGGCTGGGAGAAGAAAGAATAAGGGGGAAGGGGGGGGAAATAGGGCGGAGGGGGGTGTGCAGGAATGTTTAGGGGGGGAAAGGGGGGGAGCGAGTAGATGAGGGATTCTTTTGGGAAGGGAAAGAAAAAATGGATGTTGGGTGGGGGGGGGGGAATGAAAAGGGGAGGAAAGGGGGGAGGGGAATGAGAGAGATGAAGAAGATTAAGGTTTTGATGGGAAGAAGGGGGGGGGGGGAAGAAAGAATGGGGAGGGAAAGAGATGGGGGGAGGTTGGGGGGTGGAGGGGGGGGGAAGGAGGGGGAAGGGGGGGAAATGGGAGAGGGAAAGTAAAAAAGAATGGTGTAAAAAGGGAGGGAGAAAATTATGAAGGAAAGAAATAAGGAAAGAAGGGGAAGGGGAGAGATTTGGGGGAGGGGGATAGGGAGATTGGGGGAAAAGAAGGGAAAGGGGTGGGAAAGAAAGGAGGCGTAAATCGAAATGGAAAGGGAGGAGAGAAAAAAAAAAATAAAGGAAAATGGGGGGAGGGGGTGGGGGAGAAGAGGGGGGGGTTAAGAGAAAAAAAAGGGAGGTTATTCAATGGAAGAAAAAAAAGGGGGGAAGGAGAAATAAAAGGGGTGGAAGGGGAGATGAGGGTGGGATAAAAGGAGGTGAAAGAAGGAAGAAAAAAGAGAAGGGATAGAGGGAAGGAAGAAAAGAGAAGAAAATGGAGGGTGGGGATAGGTT
Source organism: Oreohelix idahoensis (assembly GCA_024509875.1). Classification (NCBI taxonomy): domain Eukaryota; kingdom Metazoa; phylum Mollusca; class Gastropoda; order Stylommatophora; family Oreohelicidae; genus Oreohelix; species Oreohelix idahoensis. The sequence continues at coordinate 190,329 of JAMPIV010021823.1, read as the reverse complement.
GGGGAAAGGAAAAAGGTTTGATTGGAAAATGGAACGTGAAAAAAGGGAGGGGGCGGGTTGGAGGGTTGGGGGAGGAGGAAGATTCCAGGAAGGGGGGGGAAGTATGGGGAAGTTTGGGAAGAAAAAAAAAGTGAGGGGAAGGAAAAGGAAAAGGGGGAAAAAGAGAAAAAAAAAGGGAGGGGGGGGAAGGGAAAAAGTTGGGGGGGAAAATAATAAAATGAGTTGAAAGGGGGAAGGAAGGAAAAGGGAAAAAAGGGGGGGAAGAAAAAAAAGAAAAAAGGGGATTTGGGAAAAAAAAAAAGTAGGGAAGGAAAAACCTTGACCGGAAGGAAAGGAGGATAATTGAAAGGAAAGGGAGAGGAAAGGGGAAGATGGATGGAGGAAGAACTGGGGGGAGAAGAAAAAAAAAAAAAAGGAAACAGAGATAGGGGAAAAAAAAAAAGGGGTGAAAAGGAAATGGAGACGGGGGTGAAAAAGGTTACGAAAAAGAAAAGGTAAAAGGGGGGGAAAAAGAAAAAGAAGGTGAAGGGGAAATAAAGAAGAATTACGGGAAAAAAAATGCAAAGGGAAAAGTTTGCGATTGGAAAAAAGGGAAAAATTGGAAGGAAGGGGAAGGGGCTGCAAAGATAGGGAAAAGAAAGAGAAAATAAACTCCTCCTATGGGGGCCTGAAAAGGGACCTGGAAGAAGGGGAGTTCGCCTGAGGGGGTAAAGAAAAAGGATGGAGGAAAAGAAGTGAAAAAAAAGGAGAAAAAAAAAAAAGAAAATAAGGGGGAAGTAGGGAAAAAGAGGAGGTTTAAAATAAGGGGAAAAGGGGAACCAAAGTTTAGGAAAAGGAGATGGACCAAGGGGGTCTTTTTGGAACATCCGTTCCGGGAAAAAAACCTATGTAATCAGGGGGGCTCTTTCAGGGAGGGGTATGGAGGAGGGAAGTAGGCACACGTCATGGAGAAGAAATTTTAATATAAAGAAGATGAAAGAAAAGTAGCGGATGAAGGTTTGATTTTAGAAAACAAAAAAAATGGGTGAAAGAACATCGTAATCAAGGAAAGAAGGAGGTGAGGAGGAAAGATGGGGAAAGTTCTCAGGGGAAGACCAGAGGAGGGAAGAGTATAGGGGATGAGAAATAAACTGAGTAGTTGAAAAATATTATTTAGGCTAGATACGGTGTGGGGTGGATGGAGAGTGGGGCGGGTAAGGGTTTGAAAGGGGGGGAAACATAGGAAAGCGGGGGTTGAGAAGTGCGGGGAGGGGGTTTAGCAGTCTTTAAGAACAGGGGAGCCTCCAGGGGGGGGGGAAAGGTTGAAGTATGGGCCCTTAGGGGAAGTTAGTAGTCAGGGTTTTAAGATTTTGGGGGCTGGGCACAGGGGGAGTATTAAGAGAGAGAGGGGGGGGTAGGGACCGGGGGAAGGGGGGAAGGGAGTAGGATTATATTTGGGGGGCTATTATGGAAGAGGGGGTGATATCCCCAGGGGGAAGCTAGAATGGGAGCATGGGGATATGAGCACGTGAGAGTAAGAGGAGGGGAGGGGGTGGGGGGAGTTTCCTTTTCGAGGAAAGGGGAAGGGGGGAGGGGGGGGTAGTGGGAGGGAAAAGGGGATGGAGGGATGGGGAGAAGAGGGGGGAAAAAGATCGGAGGAAAATGGGGAAATGGGAGGAAAGAAAGTTGATCGGGGGGGGGTACGGGAAGCATGAATGAGGAAGAGTAAGAGAAAGCCCAGGGGTATCCAGCCCCCCCCCCCACCCCCGGGATTAAATAATAAAAAAACCCCCCCCCCCCCCAAAATAAGGTCATGTTGACCACATTTCTGGACGCCGTTGAAGTGTCAAGGTCTGCATTGTCCGATGGTCCCTGAGTGTGTTCGTGGGAGGGCTTTTGACGCGGTTTTTGTACTCCAAATGCTCTTAAACTCAGGAAGAGAACCGCACAGCATGGCTTGACTTGACTTGACGTTTTGACTATGAATGTAAATATCACACATAGTTGTTTCATTGTTATGTTAATGAGAGTAGACTTTTGGTAGAAGTGTGTGTCTACGAGTGTATATGACTTTCATCTGTATTTCAATTTGACCTTGTATTTTAATAATGCACATGATGTTTGTAATATTACTATTTAAAAAACCTACCCACCCCCCCCTCCCCCCCCCCCCTCCCGTTATCACTAAAGAATAAAGAGTACGCTCTATATTTCCAATAAGTGGGTGCAAGGTCTTTTTCTTTCTTTCTTTCTTTCTTTTTCTCTTCCTTCTCTTTTTAATCAACACTACCATTACCAAAAATGTAAAATGTGTAACCTGGGAGTACTAGAGTGTGTAAATGAGTGTGTGCAAGGTGTGGAAGTAATTTTAAAAAAAAATATATTTTTTTATAGCTGCAAAAAAAAAAAAAAAAAAAAAAAAAAAAAAAAAAAAAAAGTCTATATTGTGATTTCTATAGTAGGTTTTTAATTCAAGCCTTTGTTGTTCATACTTTTTACAGTGGATCAGGTAGTGGTCTATGTCATTTTCTTCCTGACATTCTTGGCAGTGTGGTTCTTCTACCATAAAGTATGCTGCACCGAGACGGAGACGCCACAGTTTTTTGTTTGATGGTATCTTTAATTCTTCTCTGACCTGGCACGTCCTTGTTGGTTCTTTCAGCAGTTTGAACGCGTGTCTGCCTTTTCTACTTTTCTTCCATGTTGTCTTCCATTCCTCGTTTATAGTTATCTTCACTTGGCTCTTGATCTCCGACCTTCCTAGTTCTGCATTTATATTGTTTTTACTTGTTCTTCCATTATTGGCGTTCTGGTCTGCCAACTCGTTGCCAGCAATACCTATGTGTGCTGGAACCCACACAAGCCTCACACTACATCCTCTGTGTCCTAGTGATGTATTAATTGCTAGAATTTCCTCCTTTATGTCTGGCCGGCTACATTTACCTGGGTGTTCTAGTGCTTGTAGTGATGATAATGAGTCTGTAAATATCGTAACAGCTTCTGGAGGGTTATCTTCGATTATTTCTAAACTTTTAAGAATTGCTACCATCTCTGCGGTAAAAATCGAAGCCCCTTCTGTTACACTGTAGCTCTTTTTTATTCCCCATTGTGGTATTACAACTCCGGCACCTAGTTGTCCACTATCTCCTTTGGATCCATCAGTGTATACAGCCAGACTTTGTTTAGTTAGTTGATCTATGAACTCTCTACTTATCATTTTGGCTTCCTTATCTTCTATGTTTTGTTTGATCTTTTCAGTAAGTGAGTAGTCTATGATTGGTGTTTTTAGTTCCCAGGGTGGTATTTTGCTTCTGTATTTATTACTATTTTCAATTGTGTTTGATAGTTCTTTGAACTGCGTTAGGTCTTCTATCGTTCTCCACCCTGTTGGATATCAATCTTTATTTAAGGGATGCCCAATCAATACTTAAAAGATATATACATAAAACAAAGGAAAACATATAATGTTAGTACCCCAGGAAAAACATCCAACTAAATAGAAATTAAGCAGCAAGAACTTTCAAAGAATTAACAAAAAACTACTCATAGGACAAGGAAAGACAATAAGGTTCAAAAAAAAAAAAAAGGGACAATAACTCAAAATGAACAAATACTAATACAAATTAAAACCAAGCGTAAAGGGCAATAGATATCTATAAACAATACAAAAAAGTAAATAAAATTGACAAATACTAATATAAATAAAAATCAGTAACTGCAAAAGACAACAGTTAGTTAAATTGAATACAAAATTAGTAAATAAAATGACACTAAATACCCCAATTATAACCAAATTTCAGGTTGAACAGGGTAGACCAAGATGGAACGAGAAGAGGCAATAACAGTCAGCTGTTAAGTGCCCGCCCTCCACCCATCACCTCATCAAAATAACAACAAAACAACACTAACAACAATTATTGATTCATTGATTGTTCGTTCCTTTGTCTAATATGTTGCTGTTATACCATGTTCAACCTGAAAGTTGGTTATAATTGGACGATTGATTAATTGTATTTACATATCCTTAATAGTGTTCCACACTTTAGTGGAACACGGCACTTTTTTTGACGGCGTAACTGCCTTACATAAATAAGAATGTATCTGTCTTGAAATAAAATAATACCGTAGTGCAAGTCGTTTTAAGAAGGTTTAACTATTTTTTTGTTTTAATTGTACTATTGCGTTGAGGTGTGCTTCTAAAGTGCATTCTGAAGAGAGTGGTACCAGTTTTAAGTGGAGCATAGGGAGCCGCGCTGGTGTAATGGTTACCACACTGCGCTAGCGATCAGGTGTTCAAGAAAATAAAAATGGTGAGGATGACAAGGAAAGACCTTGAACTAATGTCACGTGACAGGAGGACATAGCAAGTGTTCGTGGAAGGCCTATGCACCTTGGTGAGCTAAAAGGTATTGATTGATTGTTTAAATTATATGTTATTTGTTACATTGACAGAGTGTGACCATAGGATGATTGATTGTTTGAATTATATGTTATTTGTTACATTGACAGAGTGTGACCATAGGATGATTGATTGTTTGAATTATATGTTATTTGTTACATTGACAGAGTGTGACCATAGGATGATTGATTGTTTGAATTATATGTAATTTGTTACAGTGACAGACTGTGACCATAGGATGAGCAGAATGAACGATACCGAAGCACACCAAACAAAAAAAAAAAAATATATATATATATATATATATATATATATATATATATATATATATATATATATATATATATATATATATATATATATATATATATATATATATGGCTAGGGGTACGACCAGGTCTGTCAGATGTAGCACTGTACTGCAAAAAGTCAAAACTTCTCCTTCCTTTCAAGTCAGTTGTTGAAGAGTACAAAGTTGGAAAGGCAAGGCTTGCAATGATGCTACGCGATTCAGCTGATGGCGTGGTTAAGTCCATTCAACCCACGCTGAAAACGGAAAGGAAGTGGAGAGTGGAAGAAGCTGTTGGTGCTGCCCAAGAGTCACTCAAACTGGGAGAGGTAATCGGATACACACAAACGAATAGACGGGGATTTGGTCATGGAGACATCCGCTGGTGGTCCAAGGCATCACGCAGGGAGCGCAGAGACATGGTAGTTCAGGAGATACGAGAAGCTGAGAATGATAAGAGGTTGCATAAAGCAGTGCAGCAGGTCCAACAAGGCCAATGGACTACATGGGAAGGAGCCCTGCAGAGGTCCTTGACATGGAATGATATACGGCATATGACACCACTTAGGCTCAGCTTTGTTGTTAGATCAATGTATGACCTGCTGCCGTCGGCCACCAACCTTATGAAATGGGGAAAGTCGGATGATGAGCAGTGCCCCCTGTGCCAGGGGAGGCAGACACTTGACCACGTGCTCTCAGCGTCTAAGGTGTCATTAGGGCAAGGGCGATACACTTGGCGTCATAACAAAGTGCTAAATGAGCTTGCTGCGACAATAGATGTGGCAAGGATAAAGGCGAATAGCAAACCCAGGCCGAGCACCGCAAGTACATACTTTCCACAATACGCTGAGTTTTTTGAAGTACTAGTGAAAGGGCTGTGACTGAGGGGCAACAGGCGGCGAATATTATAAGGGGTGTCAGGCACAGAATTTCCTTGGCTAGCGCGCAGTGGCTAGACTCGTCGGCTTCGCACAGGTGTGTGTCATTAGTTGTGATGTGCGACGGACTGAACGGAAAAATTTGTCTTCTCTTTGTTACTTTCGCAATTGCTTCCACGGCTGGCGGAGTTGTGGATTTTAAAGTTGCTACCATAAGTGAAATGGGTTCATTTTCGATACAAGAGAACAGGAGGCTAAGACGCTTGGGAGCCATGACCCAAGTGCCCGCCCCCCCCCTTTCCTAGGGTGTAAAGAAGTATATCGGGCCGAAACACCTGTCGGACGGGGACTTCATCTGATGATCAGATTGCTTCCTGTTGTATCGCTCTGTAAAGAGTTTCCTACCATATTGGAAAGACAGCAGGATATGGTTCCAAAGGTTGTTACTGCCGGGAGTTGTAGTGAGGATAAGCTCTCACTGCAGATAAAATACTTCTATGGCACGCGCCTCAATCAGCCTCTGACAACCAAGTCCAGCTCCCGGCCTTCACGTGTGGCTCAATTTGAGCCCGGCGGAACTGTTTCCACTGACGGAAGAAGGGGCAAAGGCGAGCGACTGTTGCCTTAAAACCAGCAGCTTCGGGCAGATAGGGCTCGTGATCCTTGGTTGGTAGCTTATCTAAGAGAAGGAACTCTGAATTCAAACCACCGCTGCCTTGCGGGAATATCTATTTATGGAATTGGCTTTGGGAGTAAACCCTGAGGATAAATCCGGAGTCGGAGTCTCAAAGGCAGTCTAATGTTGATTCGATATTATTCTGGCAATTCCTGCGACGTGATGGTACCAAACTGTATCGGCTACTGCCGTTCCTTTGGATCTACCGGCTGTGTGGAGAGGGGGAACATGCTGTATGGGCAACAGCTTGATCTCCATATAACTGTGCCCAAGCTCGCGCCCTGGAGAGGACACTCCAGCTTCACCCTATAGGTGTCGGCAAAACACGGGAAGTAGAAGTTACCGGTTATAAGAATTTTGCCCAATTGGCGTAGGGCATGGCGCCAGGGGCTACTTCCGTCAGTGGGAGAGGTTCTAGGATCTCACTGGACAGCTACCGCCCGCTTCAAGCTTGGCAGCCCCCAGTCAATAAGGTGTTCTCCCGCCACTGTCTGCTTTCCTCATTGGATGCATGGGGATTAGGGTCAAACCCGAACTGTGGACAGAAAATTTTGCACCAAGCAATTATCGAAAAATTAGAAATAAGCAAACTCTCAGATTGGGATGCTGGAACGTCCGGACTATGTTGACTGGACTATCCGAAAACTTACAGGATGTAAACGATGTAAGGAAGACAGCCATAATTAATGATGAGCTTAAACGGCTTCAGGTGGATATAGCTCCACTTCAAGAAACGCGCCTGGCGGGTTCTGGAACGGTGAGCGAGAAGGACTACACATTTTATTGGCAATGGAAAGATCTTAATAAAACTAGAGAACACGGATTAGGTTTTGCGGTCAAAAAGTCGCTAACTAAAATGGTTGAACCAGGTGAGAATGGATCAGAACGCCTGTTAACGTTCTGCCTGCAAACTAGCACAGGTCCCATCACCCTTGTCAGTGTGTATGATCCTACTCTGTACTCTGCCTCAGAAGGTAAAGATGAGTTCTACGAGAATCTAGCAGCAGTCATCAAAAGCATACCTAGGCAAGAACAGCTTGTACTCCTTGGTGATTTTAACGCTAGAGTGGGTGCCGATAATGTTTCATGGCCTTCATGTCTGGGCAGGTTTGGTATTGGCAAGATGAATGAAAATTGACAACCGCTCTTAGAGTTGTGCGTCCACCATGTCCTCTGCGTGACCAACACCTACTTTCAGACAAAACCCCAGCATAAGGTGTCATGGAGACACCAACGATCCAAGCACTGGCACCAACTGGACCTGATTCTCGTCAGAAGGCCACTTCTCAGGTCTGTGCTCTCCACGCGCTCGTACCATAGTGCAGACGGTGATACAGATCACTCCTTGATTTGCTGCAAAATCAGAGCACAACCAAGAAAACTCTATCGTGTCAGACATGAAGGGAAACCACGCATTGATACCAGCAAGATGTCAGACCCTGTCATGATCGCTCAATTTACTGCGACCTTCAAGAAAGTGCTCAGTAGCTCTCAACATGGTGATACTATTACAGAGAACTGGGAGCATCTACGGAACACCATTCAAAGAACTGCGCTTGCCACCTTTGGTAAGAAAACGGCAAAGTCAAATGACTGGTTTGATGCTTCATCAGATGTGATGGCACCTGTCATTGAAGCTAAGCGCAGTGCTACGAATGAATACAAACGTTCACCGAGTGCTAGAACCCTACAGATCCTGAAGTTTACGAGAAGCAAAGTGCAACAAACTGCTCGACGCTGTGCAAATGACTATTGGCTCCAGCTCAGTGAAAGCATCCAGATCGCAGCGCAAACAGGCAACATTAGACAAATGTATGACGGTATAAAGAAAGCACTTGGCCCCCAAAAAAGTAAGACGGCACCGCTAAAAACCATCAGCGAAGAGAAGCTAACCGATAAGGGTAAGCAGATGGAGAGGTGGGTCGAGCACTACTCTGAGCTTTACGCTAGAGAAAATACCGTAACGCCTGCAGCCCTTGATGCTGTCAATAGTCTGCCAACTATGGGGAAGCTGGATGCCAAACCAACATTAGAGGAACTCAGCAAGGTCATTGATAGCTTGGCCTCTGGCAAAGCACCAGGCAGTGATGGGATTCCTCCTGATTTAATCAAATGCTGTAAGAGCACGCTATTACATCCCCTGCATAGGATGCTGGGCCAGTGCTGGGAAGATACAACTATTCCTCAAGACATGCGAGACGCCAAGATTGTAACACTGTATAAAAATAAAGGAGACAGAAGTGATTGCAATGACTACAGAGGCATCTCTCTTCTTAGTATTGTTGGTAAGGATTTTGCCAAAGTCATCTTAATGCGACTACACAAGTTAGCTGAGCGCATATATCCAGAGGCACAGTGTGGATTCCGAGCTGGCAGATCAACAACAGACATGATCTTCTCTCTCCGCCAGCTTCAGGAAAAATCAAGAGAGCAGAAAAGACCATTATATATCTCCTTTATAGACCTCACAAATGCATTTGACCTGGTTAGTAGGAATGGACTCTTTAAAATCCTCCTGAAAATAGGCTGCCCTTCTAAAATGCTGGAAATGATAAAGTCATTCCATGACGACATGAAGGGAACAGTCCAATATGCTGGAAGCACGTCACAGCCCTTTGACATACGAAGTGGTGTTAAACAAGGCTGTGTTCTGGCTCCGACACTCTTCGGGATCTTCTTTGCCATACTCTTGAAACATGCATTCAGAGATGCAACTGAAGGAATATGTCTTCTCACTAGGTCAGATGGCCGTCTGTTTAATCTTTCAAGGCTGAAGGCAAAAACAAAAATCAGAAGGGTCACAATAAGAGACTTGTTGTTTGCTGATGATGCTGCAGTCGTCACTCAAAGCCAACAGGAGCTTCAGAGCTTGATGAATCGTTTCACTAAAGCATGCAAGGACTTTGGCCTCACAAAAAGTCTAAAGAAAACGAATGTGCGCTGAGTCAGGATGTGGGTGCTGCACCAGTTATCACTATCGATAACTATGAATTGGCAGTGGTGCACTACTTCACATACCTAGGGTCTACCATCAATGACAAACTCTCACTGGATAAAAAAATCGACAGCCGCATTGGCAAAGCTGCAGCTACCTTTGCCCACCTCACTTCGCGTGTTTGGGAAATACCAAACTCACAATGAAGACCAAAGCTGCGGTATATAATGTCTGCGTCACCAGCACACTCACATATGGCAGCGAGACCTGGACGACCTATGCTAAGCAAGAAAGAAAGCTCAATACCTTCCATTTACGGTGTCTACGCCGCATCCTCGGCATCTCGTGGAAAGATAAAGTAACAAATGTCTAGGTGTTGTCACGTGCTGGCCCTCAAAGTATGTATACACTGCTTAGACAGCGCAGACTTCGCTAGCTTGGCCGGGCAAAGTCTTTTACAGACAGGAGGTATGATGTGCTGGTGTTGTGGGTAGTGGGTTTCCCCCCTTGCTTCACCCTAGGCCTAGTGAATTCTTGTTCATGAAAGGAGCGACCATTGCGGTGTTAGTCTCTTGGCCTAGCAAAACCTCTCATACCCCAAGATCGTTGTTCGTGGTGAAGAGCCACACCCTCCTCGAGGTAGTCCTGGTAACTGAGGGTGCGAATCCTCAGGCTAAACACAACGGATCTAGAGGAGCAAACCTCGATAATAAAACCGGTGCACTACACCGTACAAGCCCTCTGTGGGTGGGAAGGAGCCAGATGGATACTGAACAAGTCTTGGGAGTGGGAACGAGTGTGGACTTCTCCCTGAAGATCGGAACCCATCGTACAGGCACAGAGACTCAGGACTTGACGATCCTTTTGCCTTCAACTCTTGGTCACATGCCTAGAGCCTCGGAGAACTCGGCGTAACTAGCAGGCAATTTGGTGGCGGGGAAAGAGCACTGTGAGCCCTACCTTGGCTACGTATCACAAGGAGACGCAGAAACACCCCCTTTATCTCCCCCAGAGCTGGCACAGTACACTTCTGGCTTCTACCCGGGGCGGTAGGAAATCCACATCAAACCTGGCAGAGCAAGTCCTCCATCAGATGCGGCCGATACTGGGCCCACTGGCGCGTGGACACATCCCGATCCCCATCGAGACTTGCCCGGGGAGCCCACCCCGGCTCAAAAAAGCAGAGAAGGCCACTCTCCAAACCTCCGATGTCTTGCGGGCAGTGTTAGGATGTGCAAGAACATGGACAAGAAGACTCCACAACTTCCCCACTGAAGACACGCCCACGGCGACCGTTGCCTCAATTGGCTGTGTGTGGTGTACCCGGAAACGGGGCCTGCCAGTACTGAGGCACAGTTAAGTCCCCGATGTCACTTATCGGTGCAGAGTTGAGAGAGATGGCTGAGCATCACAATCCCCCTGTGTTGCAGCATGATGAGAACCCAGCATTGCACACTGAGCTTGGGGGGATCACTGGGGCACCAGACTTAATACTGGCTCTTGACTGGATGGCCGCATGCAGGAGATTTCTACAATGGAGGGTTGGCAGGTGGTGGGTATCTGGAAGTGGCTCTGTGCAGGACGTGAGGATTCCTTGGGAGAGCCCAGAACCAGAGCACAGCATTGTGCAAGCTCTGCATAGTTGGAGAGCCCCCTGGATGACGGGGAATGCACAGTGTGCTACCCCACCTATCCCCAACTGCTAACTTAGAACCAGAAGTGGGGTCCTCTGTATGCGTGCCAGGCCAGAATAAAATGCCTGGGAAAGAGACTGGAGCTCAGAACTCCCTAACTCAAAGTTGCAGGATGGCAGAAAAGCCATGGGAAAGACAGGGCTATTTTGAAGATAACACAACCATATTTTCACCATACGAGCTCGGACGCCGCCTCGGTAAACAAGGTCCGCGCAGAGCAGTGACACCCCCAGGCTGCTTGCGAATAGTCTACTACTGGGAACATAAACAGATTAGGGATGAGCCCACTCTCCCGTTGAACAGGTGCTAAAGTCATAGATACTGGGCCAGAAGGCGCACCGGAAACCACAGTATCACGCAACTCGCTTTTTTTCTATGGAGAGTACACCGTCAAAAAAATCTCGTACTGGTGCTCGCCCTGTGGAGCTCCACCAGGCAGGTGCAGTGCCGGGCTCTGAGCCTCGACAGAGCCCACCCTCAGCTACTGGAGGACCCTCTAGACCGTCTTGTGGAGTCAGCAGACGGCGGAGGAGAACTACTGACCAAAACAAAACAGAAAAAGAGAAACCCAGAGTGCCACTTGTCATGATGCACTGGAATGCAGAGGGAGTGAACAGCAAGCAGGCTGGATACAGCAAAAAGACAGAGCTGGAAAACATCTTGTATGAGAAGCAAGTCAGTGTTTGCTGTATCCAAGAGACTCACTTGAAAGCAGATCAAACCTTTAAAATAAGGGGATATCAATGCTTCAGATCCGACAGAAAAGATAGACGAAAAGGAGGAGTACTTACTCTTGTAAGGAATAACATTCCTGCACACGAAAGGAAAACCTACATGGATGGAGCAGAATATCAGCTGTTGCAGATAAAGGTAGACAAGATGGAAATAGAACTCCTGAACTATTACTGTCCAAACAACACACCCCTGAGTCTCAGCTCTATACAGGTACCAGCCACCAACATTATAGCAGTTGGAGACTTTAATAGCCACTCCCAGAGCTGGGGCTATAGCCATCTGGATCACAGAGGTGAAGAGGTTGAAACTTGGCAAGATGATCACTCCCTAATCCTAGTCAATAATGCCACAGATACTCCTACCTTCTACTCCAGAGGATGGCACACAACTTCAACACCAGATCTTGCCTTCTCCACACCAGATATAGCTGGATCTATTAGTAGAGAAGTAGGAGACCAACTAGGGGAAAGCGACCATCGCCCAATCTTTCTTACTGTCCAGAGTGCAACTCTCAGTACAGGCCCAGCCATTACAAGATGGAACTACAAAAAAGCCAACTGGGGTTTATTCAGGCATCAGGTGAACACACTGCTGTCTACCCTCAAGGTACAGAACAGAGACATTAATGAAGTGGTAAAAGACTTCAACAGATGCATACTACAAGCTGCAAAAGATACCATTCCCAAAGGATGCCGGCGTAACTACATACCATACTGGTCCAGCACACGCCAAGAACGTCAGGAAGCTATGGACAGGGCTAGAAAGGACGCAGAGTCTCAGCCTTCACTTGAAACTCACAACAAATGGAAAAAGGCTGTAGCAGAGTTTCAGAGAACAAAGCTAGAAGAAAAAAACGGAAAAGCTGGAGAACTAAAACGGCATCGCTGAACCTTGAGAAAGACGGCAGGAAACTTTGGAGATTAGTCAAGTCTCTAAATGAAGAGCGTTCCTCACCTAGGCAGACTATCACATTGGATGAAGGTGGCAAACTTTTCAGAGGAAAACAAGCTGCAGACTTGTTTGCTAGAAGATACAGTTCAGAAAGCAACTTACCCATTAACATAGACCATCAGAGAGAGATAAGAAAAGAAATACTGGCAACCATGGGACAGACAGATACTCCTGCCCCAATGAGGGAACCCATCACACTAGGAGAACTACAGAAGGCTATTTCCAAGCTTAAGTTTCAAAAGTCACCCGGCCCAGACAAAATCAGCAACGAAATGCAAGTAAATCTGAGCTCAGCAGCAAAGACAAAACTGCTTGAGATATTCAACCACAGCTGGTTGAAAGGAACGGTACCCCAAGTATGGAGAGAAGCCATCACAATACCCATACTAAAGAAAGGGAAATGTAAGACCGAGGCTGCAAGTTACCGGCCAATCAGTCTCACAATCTGTGTTGGGAAGACTACGGAGCGAATAGTCAACCACAGATTGAAATGGTATTTAGAGTCTGAGCAGATCCTGGTGCCGGAACAAGCTGGATTTAGAGAATGCTGCAGTATAGAAGACCAAGTTACTTACTTGTCTCAAGCAATAGAAGATGCCTTCCAGGAGAAGAAAAAGGTCCTAACGATCTGGGTCGACTTCAAGCAGGCCTTTGACAAGGTGTGGAAAGATGGCCTCATTGCAAAACTTAGGAGAAGTGGAATCCAAGGCAACATGATGAAATGGATCCAGTCATACTTGCATAACAGGAGAACTAGAGTCACTCTTGACGGTCTGCAGAGCAGAAAAGTGTTGCTCCATCAGGGGGTACCTCAAGGAGGAGTAATTTCCCCAACACTCTTCCTTGTTTACATCAATGACCTGGTGAAAGATCTCCCTGCAGGAGTTAAAGCTGCCTTATATGCAGATGACCTAGTACTCTGGTGCGCTGATGAAAATGTCACCACAGCAAATTATAGAATGCAGCGGGCAGCAGACATGCTAGTGTCATGGGCAGAGAAATGGCTTATCACAATAAACACAGACAAAACCTCCATAACACTGTTCTCCCTCGCCCCCAAGGACAAATCAGCTAACATACACCTAGGGACAACCGTGATCAAGGAAGAAAGCTACCCCACCTATCTTGGGGTGACATTTGACCAAAGGCTTACATGGAATAAGCATATTGAAAATGCAGAAGGAAAGGCCCGAAGACGACTAGGCATACTCAGAAAATTAGCAGGTACCAACTGGGGAGCAAATGAACGAAACCTAAAGAAGATTTATAATGGAGTAATAAGACCACACTTAGAGTTTAGCTCAGCAGCATGGTCATCAGCTGCTAACTCACATCTGCAGTCTTTGGACAAGGTGCAAAATCAAGCTCTCAGGCTCATTACAGGAGCCATGAAAACTACACCAATAACAGAGATGCAGAAGGTTGCTGGATTACAGACATTGTCCCATAGAAGAGACACAAAAACCATGATCCAGATGGAAAAGTACAACAGTATGCCAATGCACCCATCGAAGGCAAGACTAGATGATCTGGCATTGGGACGTCTAAAGCGTAGCAGCTTTGTGCATCGGGGAAAAAGACTTATAAGACAGCATCAAGAAGACCTATCCATGAAGACAACACCACTGAAGCCCACCCTATACCCTGTACCATGGGAGCAGGCCAGCAGTGCCCTCCAAATTAATACATCAGTCAGTGGTCTCACAAGTGGATATGAGTATAATGATCTGCAAAAACGAACTGCTACATTGAGTATGATCCAAGAAAGCTATCCCGATCAATCATGGATACATGCCTATACAGATGGATCAGCAGCTAATGCTGTTAGGAATGGAGGTACCGGTATCTTTATCTCATATCCTGACAACCACTATGAGACTAGGCACATTCCCACTGGTAAATTCTGTTCCAACTATACAGCTGAGGTTCAAGCTCTAGAGCAAGCTGCAAATATGATTTATAACACCAACTCTGACTGCCACCAGGTAGTCATCCTCACAGATGCACTGTCTGTCCTGCAAGCTCTCAAGGGTGGTAAACTCCCGCATCTGAGAAATGAACTAAACAAGGTAGCTGCCAAAAAGAGAACCATACTTCAGTGGGTACCATCTCATTGTGGTGTACCCGGAAATGAAAAGGCAGATAAACTTGCAAAAAAGGGAGGAGAATGTGAACAAGAAGATAATGAAGTCACATACTTTGAGAAAAAAGAGAGCTATCCAGACTATCAGAAGAGAACAGAACCAACCCAAAGACGACTATCACACTCTCGACCGGCAGGGACAGATAACTATTTTTCGACTCAGGACAGGGCATAACAAACTGAATAAACACATGCACAAGCTACGATTGTCTGCTTCACCACTGTGCACATGTGGATTAAACGAACAAACTGCTGAGCATGTTCTACAGGACTGTCCTCTTTATGACCAGTTAAGAAAGATATACTGGCCCAATGACTCAACACTAAACTCAAAGCTATATGGAGTTAAAGAGGAACTTCAAACAACAGTCGAATTCATCATGAGAACTCGTCTGACGGTGTAATCATCAAAGATGCGATCGCAAGAAGCTAGCTTGGCCATGTTCGCCGCATAGAAGATGGTCGCATCAAAAAAGATATCTTCTACAGACAATTAGCAGATGGCAAGAGAACAGTTGGGCGACCACAGCTGAGGTTCAAAGATGTGTGCAAGAGAGATATGAGGGCACTGGACATGGATCCAGCAACATGGGAGGATGAAGCTGCCGATCGCACTAAATGGCAATGCTATTTACGGTGCCACCTCAGATTGGGCGAAGAGACGCTCACACAACAAGCAGAGGAGGGAAGAAAACGTCGAAAGGAGCACCAGGAAAATAAGCAGCTGAGGGCTGTCACCTCAGGGGCGCATTCCCATAGTCAGTTATGACTGAAGGGGTTATTATTATTATGAACGTTCTCGTCATTGTAAACCCTTTGAGTTTGATAACATTGGAAGCATCTCCGTCTCTAATACGTAATCGCATTGATACCTAGTCGTACGGGAGAAAACTCCTTATTTCCCCACGGCTTTGTCACAAGGGGATTTTCAACGACCTCCGTGCAGGTGGCGGCAATGAGTGGCGCTATTATATAAGAGATTCTGGCGATATATATATATATATATATATATATATATATATATATATATATATATATATATATATATATATATATATATATATATATTAGACGTTCCAATCTCTTAGTGCTCGTTGTTCGACGGAAAAGCTGTAGCCTGCAGAGTGGATAAGTGCTATAGCCTATACCAGATGCACGGTCATAAGGATTTTCTTAGCTTATTGGAAAATACAATGGGCAAGAAGACGAAGATGGCTGTATACTGCTCCTCATACGTCCCAGTCTTGACGTTTGGAAGCGAGTCATGGGCAATGACTACAATCCATACAAGTCAGATCCAAGTCTCAGAAATGAGGTATCTGAGAAACACGAAGAGACATGGTCTGTAACCAAGCCCTAAAAACCCAACCCCTGTAGACCCAAATAGAACAATCCCAACTAAGATGGTTTGGCCATTTCTGAAGAGTGGGAGAAGATCGGTTGCCACTGCAGGTATGGGAGGCTAAAAGCCAGAGATCCAGACCTCCATGACAACCCAGAGTCCGCTGGGAGGACAACATTAAACAATCTTTGAAGGACCGAGGACTAGAATGAAACCAGGTCAGGAAGAAGACAGCCGATAGGATAGTATGGCGCTCTCTCTTCGAAACCTCTACACCTCACGGTAGAAGAGGAACGACTCAGTAAGTAAATCTCCACTTATTGGTAAGCCCACTTAGTAAGCTAATTGTCACGGAATTGCCTCCCCTAGATTTGCAGTAGTGGTCCACTAATGGTCACATCGCAAGCGTATCTAAAAGTAGGTCGTCCAAGGTATCTATCTTTGTTCAAGATTACTCTTGGCAAAGACGTAGATAGAAAATGAATGGAGCTTCTACCTTAGGGGAGCCTTCACAAGATATTCCCAGAAGTCAAGAACAAACGCTGCTTAAGGGCTGAGCAAATTTGTAAACTTATTATCTGGTCCGTCGCCTTTTGTGAAGGGGTTATGCAATGATTCTGCCCCTTTCAAGCCCCGAGTTGGTGAAATCCAACGAATGCCCTCTTATAAATAATGGCTCGTTATTTATATTTATGCATTTATCAAGAAAGACTGGCTCATACGTTTGCTTTCGTACATATACTGAATTAACTATTATTGTTTAGTTTAAAATAACATACACCAAATTTAATAGATAATTAGTCTTTAACATTGGGAAATAAATATGGAAAATTGCGTGAAAATTGAAATAAAAGTTTCCTCACTGTCGTAGATTTTTGATAGGAAAAATAAGACTTGGGTTGGTCCCTTCTGAATAAATTAGAATAAGTGATAGTCACAGTGAGAGGTCGTAATAGAAATAGATTTCCACGAGTGAGATGGTAGAAATTTAGAGAGGTCGTCCCGGAAATCGAGAATCTCTCTCTCTTTCCGCCTATCTTCTACAACAGATCCAGAGGAGTCAGACAGTCTATAAAGAAAAATATATATATTAATATATATTAATACTCACGTGCACACCCACACACGATTGACAAGATGTAGACGCACACACGTGGGAAAACTATAACAATGATTGAATAGATATTTGGAACGAGCTGACCAACGCGCTGATTAATTTCAAGAGAAATTTTAATTATCATCTAAAATTTCATCACAACACATAGAAATTACATCCAAGCATATACAAATAGTCATAAAGTCAATAAAAATGCTACCACAATGATAGACCCACAGTATAATCCTATCCCTCCAGGTATGCCCACAGTCCGGTTGGAAGAAAGTGATAGCCCCAAGGAATCAAGGATACATATGATTAGGTCTAATATTTCCCCCTTTTAAGGTATGGACATACTTGATATCTCTGCTCTATTTTTAAGGGAAATATGATTGCAATATTTGCATACAGCAAGTTAAGACAGCAAAATGGGTGCCCAATTTCCACAATAAAGAAATCATTCCGTCCTGCATTCTCTCTATTCATTCAGTCTTGATCACGTGCATTTGTTCATACTCACAGCTTTGATAGCCAGTTCTGGCAACACAATTTTTAGGACCTTCACACACAGAATCGTCAATGGCAGTCTTTGACCAAGAAATCCCCAGTTCCAAAAAGACGGGATGAATTCTCTGCTTCTGGGAACGATTCCTTGGGTGTTCTTATTTTTTCGGATGTCTGTTTAGGTCACATTAAATTTGTCCAGGCACGAACATTAACAACGAGCACAGTGTCAATAGCTTAGGTTTCTAGATTGAGGAATGTCAGATCCGTGTCTACTTTCAGGAAAGGAATATATTTGGTCACCACACCACTAGTCAAAACATCGTCGGAATGTTACTGACGTTAATATGTTACTTGCCACAACGGCTAAAAATGTACATAGAGTTTGTGCAGAAATCTGATCTGGCTCAAAGGCCCAGAATAAGCATTTATTCTTTAAAAAAAAAACCCGTTAGTGGGATTGTTATTCTGTCTATCTCTGAAGGCACACGCCCTGTCAGACAGGTGTTACTTGAAAACCAACGTGGTTAAAAGATAAAAAATGTTTATGTTTCTTACAGGTATGTCTCTGTACTAAACGCCGGCAAAATTGGGTTACCCCAGTATTCACTGAATAAAGAAAAAAACACATATGAAATATTTTACATATTATGTACTCAATATAACTTACGTTTTTAAACTGCAAGCGTACAGCTTGACTTATCATTTAAACCTTCCCGTAAAATAAGTTATATGCCTAAAATCAATCATCATGAATTAGGAATACATACGTATTCCGTCAACACTCATGAGGCATCTAGCATTTCAGTTATAAGTTAGTTTAGAAAAATTATTCTCGTCGGATTATTTAGCAGTTAAATTTAATTCCTTATAGCTACCTGGGTTTAAGCTAGAAATTATACTATATTCTGCTTTCCACTGAAACACGTCACTAGAAAATAATACAGACTATATTTTAATTCTCTCTGCACAAAAGAACTAGTAAAAATGAAACAGGCGATTTAACACTTTAAACACTTCACGAAATACTAGATATAATATATAATATATTTACCTCAACACAGAACTACAGGTAATCGCATATTTTAGAATTATACGCTGATATATTTATTTGAAGTCTTAGAAGTTCGACAAATTGTCGAAAACAAACTGAGAAACTTCGCTATACAGCTTATTCTATTCACGAGCAACCTGTCTACTGCGAATTTTGAGGACTGAATGAAAATAAAGTTTAACATTCTGGTTATATCTATTACCAGACAAAGGATACCAACTAAGAAGGTCCTTATGTTGAGCGTTATTAAACCTAAGAAATACCAATACGCAAAAGAAAAACCTGGACTAATAAATTAAACTGAAGAGATGGAAAATGTCGTCGAACCTAGAAAACATTGACCCAATGAAGGAACACTGTATAAAATGAAGAGTCTCGCCATGTTTTGAAAATTGAAGATGATGAAAAGATGCAAAGGGGATTTTGCATAAATGAAATAATATATTGACATTATATATATGCAGTTGCTATTTACTGTAAGTATTTAAGTGTTTAAGAACTTGTTATATTTGACTTAAGCCAGCTCTTGTTGAAGGCTATTAAAAGTTGTTTATATGAAAACCAATGCTGTTGAAGAATCGATAGCCAAAGTTGGATATTATGCTGAAAAAATAATCTATCCCAAGTTAATTGCTACATTTACATCTAAGAGAAGCAGAGTCGAACATGGTAACACACAAAATCAAAAGGAGAGGATTATAAAACTCTAGCGGCTTAGCTAGTTAACCAAACTTACTCTCTACTCTAATATAGAACTACTGAGATTTTAAGAAACACTGAATAATAATCACAAACCCCACGGGCAGCCACACTACAACTTTGTCATTTGTTGTCCTATTTTAAAAAATAAAGTACCAAATTTCATGGTTTTCCAAGGGCTTCCAAACTACATTGTTTTCTCTGGTGTTTCTGTGCAAACAAAAATCACTTTGTGATACCTACAATAACGGTCAGCTGTTAAGTGCTCGCTCTCCACCCATCACTTCTTCAAAACAACAACAACAACAACAGTGGGAGGAGCTAAGGGTTGTTTAAATTTGGACTTGTGCCCTAATGAACTTAGATGCCAATGACGGTTCTGCTCTTTCTTATGGGTTGGTTCTTTTCACTCTGCTCACGCTCGTCCTGGTCAAGGTTGTCGGGTGTAGCTCATTTCCCAGAAATGTCAAGGAGAGTCTACCAAGTGGGGCCTTCGTCTTAAAGCTTAGGCCACTGTTCCCTTCTTGTTCCAGAGATAGTACTTTCTGCTGATACCACCAATAACTATGGTTAAAAGAATAGAACGAAACGTTCTTCTGATTTTGGCGTTTTCCACCCCATAGTTATGGGTTCCTATCTTCCCATACCAACATCCCAATTACTCAGACTTCACCCTGGATGAGAATTAAATTTAATCCCTCGGGATAAAACCTTCTTTATATTTAAATAGAATAGCTTTCATAGTTACTTTATATTTAAATGAAAAGTTTAATAATACAGATAGAGTCTGTTTTCATATAAATTTCCACTGAGTGAAAAGTGTTCACAATATAAATTGAAAATCTTTTCATTTAAGTTTACACTGATTGGTAATACGATGTCCGATGCCCTTGTGTACAAACTTACAGACAGATCGGACAACTCATACAACAGCGTGTTCAAAATGTAACCATCATTACTTTATCAGAAAGTACTCTTGTCATAACAAGTACAAGACAAGAAACGCTTAAGTCATGTCTCCGCCGCGTAAACGAGATCTTGTGCTAATCTTAGCTAAGCTGTTCCGCTCCCGGCCGACTGTGAGTAATTATCTCAGCAAATCTGGGTAGCGTCAAGGTATCAAGCAATTCGACAATACTCAAATATCTGCTACTTAGCAGAAAAATAACGAAGAAAAAAGGAAAGAAAGAAAGTAAAAGTCCGACAATTGAAAGCACATAATAAAAATCAGTACCACAAATGTACCGAAACTGTCGGATAGAAACAAAGATCGATAGGCGACGCCCCGTTTTGTCACTTTCACTCTTTGTCCCCCAGTTATCTTCTCCATGTGTTTTTGGTATACCCCTTTAGGTGTTCCAGAACAAGGGCTACCTTGTAATGCTATGAACAGGTTTCTGAAATGTGTGTCCTATCCATTGCCAGACTAAGTCATGCTGATGTGTTTGTGTGTGTTCACACCACTATTCATAAACATTCACCACGTAATTAGATTGTAAATACAACATTTCTATATGACAGTATGCAAATAATATCAGCGGCTGCACTGATAAACAAAACCATTTTAAGTCAAATGTTACCGAACATACATTACATGTAACGCTGAAAATAATGAGTGTAGGAAAATGCGTCTGGAGTGCATGAATAATGATTTGCCTGAATTACAATTAAAAAAGGTACATAATTCTCACAAGATAATATGTTACACCACAGGCACATGTGATTGTAATCAGAAACAGTCACCAGCTCTTGCAGTAGTGGTTCATGTATATATTATTTTCGTATGGTGAGGTTACCAGCCTCATATGTTACCACTTAGCAAGAAACTTGTAAAATTTACATTAGTAAATAATTTGTTTACACTTACACGAAAATTTTGGGAATACACAATTCTCCTGGCACTTATTTAGAATGGACACAGCCCTGTATTAGAGCTTCAAGATCACTTAGGTCTGGAAATATGAGTTAATTCCTCTGACGGCTGATGTTCTGCAAATTCCAGGCCTGGGAAACTGTTGGTATAAATGCCTCTTTAGACAAGGTCTGGGAAATATGAGTTAATTCCTCTGATGACTGGTGTTCTACGAATCCTGTCTGGGAAAAGTGTTGGCATATAATTCCTCTTATGACTGGGTCTGGGAAATATGATTTAATTCCTCTGACGGCTGATGTTCTGCAAATTCCTGGCCTGGGAAAACTGTTTGTGTAATTCCTCTTATGACTTGTGATAACATTCCCAAGGTTCCAGTTTTGTATTAAAATTGCGGGTTTACTTGTAAATTCAAAAATTGCCCACTGCTCGATCTGGTACTTATAGTTGTGGAATGATTAGTCCTATCATCTTTCCTTTGGCTTGTAGGAGGTTTCTAGTTGACGTTGCGATGCAGTCTGTGCTGTTCTGTGACTGATTTCTACAGTATATCTCACATTCCTTAATTTCAAATCTCAGCCGTGTTTTCACCGAATGTTCCAATCAACTGATTGTAGATTCTGGCGAACCAATCAAATCTATCTAACACTGCTTGGGTGGGGAGTTTATCATTACTCATCCCATGCGTATTTGAAAAATATTAAATGTAATATACACGCGCGCCTCTTACAACAGTGATGTCACATCGTTACCTAAGACTTCCAGCGCACCTCTGTCTATCACAATATTGTGACAGGTGTTCCTGGCATAATGTCTTCTGCCCAGATGTCTACCCCGATAGATTATCTAATTATCCCCTTTATATGCCTGTCGCCGCCAGACAACTGGTCAGACAGTGTTGTCTTCTTTCATCATAAGCACAATACGATCTTGTGTCAACACTATCAACAGCTTTCCAATGGGGTCAAATGTTTGACCGACCCGTTTCCACAGGTGGTAAGAGGGATTATGCGATAAAACATTATCGCTGGCCGGGTCACTAAATCTGGCGGAGGGTAACAACAGTCTCGATGCGAAGTGTGAAACAATAAGATACGAATTAATCCCGGAGCAAAAACTGCCGTCGGGGAGTGGCGTGTTAGAGACATCACCATGCTATGTCCAGCGTAGAGCAAAATAGTGAAAATAACGAATGAAAATGCATGATTTATGCTAAATAAAAGCGGTGAGTGAGAAAAAATAAAAAATAAAGGATACAGCCAGAGGGCTGAAGGTGTGAGAGATCACACAAAAGAGCATGTTCAGACGTTTTGTCACACTAATGACGCCCATAGTTTTTTTTCTAAACTTATAAAGGTATACGACTTTAATGCATCTGTTTAAAGATTAATTGATTTTCTTAAAGTAACATTTCGTGCCGGGGTAATTTAATATTAAGTTTGCCAGTAACCTAAATCACTACGGTGTTAACCAAATCGTATTTTTCTGGATGGTGTGTGTGAGTGTGATTATATTATCTTTAGTGACTACTATTTTGTTTGTTCATTACTAGTTACCTTTGCTAAAACGTGGCATAAATCCTCCCTGACCTCTGCTCGCACATCTTCATTTTACCCATACACAACGACAAGGCTGACTATGGTTTCCCCTACTTTTAGTTTAGGACCATCACGCGTTCAGTGACAAAGTTCCATCTCTTGATACTATCCTTTTGGTTTTTTGCCACAATACAACCCACGCCCCTTTCAGCTCTTTCAGATGTGGGGATATAACTCTTGAGCAGCCGCCATCGAGATCCATAACTCCTTGTCCCTTTTTCTTCGTGTCCTTAACGGAGCCAGGATTTCTAGTTTTGCTTTCGTCATCTCTTCAACTAGTTCCTCTTTCTTCCCATTAATACTTCTTGAATTCCAAGTTCTACAAGTCTTAGTCAGTAGTACGTTCCAGTACGTAGCCTTTAGAATCAGTCCGGTTTTCTCTCTTGCATTTTTTTAAATCGTGTTTTTAGGCAAACAGGTGATTGGCCTGTTGTGTCTTTGTATGATCGAGGGACTGCCTCCGTACCGTCCATGGGACCGGCATTGGCGGAGTTGAAAGAAGAGATTGAATTCATTAAAATATCTCTTCTTCTCCTGAAGGTCATATTTGACTCTCTATTCATATTTATCTATCTACTATCAGTTATCTCACTTAATCTTGTCTAGCCTCAGACAACCCCTAAAACCACATTCGTGACACTTTTAAAGAATATGTGTAGCTGGTTCCACGCCTAATCCTCTTCTGTGACCTTTTACAACACGCGTGATAGAATGTAGCGTTATTATTCTTTCTTTCCCTTTCAAGTCAGGGTAACTCAAGGATGAATGCAACATTCAACACTGAAAACTGTCCATGAAACACTAGTTTTGTTGCGCTGAGTTGGAAGTGGGGTTAGTCTGATTTCATTTCTCAAGCGATGCGATGGCTCATTTCGGATGGTTCTGGATTCGATTTCTCTGTAAACCTATCAATTCTGTACTTTTCTTTTGTCTAGTTTTCTACATCTTTATTTCTTTCGAGTGTCTGCAAGATTCGATTTTATCTTTATTAATTAGTAGGTACTATAATTGGGATAATTTACCGGCAAACAGCACCATAGTGAGGACAAACAGTACCATAGTCGTGTGATATTGCAGAAAACCCCGAAGTTTCTATTTGTATCTACCTGCAAGAAAGAGAGAGAGAAAGTTATAACTTGAAACCAATAAAATCATTGAACGTGAACAGAAAAATGTATTTGTCTTCTTAAAGACGTACAACATGCCTGGATCTAGGGCCAGTATAATCATTAGGCCAAAAGGTGTCAGCCAGAGCTGTACACTTTGCAGGGTGGCAAAATCATGTAAAATTTGTTAAATGGTGTAATGTGAAGAAAAAAAAAATGTCAGTACTTAGAACAAACAAAATTATGTATACTTTATTTTCTGTGGCTATTCTTCACCATTGCAAATACGCGTGTACACATGAACTTTGTGCTAGAAAATTTAAATACATATTGCACGTTCTAGAGTATGTACGAACACGGAGCCAGCTCTTTAGCTGGTCCCTATATAAGAAACCTTCAGCTAGTCCCTATAAAGGGAACCGACAGCTAGTCCCTATATAAGAAACCTTCAGCTAGTCCCTATATAAGTAACCGTCAGCTAGTCCCTATATAAGAAACCGTCAGCTAGTCGCTATATAAGAAACCTTCACCTAGTCTCTATATAAGAAACCTTCAGCTAGTCCCTATATAAGAAACCGTCAGCTAGTCCCTATATAAGAAACCTTCACCTAGTCCCTATATAAGAAACCTTCACATAGTCCCTATATAAGAAACCTTCAGCTAGTCCCTATATAAGAAACCTACAGCTAGTCCCTATATAAGAAACCTTCAGCTAGTCCCTATATAAGAAACCTTCAGCTAGTCCCTATATAAGAAACCTTCAGCTAGTCCCTATATAAGAAACCTTTAGCTAGTCCCTATATAAGAAACCTTCAGCTAGTCCCTATATAAGAAACCTTCACCTAGTCCCTATATAAGAAACCTTTAGCTAGTCCCTATATAAGAAACCTTCAGCTAGTCCCTATATAAGAAACCTTCAGCTAGTCCCTATATAAGAAACCTTCAGCTAGTCCCTATATAAGAAACCTTCACCTAGTCCCTATATAAGAAACCTTCAGCTAGTCCCTATATAAGAAACCTTCAGCTAGTCCCTATATAAGAAACCTTCAGCTAGTCCCTATATAAGAAACCTTCAGCTAGTCCCTATATAAGAAACCTTCAGCTAGTCCCTATATAAGAAACCTTCAGCTAGTCCCTATATAAGAAACCGTCCCCTATATAAAGAAACATTACTAGTCCCTATATAAGAAACCTTCAGCTAGTCCCTATATAAGAAACATTCAGCTAGTCCCTATATAAGAAACCTTCAGCTAGTCCCTATATAAGAAACCGTCAGCTAGTCCCTATATAAGAAACCGTCAGCTAGTCCCTATATAAGAAACCGTCAGCTAGTCCCTATATAAGAAACCGTCAGCTAGTCCCTATATAAGAAACCGTCAGCTAGTCCCTATATAAGAAACCTTCAGCTAGTCCCTATAAAAGAAACATTCAGCTAGTCCCTATATAAGAAACCTTCAGCTAGTCCCTATATAAGAAATCTTCAGCTAGTCCCTATATAAGAAACCGTCAGCTAGTCCCTATATAAGAAACCGTCAGCTAGTCCCTATATAAGAAACCGTCAGCTAGTCCCTATATAAGAAACCGTCAGCTAGTCCCTATATAAGAAACCGTCAGCTAGTCCCTATATAAGAAACCTTCAGCTAGTCCCTACATAAGAAACGTTCAGCTAGTCCCTATATAAGAAACCTTCAGCTAGTCCCTATATAAGAAACCTTCAGCTAGTCCCTATATAAGAAATCATCAGCTAGTCCCTATATAAGAAACCGTCAGCTAGTCCCTATATAAGAAACCGTCAGTTAGTCCTTATATAAGAAACCATCAGCTAGTCCCTATATAAGATACCATCATCTAGTCACTATATAAGAAACCGTCAGCTAGTCCTTATATAAGAAACCGTTAGCTAGTCCCTATAAAAGAAACCTTTAGCTAGATCCTATATAAGAAACCTTCAGCTAGTCCCTATATAAGAAACCTTCAGCTAGTCCCTATATAAGAAACCTTCAGCTAGTCCCTATATAAGAAACCTTCAGCTAGTCCCTATATAAGAAACCAGCTAGTCCCTATATAAGAAACCTTTAGCTAGTACCTATATAAGAAACCTTCAGCTAGTCCCTATATAAGAAACCTTCAGCTAGTCCGTATATAAGAAACCTTCAGCTAGTCCCTATATAAGAAACCTTCAGCTAGACCCTATATAAGAAACCGTCAGCTAGTCCCTATATAAGAAGCCGTCAGCTAGTCCCTATATAAGAAACCGTCAGCTAGTCCCAATATAAGAAACCTTTAGCTAGTCCCTATATAAGAAACCTTCAGCTAGTCCTTATATAAGAAACCTTCAGCTAGTCCATGTATAAGAAACCTTCAGCTAGTCCCTATATAAGACAACTTCACCTAGTCCATATATAAGAAAAATTCAGCTAGTCCCTATATAAGAAACCTTCAGCTAGTCCTTATTTAAGAAACCTTCAGCTAGTCCCTATATAAGTAACCGTCAGCTAGTCCCTATATAAGAAACCTTCAGCTAGTCCCTATATAAGAAACCTTCAGCTAGTCCTTATATAAGAAACCTTCAGCTAGTCCCTATAAAAGAAACCTTCAGCTAGTCCCTATATAACAAACCTTCAGCTAGTCCCTATATAAGAAACCTTCAGCTAGTCCCTATAAAAGAAACGTTCAGCTAGTCCCTATATAAGAAACCTTCAGTTAGTCCCTATATAAGAAACCGTCAGCTAGTCCCTATATAAGAAACCTTAGCTAGTCCCTATATAAGAAACCTTCAGCTAGTCCCTATATAAGAAACCTTAGCCTAGTCCCTATATACGAAACCTTCACCTATTCCCTATATAAGGAACCGTCACCTAGTTCCTATATAAGAAATCTTCAGCTAGTCCCTATATAAGAAACCTTCAGCTAGTCCTTATGTAAGAAACCTTCAGCTAGTCCCTATATAAAAAACCGTCAGCTAGTCCCTATATAAGAAACCTTCAGCTAGTCCCTATATAAGAACCTTCAGCAAGTCCCTATATAAGAAACCTTCAGCTAGTCCCTATATAAGAAACCTTCAGCTAGTCCTTATATAAGAAACCTTCCGCTAGACCCTATATAAGAAACCGTCAGCTAGTCCCTATATAAGAAACCGTCAGCTAGTCCCTATATAAGAAACCGTCAGCTAGTCCCTATATAAGAAACCGTCAGCTAGTCCCTATATAAGAAACCGTCAGCTAGTCCCTATATAAGAAACCTTCAGCTAGTCCCTATATAAGAAACCTTCAGCTAGTCCCTATATAAGAAACCTTCAGCTAGTCCCTATATAAGAAACCTTCACCTAGTCCCTATATAAGAAACCTTCAGCTAGTCCCTATATAAGAAACCTTCAGCTAGTCCCTATATAAGAAACCTTCAGCTAGTCCCTATATAAGAAACCTTCAGCTAGTCCCTATATAAGAAACCTTCAGCTAGTCCGTATATAAGAAACCTTCAGCTAGTCCCTATAAAAGAAACCTTCAGCTAGTCCCTATATAAGAAACCTTCAGCTAGTCCCTATATAAGAAACCTTCAGCTAGTCCCTATATAAGAAACCTTCAGCTAGTACCTATATAAGAAACCTACAGCTAGTCCCTATATAAAAAACCGTCAGCTAGTCCCTATATAAAAAACCGTCAGCTAGTCCCTATATAAAAAAACCTTCAGCTAGTCCCTATATAGCAACCCTTCAGCTAGTCCCTATATAAGAAACCGTCAGCTAGTCCCTATATAAGAAACCTTCAGCTAGTCCCTATATAAGAAACCTTCAGCTAGTCCCTATATAAGAAACCTTCAGCTAGTCCCTATATAAGAAACCGTCAGCTAGTCCCTATATAAGAAACCTTCAGCTAGTCCCTATATAAGAAACCTTCAGCTAGTCCCTATATAAGAAACCTTCAGCTAGTCCTTATGTAAGAAACCTTCAGCTAGTCCCTATATAAAAAACCGTCAGCTAGTCCCTATATAAGAAACCTTCAGCTAGTCCCTATATAAGAAACCTTCAGCTAGTCCCTATATAAGAAACCTTCAGCTAGTCCCTATATAAGAAACCTTCAACTAGTCCCTATATAAGAAACCTTCAACTAGTCCCTATATAAGAAACCTTCAGCTAGTCCCTATATAAGAAACCTTCAGCTAGTCCCTATATAAGAAACCGTCAGCTAGTCCCTATAAAAGAAACCTTCACCTAGTCCCTATTTAAGAAACCTTCAGCTAGTCCCTATAAAAGAAACGTTCAGCTAGTCCCTATATAAGAAACCTTCAGCTAGTCCCTATATAAGAAACCGTCAGCTAGTCCCTATATAAGAAACCTTAGCTAGTCCCTTTATAAGAAACCTTCAGCTAGTCCCTATATAAGAAACCTTAGCCTAGTCCCTATATACGAAACCTTCACCTATTCCCTATATAAGGAACCGTCACCTAGTTCCTATATAAGAAATCTTCAGCTAGTCCCTATATAAGAAACCTTCAGCTAGTCCTTATGTAAGAAACCTTCAGCTAGTCCCTATATAAAAAACCGTCAGCTAGTCCCTATATAAGAAACCTTCAGCTAGTCCCTATATAAGAAACCTTCAGCAAGTCCCTATATAAGAAACATTCAGCTAGTCCCTATATAAGAAACCTTCAGCTAGTCCTTATATAAGAAACCTTCCGCTAGACCCTATATAAGAAACCGTCAGCTAGTCCCTATATAAGAAACCGTCAGCTAGTCCCTATATAAGAAACCTTCAGCTAGTCCCTATATAAGAAACCTTCAGCTAGTCCCTATATAAGAAACCTTCAGCTAGTCCCTATATAAGAAACCTTCAGCTAGTCCCTATATAAGAAACCTTCAGCTAGTCCCTGTATAAGAAATCTTCACCTAGTCCATATATAAGAAACCTTCAGCTAGTCCCTATATAAGAAACCTTCAGCTAGTCCTTATATAAGAAACCTTCAGCTAGTCCCTATATAAGTAACCGTCAGCTAGTCCCTATATAAGAAACCTTCAGCTAGTCCCTATATAAGAAACCTTCAGCTAGTCCCTATATAAGAAACCTTCAGCTAGTCCCTATAAAAGAAACCTTCAGCTAGTCCATATATAAGAAACCTTAAGCTAGTCCCTATATAAGAAACCTTCACCTAGTCCCTATATAAGAATCCTTTAGCTAGTCCCTATAAAAAACCTTCAGCTAGTCCCTATATAAGAAAAATTTAGCTAGTCCCTATATAAGAAACCGTCAGCTAGTCCCTATATAAGAAACCTTCAGCTAGTCCCTATATAAGAAACCTTCAGCTAGTCCCTATATAAGAAACCTTCACCTAGTCCCTATATAAGAAACCTTCAGCTAGTCCCTATATAAGAAACCTTCACCTAGTCCCTATATAAGAAACCTTCAGCTAGTCCCTATATAAGAAACCTTCAGCTAGTCCCTATGTGAGAAACCTTCAGCTGGTCACTATATAAAAACCGTTCAGCTAGTCCCTATATATAAGAAACCTTCAGCTAGTCCCTATATAAGAAACCTTCAGCTAGTCCCTATATAAAAAACCTTCAGCTAGTCCCTATATAAGAAACCTTCAGCTAGTCCCTATATAAGAAACCTTCAGCTAGTCCCTATATAAGAAACCTTCAGCTAGTCCCTATATAAGAAACCTTCAGCTAGTCCCTATATAAGAAACCTTCAGCTAGTCCCTATATAAGAAACCTTCACCTAGTCCCTATATAAGAAACCTTCAGCTAGTCCCTATATAAGAAACCTACAGCTAGTCCCTATATAAAAAACCGTCAGCTAGTCCCTATATAAGAAACCGTCAGCTAGTCCCTATATAAGAAACCTTCAGCTAGTCCCTATATAAGAAACCTTCAGCTAGTCCTTATATAAGAAACCTTCAGCTAGTCCCTATATAAGTAACCGTCAACTAGTCCCTATATAAGAAACCTTCAGCTAGTCGCTATATAAGAAACCTTCATCTAGTCCCTATATAAGAAACCTTCAGCTAGTCCCTATAAAAGAAACCTTCAGCTAGTCCATATATAAGAAACCTTAAGCTAGTCCCTATATAAGAAACCTTCACCTAGTCCCTATAAAAGAAACCTTCAGCTAGTCCCTATATAAGAAACCGTCAGCTAGTCCCTATATAAGAAACCTTCAGCTAGTCCCTATATAAGAAACCTTCAGCTAGTCCCTATATAAGAAACCTTCAGCTAGTCCCTATATAAGAAACCTTCAGCTAGTCCCTATATAAGAAACCTTCAGCTAGTCCCTATATAAGAAACCTTCAGCTAGTCCCTATATAAGAACCCTTCAGCTAGTCCCTATGTAAGAAACCTTCAGCTAGTCCCTATATAAAAAACCGTCAGCTAGGCCCTATGTAAGAAACCTTCAGCTAGTCCCTATATAAGAAACCTTCAGCTAGTCCCTATATAAGAAACCTTCAGCTAGTCCCTATATAAGAAACCTTCAGCTAGTCCCTATATAAGAAACCTTCAGCTAGTCCCTATATAAGAAACCTTCAGCTAGTCCCTATATAAGAAACCTTCACCTAGTCCCTATATAAGAAACCTTCAGCTAGTACCTATATAAGAAACCTACAGCTAGTCCCTATATAAAAAACCGTCAGCTAGTCCCTATATAAAAAACCGTCAGCTAGTCCCTATATAGGAAACTTTCACCTAGTCCCAATATAAGAAACCGTCAGCTAGTCCCTATAAAAGAAACCTTCACCTAGTCCCTATTTAAGAAACCTTCAGCTAGTCCCTATAAAAGAAACGTTCAGCTAGTCCCTATATAAGAAACCTTCAGCTAGTCCCTATATAAGAAACCGTCAGCTAGTCCCTATATAAGAAACCTTAGCTAGTCCCTTTATAAGAAACCTTCAGCTAGTCCCTATATAAGAAACCTTAGACTAGTCCCTATATACGAAACCTTCACCTATTCCCTATATAAGGAACCGTCACCTAGTTCCTATATAAGAAATCTTCAGCTAGTCCCTATATAAGAAACCTTCAGCTAGTCCTTATGTAAGAAACCTTCAGCTAGTCCCTATATAAAAAACCGTCAGCTAGTCCCTATATAAGAAACCTTCAGCTAGTCCCTATATAAGAAACCTTCAGCAAGTCCCTATATAAGAAACATTCAGCTAGTCCCTATATAAGAAACCTTCAGCTAGTCCTTATATAAGAAACCTTCCGCTAGACCCTATATAAGAAACCGTCAGCTAGTCCCTATATAAGAAACCTTCAGCTAGTCCCTATATAAGAAACCGTCAGCTAGTCCCTATATAAGAAACCTTCAGCTAGTCCCTATATAAGAAACCTTCAGCTAGTCCCTATACAAGAAACCTTCAGCTAGTCCCTGTATAAAAAACCTTCAGCTAGTCCCTGTATAAGAAATCTTCACCTAGTCCATATATAAGAAACCTTCAGCTAGTCCCTATATAAGAAACCTTCAGCTAGTCCTTATATAAGAAACCTTCAGCTAGTCCCTATATAAGTAACCGTCAGCTAGTCCCTATATAAGAAACCTTCAGCTAGTCGCTATATAAGAAACCTTCAGCTAGTCCCTATATAAGAAACCTTCAGCTATTCCCTATAAAAGAAACCTTCAGCTAGTCCATATATAAGAAACCTTAAGCTAGTCCCTATATAAGAAACCTTCACCTAGTCCCTATAAAAGAAACGTTCAGCTAGTCCCTATATAAGAAAAATTCAGCTAGTCCCTATATAAGAAACCGTCAGCTAATCCCTATATAAGAAACCTTAGCTAGTCCCTATATAAGAAACCTTCAGCTAGTCCCTATATAAGAAACCTTAGCCTAGTCCCTATATACGAAACCTTCACCTAGTCCCTATATAAGGAACCGTCACCTAGTCCCTATATAAGAAATCTTCAGCTAGTCCCTATATAAGAACCCTTCAGCTAGTCCCTATGTAAGAAACCTTCAGCTAGTCCCTATATAAAAAACCGTCAGCTAGTCCCTATATAAGAAACCTTCAGCTAGTCCCTTTATAAGAAACCTTCAGCTAGGCCCTATGTAAGAAACCTTCAGCTAGTCCCTATATAAGAAACCTTCAGCTAGTCCATATATAAGAAACCTTCAGCTAGTCCGTATATAAGAAACCTTCAGCTAGTCCCTATAAAAGAAACCTTCAGCTAGTCCCTGTATAAGAAACCTTCAGCTAGGCCCTATATAAGAAACCTTCACCTAGTCCCTATATAAGAAACCTTCAGCTAGTACCTATATAAGAAACCTACAGCTAGTCCCTATATAAAAAACCGTCAGCTAGTCCCTATATAAAAAACCGTCAGCTAGTCCCTATATAAAAAACCTTCAGCTAGTCCCTATATAAGAAACCTTCACTTAGTCCCTATATAAGAAACCGTCAGCTAGTCCCTATATAAGAAACCGTCAGCTAGTCCCTATATAAGAAACCGTCAGCTAGTCCATATATAAGAAACCTGCAGCTAGTCCCTATATAAGAAACCGTCAGCTAGTCCCTATATAAGAAACCTTCACCTAGTCCTTATATAGGAAACCTTCACCTAGTCCCAATATAAGAAACCGTCAGCTAGTCCCTATAAAAGAAACCTTCACCTAGTCCCTATTTAAGAAACCTTCAGCTAGTCCCTATATAAGAAACCTTTAGCTAGTCCCTATATAAGAAATCTTCAGCTAGTCCCTATATAAGAAACCGTCAGCTAGTCCCTATATAAGAAACCTTTAGCTTGTCCCTATATAAGAAACCTTTAGCTAGTAACTATGAAAGAAATCTTCAGCTAGTCCCTATATAAGAAACCTTCAGCTAGTCCCTATATAAGAAACCTTCAGCTAGTCCCTATATAAGAAACCTTCAGCTAGTCCCTATATAAGAAACCTTCAGCTAGTCCCTATATAAGAAACCTTCAGCTAGTCCCTATATAAGAAACCTTCAGCTAGTCCCTATATAAGAAACCTTCAGCTAGTCCCTATATAAGAAACCTTCAGCTAGTCCCTATATAAGAAACCTTCAGCTAGTCCCTATATAAGAAACCGTCAGCTAGTCCCTATATAAGAAACCGTCAGCTAGTCCCTATATAAGAAACCGTCAGCTAGTCCCTATATGAGAAACTTTCAGCTAGTCCCTATATAAGAAACCGTCAGCTAGTCCCTATATAAGAAACCGTCAGCTAGTCCCTATATAAGAAACCTTCAGCTAGTCCCTATATAAGAAACCGTCAACTAGTCCCTATATAAGAAACCTTCAGCTAGTCTCTATATAAGAAACCTTCAGCTAGTCCCTATATAAGAAACCTTCAGCTAGTCCCTATATAAGAAACCTTCAGCTAGTCTCTATATAAGAAACCGTCAGCTAGTCTCTATATAAGAAACCTTCAGCTAGTCCCTATATAAGAAACCTTCAGCTAGTCCCTATATAAGAAACCTTCAGCTAGTCCCTATATAAGAAACCGTCAGCTAGTCCCTATATAAGAAACCTTCAGCTAGTCTCTATATAAGAAACCTTCAGCTAGGCCCTATATAAGAAACCTTCAGCTAGTCCCTATATAAGAAACCTTCAGCTAGTCCCTATATAAGAAACCTTCACCTAGTCCCTATATAAGAAACCTTCAGCTAGTCCCATGTGTTCCTCCATCTTCCTCAACCTCTCACGCCCTAAGGACTCCAGAACAAAGACTGCCTTGTAATACTACCAACAGGATTCAGAAACATTAAACATAAACATTCTCATAACGATGAGAAAGGAAATGAAAAGAAAGACAACAGAAGTAAAGTCCCCCAGGTTAAAGCAACTATATAGCGAACAGTACAGTCAGCTGGACAAGGAAGTTAAACACCAAACCCGAGCCAACAAAAGGAATTTCCTAGATGATCTTGCAAGACAGGCAGAAGAGGCAGCACTGAGAAATGAACAAAGCACAGTATACAAAATAACTAAATTCATCAGCGGAAAAGGAGGTGAAAACAATATTACATTAGTAAGAGATAAGCAAGGAAAGCTCATCACGACAGCAGAGGGACAGAAAAAAAGATGGGCAGAGCACTTCAGAGAAACTCTGAACAAGGAACCACCAGAGAAACAATTGAATGTTCCTGAGGCTGAAAACGATCTAGATGTTAGTACAGACACTTCACGAAAAGAAGAAATCATCACAGCAATCCACGGGTTAAAGAATGGAAAAGCTGCTGGCCATGATAACTTAAATGCAGAGCTATTTAAGACAGACCCTGAGCTAGCAGCAGAACTATTAGAACCACTATTTGCACAAGTCTGGAAAACAGGGACAACACCAACAGAGTGGAACAAAGGAATAATTGTAAAATTGCCCAGGAAGGGAGATCTTGCAGACTGCAATAATTGGAGACGAATCACGCTTCTCTCAGTTCCCAGCAAAATACTAGGCAGGATAATTATACAGAGAATTTCAAACGCAGTAGACCACAAACTGAGGAAAGAACATGCAGGATTTAGAAAGAACGAAAGATGTGTAGATCATATATTTACCCTCAGGAACATTATAGAGCAGTGCTCAGAATGGCAAAGACAGCTGTACACTAATTTCGTTGATTTTGAAAAGGCTTTTGACAGTATACATAGGGAAAACTTATGGAAAATACTGACGGCTTATGGAATTCCAAGCTGCATAGTGTCAATCATAAAAAGCCTCTATGCTAAGACGTGTAGCGTTGGGCAGAGCAACCTAACCTTTGAGGTGGAGACAGGAGTACGACAGGGATGCCCCTTTTCAACCACTCTATTTTTAACAGTCATAGACTGGGTGATGCGCTAGACAACAGAGGGCAGTCCAAGAGGAATAAGATGGACTACGTTTTCTACATTGGAAGATCTGGAAAATGCAGATGACATTGCACTACTAGCACATTCACATCAACACATCCAGGAAAAAACGGATAGACTTAATAAGTATAGCCAGCAGGTGGGCTTGAACATCAATCTAAAAAAGTCAGAGGTCATGACGCTCAATGTGAGCAACCCTAAGCCCATATCAGTAAGGAATCAGCAACTGGAACAGACAGACACCTTCACATACCTAGGATGCATAGTAACACCAGACGGCGGAGCACGCAAAGACGTCAACAACAGAATGAACAAAGCAAGAACAACCTTTTTTAGTCTAAACAACATCTGGAAGTCCTCTCAGTACAGCACAAGCACAAAATTAAGATTATATCAGAGCTGTGTGCTTTCAGCGCTTCTCTATGGTGCGGAATGCTGGAGAGTTACTGAGAAGGAAATGTCGAAATTGTCCTCTTTTCACACAACATGCCTAAGAAAAATTCACCGAATCTTTTAGACGAATACCATCACCAACCAAGATCTGCTTACTCGGAGCAAGCAAGAGGACATGCACACCATCATAGCTGGCAGACGCTGGAGCTGGGTTGGCCGTGTCCTCAGAAGATACTCCGATGCCATCACAAGAACAGCTATGCTATGGACCCCTAAAGGAAAACGAAAGAGAGACCGACCAAAATTAACTTGGCGGAGGACTGTGGAGGCTGAGATGCAAAGAATGAACCAGAGTTGGGGAACTGTACGAAGGATGGCCACCGACCGAGCAAAGTGAAATCAATTTGTTGTTGCCCTACAAGACGCCACCAGGCGTGATGGCCACTGACTGCTTTGACGGTCGGCGGCTAAGGATCAAAGAAGAAAAATAATATATATATATATATATATATATATATATATATATATATATACATATATACCAGGTGCGTTCAGAGAGTAATGCACCACATCGTTTTTTTCAGGAGCTATTTATTCAAAAAGCATGAAATTTATACACAATATACATGGATATGTCATGTAAACATCGGTATTATTAAACATAATCCCCATCAAATTGTACGGCTTTATGCCAGCGCGAAACAAGTGCATGTATTCCTAGCCCGTACCAGATTTTGTCTTGATCATGTAGCCCTTTCTTCGCTGCATGAATCCCTCCTTCATCATCTTCAAACCTTGTCCCACGGAGTGCATCTTTAAGTGGACCAAATAGATGAAAATCAGAGGGTGCCAAATCGGGACTATAGGGTGGATGGGGTAGTACAGTCCAACACAATTTGGTGATTGCTTTCCGTGTTGCCAGACTTGTGTGAGGTCGCGCATTGTCGTGAAGGAGAAGCAGGTCTGCTGGATTCTTGTGCTGCCGAACTCTGCGAAAACGTTGATTGAGTTTTTTCAATGTCTTAATGTAAGCTTGCGAATTGATTGTCTCTCCTCTTGGCATAACGTCCACAAGAATCACATCTTCAATGTCTCAAAAGACAATGATCATGACCTTTCTAGCTGAAGGAATTGTCTTGAATTTCTTTCTTCATGGTGATTGCGGATGATGCCATTCCATTGACTGTCTTTTTGTCTCAGGTTCAAAATGATGTGCCCAGGTTTCGTCACCTGTAACGATCCTAGCCAAAATGTTCTCTCCATCAGAATTGAAACGCTCCAACAATTCAGAAGAAATTGCTTTCCTTTGCAATCGGTGGTCATTTGTGAGACTTCGAGGAACCCATCTTGCGCAAACCTTAGAAAATCCGAGTTTTTATAATTGCATTTGCACTACCAATGCTAACTGACAGCTGTAAGGCCAATTGTTGAGTAGTGATTCGCCTATCAGTAAGAATAATGCCCTCAGCGCATTTCAACATTTCTGCGTTGGTGGCTGTGGTAGGACGACCACAGCGCAGCCGATCAAGCAGCTCCGTATCTCCACTTCCTGATTCTTTGAATCCAGCGACTGACTGTACTCCTGTCGACTGCAAAACTTCCATAAACATCACATAGAAGCTTGTGAATGTTCACAACAGTTTCCTTCTCTGCAACGAAAAATTCTATCACAATTCGCAGCTTATAACACAAGTTGCTAACACGCTCCATTTCAACGGTTCAGGGCAGCCGTATTATTTGGCCGGTTGCAGTGCAATTTACTGCACACAATTGGCACATGCCATATTTGAAGTGTGCAAAATATCATTCTTCTATCTTCATTATTAGCTTAGAAAAACGATGTGGTGCATTACTTTCTGAACGCCCCTCGTATATATATATATATATATATATATATATATATATATATATATATATATATATATATATATATATATATATATATATATATATACTTACTTACTTAGTCGTTCCCCTTCTACCGTGAGGTGTAGAGGTTTGGAAGAGAGAGCGCCAGACTATCCCATCGGCTGTCTTCCCCCTGGCCCGGCCCCACTCCAGTCCTCGATCCCTCAAAGATTGTCCAATGTTGTCCTCCCAGCGGACTCCGGGCCGTCCCCGGGGTCTGGACCCCTGGCTCCCCGTCTCCCATGCTTGTCGTGGTATCCGATCTTCTCCCATTCTGCAGACATGGCGAAACCATCTCAATCGGGACTGCCCCACCCGGGTCTGCAGGGGGTAGGATTTAAGGCCTCGACGTATCGTCTGGCTGCGTACCATGTCTCTTCTTGTTACTTCAACCACCTTCCTCAGATACCTCATTTCTGAGGTCTGGATCTGGCCCCTATGGGCTGCAATATATATATATCTTTTCTTCTTCTTTCTTTTCTTTGATCCTTAGCCACCGACCGTCAAAGCAGTCAGTGGCCATCACGCCTAGTGGCGTCTTGTAGGGCAACAACAAATTGATTCCATATATATATATATATATCCAATGGATACATGTGAGTATATAAACATTACGAATTCACAGTGATATTTTATTTTATTATTTAAAAACTGCCCAAACCAACAGTGACCCAGAGCGTCAAGTCTGTCCAGATGGGTCAGTCAGAGCTGAGGACGAAGCTACGTGACATCCGCAAGGAAATGGGAAAGACTTTGCCTTGGCAACGGACGTGCAGATTTAGCATGATTAACAAACTGATAGCAGCAGAAGAGATACGATCGTTTGTTCCAATGTCACAGGTTGCCTCCCCTGCTTTGCAGTAGTGGTCCACCAGCGGCCAAAACTCAAGAGTGTCTAAAATGTGTCGTCAAAGGTGTCTATCTTCGCACAAGATTACTCTGTGCAGAGATGTAGATAGAAAGGTAATGACGCTTCTCTCACAAGGGGTATCACAAAATAATTCAGAAGTCAAGAACAATGCTGCATAGGGCTGAGCAATTGTTAACTTATATCTGATCAGTCGCCTTTTGTGAAGAATTAAGCAATGGTTTTAGCCCGTTCAAGCCCCCCCCCCCCCACCCCTCAGCTGGTGTAAATCCAACGAAAGTCTTTTATAAGTATTAGCTCTCTTTATATAAATATATGTCTAGATGTATGTATATTAAAGAGTCTTGCTCATACGTTTATTTTCACACTTATAATAACTAAAGCAACTATGATTGTTTTGTTTTAACATAACATGTAACAAATTTAATAAATCGATTAGTTTTAACAGGTTAAAACAATGATGAATGGATAATACATACTAGATGTAAATCAAATTTGTCTTCACGGAGACTTGGTTTGAGGATTTAATCTTAAGATATATAAAAAATTATGTCCTTTTGCTAGTGCGTTTTACAATGACTTAACTTGTCTAAGTAAGTCTTACAGTCGTGGTTTCGTCAATCCTTCTATGGTGCGGGTTCTTCTCCACACAACTTGTCCAATTTAGGCGGTTGGTTTTGATTCCCTGCTTTTAACTCACAACTAGCTTGCAGCTTCGTAAGATGAACTATCTGATTGCTTCGTTCCACAAAATATAAAGAACAGATGCCTCTGCTAAGTGCATTTGTGGGCTTCAAATTAACAGGCGCATTGCCTCACTGTCCACCCACCAAAGTTAGTCTCCTTAATTATTCTCCCTGAGTATACACAGTTTACCTCTGGGACAATTCTTAGAAATCACCGTTATTCTTCTGTGTATTTAAATGGGGAAAATGTGTCTGGACAGCGCGAAACGCAATGATTTGCCTGAATTACAGTTAACAAGGTACATATATCTCACAAAATGATACTATACACTTGAGGCACATGTGATGTAATCATCACTCATCACTGCGCCAGTTGGAGTCTAAGTATGTTGCTGCTTTCGCGTTTCTTAGCAAATTAGCATAACACAAACACCAGCTCTTGCTGTAGTGGTTTATGAATGTATTATTTTCATATGTTGAGGTCTTTGCCAGCCTCCTATATAACCATTTTAGTAAGGAAAACACGTCAAACCGACATTTGTAAAGTAAAGGTTTACACTTACCTTTTGAGAACACAATCTCCTGGCACATTATTGCAGTGTTAAAAAAGGTTAACAACTCTAGGAGGAGCGGCTACGAGGTGAGAAAAATGAAGAAATGAAGTGATACTGCTGGAGTGAATAAAAGTAAAAAAGTGCGCGACTGATTTCGTCACAACCAGAAACCATTGATGCCACACACGCCTATAAGTGCATTGTGGTCAGACTTTTACCACAGACTTGCAATTTGGGGCTTGTCGTTAACATATGCCCTAAAAGACCACGTGTCACGTACATAAAAATGAAATGACAAACAGCTAAAGACAATTAATATTACACAGTCTTACTCTTTCACAAAATCTATAGTGTACAATTTCAGGTAAATGTTTTTTTTACCTTCGTTGATGATTAGAACCTTAGAAGAATAATTGATAACATGAAGTTATATCCTTTATTTTACAACTACAAGTTTCCCTGGTATCTGAGAAGTTATCGTTGCAGAGATTGAGAGACTGCCTGCCGAATGACCCAAATATAGCATTAAAATGCTTATATATACCACGCGAAGTTTAAAAAAATAGGAAAACATTAAAAACAAATCACCCACATGCGCGCAGAAAAACAGGACTCAGTGTATATGACGCTGCTCTTGAGTTATGGAGGGCAAAGGCAGCGAAGTAAGGCACCGGCCATCCTACGTCATAAAGCTTAGACCTATTGTATTAAAACATCTTATACTTCACTCCCCTACATCAGTATCTCATATGGAAATAACTTTTTTCTTAAAGGCGTAGGGACCTGGGG
The DNA here is from genome assembly GCA_024509875.1 of Oreohelix idahoensis. Lineage (NCBI taxonomy): Eukaryota > Metazoa > Mollusca > Gastropoda > Stylommatophora > Oreohelicidae > Oreohelix > Oreohelix idahoensis. Next base: position 150,382 of record JAMPIV010021823.1, on the reverse strand, counting down.
GTTTTAAGATGGTCAAAACATTTCCGACTCCGACTCCTGAAATGTTAGAAGTCCTACTCCGACTTCAGTATTTTACTATTCATGTGACATCAAACTCTGATTCACAGTTTTGACATTTTTAGAGACACATGCTCAATTAAAAAACGACCGACTCCACCTCCCGACTCCATAGCCATGGATGGAACTTGCGCTGTGCTGCTGTTGCTATAAAACTGCAGAAAACACAAGTCCTATAGAAAAGGTCAGATATAGGCTAGTAGCAAGAAAGAACCTAGCCAAAACATTAATAAAGCAATGATTAATTACTTTTTTCTGTCCTTGACTATTGCCTTGAAGCGTAGTAGGGAGCAGCAGTTGGCATTCCGAGCCAAGTGTGTTGTAGGATTTATGTAATATTGTCTATCCATCTACCTCGTGGTCTTCCCCGTGTTCTCAAACTAGATCTTCTAGTGTTGTAGGGGCAAAATGGTCATTGACTGGCCCCCATTTTCATGAGATGACCAAATCACTTGCGATATATTTGATGCACGAATTACGCGTGTGTGTATATACGTAATAAAACATAAACAGATAAATAAAATAAAAATATAAAACTAAATTATTTTAACAATTAATACACAAGGCTACATCATACAACGGTGTGTTTGGAGTTCAAACCGTAGTTAGTAACTTTATCCACCCCAAGAGCAGAACGGTGCGCCCGTCTGATTATATTCAAATTTTCTCATGTCCGAATGAACGAACTTTATTTTCAAAGGGTTTAGAATTGGGCACGCAGGCCTGTCTAACATTCTGCCCTTCCTTTCTCTCGTCTTCCATACTGAATTCATTTATTCTCACATTTATCTTAAATAATACTTAAATAATAAAATAACACACAGCGGGCTGATCACCCGCTTGCTAGTCACATTGATTACGGAAACAACAATTAATATTCTGTTGTACCAATAAACGCCTTTAGGCGTAACGGAACAACGGATAATTTCTTGTTGCCCTAATAAATAGGCGTAATGGCCATAGACTGCTTGGTCGGTCGTTGGCTAAGGACGGAAAATAAAATAACAATAAAATACAATAAATTAAAATCCCGACATTGTAACAGTACAATAACAGTTACACAGATTTACAGTACATTATCATAATTAATACTAAACAGGACAACATTATCTTTAAAACCTACATATGATGTTATGTAATTATTTAAGAACATAACTAAATTAGGGTGGCATATAATCTGTACTCACGATGTATTTGAAAAGTCTGTGATTGAATGAATATGGACTAAGCGTGTTTTTTAAGTCGTGTGGAAGATTATTCCACGTATTTTTTTTTTTTAAATAAAGTTTTGCCTCGTTTTGGCGAGGCACGTCCCGTTCAACCTAGTCGGTTATATTAGGGCGCATGTCCTCCAAATATAAAAGACCCTTAGGTCTGAGATTCAGGTGAATTGTACCGTAGACCCTTCCACAGATGAGCAGCAGAACAAGCTAAACTTTTCTTGAATAAGTCGAGCCTAGGCTTGGGCATGTGTCATTTATTTAAGCGTTTACTGCGTCTTCCGCTGTATTTAAATATAGGCCACAGATACGTTGAAGCATTCTGTGATAAGATTGTGTGAATAAATTTGGCTTTGTTGAAGATAAGGCGCTTTCTTAGTGGTAATATGTTAAGATATGTATATGGGTCTACACTCTGTGTGAGGTTTTTGTCTGAAATTAGGCGCACTGCACGTTTTTGTAATGAATAGAGTCTTTTAGTCTTGGACATGGTGCAGCCATCCCAAATTGTGAAACAATAGTCTAGATGTGTTTGTATTTGGGATGTATAGAACATTTTTCGTGTCTCCTCATCTAGGAAATGTTTGATTTTAGCTAACTGGTAAACTTTTTGTGCCGTTTGTTTGGTCAGTGCTTGTACATCCAAATTCCAACTTAAATGTTGGTCAATTATGAGTCCTAGTGTTATATTTCCATTTACATTTTCAATTAAAGAGGTTCCAATGTAGAGCTGAAGTGTTGTTTTCAGTGAGTTTTGTAATGTTTGTCTAGTTGATATTATCATACATTTTGTTTTAATGATATTTATTTGCATGCAGTTTTCATTGCTCCACTTAATAAGATTGTCTGTGTCGCTTTGTAATAATATTTCTAGCGTGCTGCAACTTTTATCACTAGTATAAATGGTACAGTCATCGGCAAATAGGTCGCAGGATGAGTGCTTGATGTGTAGTGGAAGGTCATTTATGTAAATGGAAAAAAGTAGAGGGCCTAGAATAGAACCCTGAGGAACACGGATGTCAATAATAGTTGGGCTTGACAAGGAGTTATTGTACCACACTACTTGCTGTCTGTCGAACAAGAATGATTTAAGTAATGTCACCATTTAAAGTTAATTTTCATTGTTTCTAATTTTCTTATTAAAACGGCGTGATCTAACATATCAAATGCTTTCCTAGAGTCTACAAAGATTGCTCCATATATGTTATCGTTATTGATGTTTAGGTGCAAGTTGTCTATCATCTTAGTTAGAGCTGTGTGGCATGAATGCTTTTGTCTAAACCCTGCCTGACTGTCAATTAGTAAGTAATTACTAACTAGGTACTGGAGTGTTGCTTTATGTATGTGTTTTTCTAGTGGTTTAGAAAGCGATGATAAAAGAGAAATTGGTCTATAGTTACCAAGGTTACTGTTATCTGACGAGCCAGGTTTGAAGATACTTTATTAGATATAAAACACAATTTATTACTGTTTTTAAAAACTTAAACCACTTCAAAATAATCGTATATGAATTTACAACGATGTTTATATGTATGAAGAGATATTGTTCCATAAACATACCGTTGTTGCATGTTATGAAACGTATGTGAAAAAGTGAGCATCCGTTTTGGTACATGGTTAAAACCTAGAAAGTGCCTGAGACAGAAAGAGTTAAGGCATATGTTACGTCCATTTTCGCACAACCAATTTTGATGCGAGACTTAACAGATTACCAGATGCCGTAATCTAACTATGTTAAACGTACTTAGGTACGCATCTATGTTAATGATATAACTTAAATGTATTAAGCACCAAAGCGCACGAATTCGGTGCGATAAAATCGTTGGTTTCCATAGAGCGCTGATGACGTCAAATAGTGACGTCATAGAGCAGAGAGACAAGATGCCGGTTTTGAAGACAGACGTTGTGCTGGTCTTTTGAGTCCCATGATGCGGGAATAACTGCTTGTAATTTGATATCTTAACTACCTTCCAAGGCGAAGCGTTAGCCACAGGCAAGTTCGATGTATCTTCGTCAATATCTCCACGTGATATTTGACGCAAGCAATTGTATAAGATTTTGACAGGGCTTCAGTACGGCATTGTGACCTACTGCTAGTGAGTTTCAAAATCCATTCTTATGAAGTATATCAAAGACGAACATTTTTATGTAGTAACAAAATAAGATGTCCGTCCAGAAGAAATAATAATTAAAGAAGTAACTTTTTCAAGAATCATATATGGAAAGGAAGTGAATTATCTTCACCTCAATACTTTACCGTTTGCGGATTGTCCAACGGTCATTGAGGTCAGTCAAGTTGACTTTGTAACCTTGCCTTTATGCAGAATTCTTATCACCATGCCATGTTCTATTTTGTCGTCAACAATAATGTCGTCCATGTATCGTCAAATAAATGTATCCATGAATTATCAGTCAAGACATGCATTCAGCGTCCATCTATTATAACATAATAGTCGGCCACCTGTAAGCCCGACCAAACTGACAGCATTCTTAGTCAGTAGCCTTATGAACTATGAACATTCGCGTTTAAAATCAAGAACCTAAACTTCAAGCAAACTATTGACTCTTGTACCACTACTACATCTGGTTACAAGCCATTCATTCAACCTCTGGTATCCAAGTGTTGTATTAATAAGAAACCAACCTCTACAGCATACTGGGAGAAAAGTTAACCGATTCGTCAATTGAGTTACGTCCTCTTTATTTACATAACCTACTTTCACTACAATCTGGTGTACAAAACTTCTTTCTACACGTTTGTCTAAGACGACTCTGTAACGTTACTTTATTTACAATAACTTTCAGTACTGTTGACAATCGTTGTCGTGTGTGATCTAAAACTTCTTTGTCTACACGTTTGTCTAAGACGACTTGTCTTGTTATATTTTTGTGATGTAAATTCTTCTCTTTCTTTTACTCATTACTGTTTATAAGTCTTCTTTATTTACTTTATAAGTGTAAAGTGTTGTTGTATAATTGAAAAATCATTTCATTGTAAATCATTTGATTGTTTTCACTGTCTTTGTCACATGTTCTTGGAACTTGTTTGTTATTGATTAATATATTCATGTACATATTATAGTGAGTTCTATAATCCTGGTGTATATTATAGACTATTGAAGGTAGTCAGAAACCTATTATCATGTCTACACTACAGGAATTCATTGATATTGGAAAAAGTTATGGAAAATCAGGGGCGGAACTACAAAGTTTTGCAGATACAAAATATGATGAATATTTATCGCGTCTGGAAAGAATGGAACAGCGCGAAATGACTAAACGAGCTGATGAGCTTAGGAGGTTTGAATTAACCCAAGAAAGGGAAATGAAAAAAAAAAGAAATGGCTCAGAAGGAAAAAGAAATATCCATGAAATTGGAATTAGAACGACTGACTATAGCTCAACAAGAAAAAGACAGAGAACAGAAAGATAAGGAAATAGCTCAACGTGATAAAGAATTAGCTCAACAAGAAAAAGACAGAGAATTTGAAAAGGAAAGAATGGCACAACGAGATAAAGAAATGGAATTAAGGAGAATGGAACTCATGCAACTGGATCAAGCACATAAAAATGCCATGGAAATGGAAACATTAAAACTTCATGCAGAAAAAGAAAAAGCTTTAGAATTAGCTAAAGTGCAGTCTGAACAGACTAAGACTGCGGCTGCTACAAATATTTTTTATCCTAAGTTAAAAATGCCACATTTTGACCAGACTCGCGATTGTGTTGACTCTTTCATATCTAGATTCATCATGAAAGTCACAGCTCTGAACATACCCAAAGAAAGATGGAGCAGTCTTTTACTTGATTTTTTGACTGGTGACTCACTTAAATGTTTCATGAGTCTTGATGAGAAGAGCAGAAGCGATTTCGATGTCGTAAAAGAGGTATTACTAAGACGTTTCCAGTTAACTGAGTCTGGATTCAGAGATCGCTTTCATGCTGCTAAACCAAGCAAGGATGCAGATTTTGGTGAATTCATTGCATCTATTAAACATTTCCTTAGCAGATGGATTGATTTATCAGGTATAAATAAAACATATGAAGGTGTTATAGATCTCATGCTGCGAGATAAAGTTTTATCCGCATGCAGCACTGAATTAGAAGCATTTTTACAGGAAAGACATCCTAATTCTATTGATGAGTATGAAAAACTCGGAAGACAGTATCAAACCGCACATCAGAATAAAGATCTTCATAGATCGACTATTCGAGATCCTATGCCTGTATGCGCGGTACAACATGATCACAGACCTCGATCGAAGAGCTTTGATGGACGTTGTCGTTCAGATTATTATCAATCCGACAGAGGTTTTTATAACTTCCGTCGTCATCGCTCTCCTTCGAATTCATATCGACGAGGTTATAGAGGATATTCACCTCATGATCGTGGGTATCACAGAGGCAGGGATTATGATGGTTCACATCAAAAAGGATACTATAAGCAAAGATCATCGTATGGTAGAGATGCCAGGAAGGATGACTCTACTGATTTTTATTATAGCAATAAAAAGTCAGTCAATAATAACAAAGGTAATGCCAGATCTCCGTCGAGAGACAAAAATAAAAACAGACATGCAAATAGTTGCAGTGTTAAAAAGGAAAAAGGTAATGATGATAATGATCATGCGAACGCATGTATGGTAATGAATGATACATGTTATGAGTGTCAGTCGAAAAACAGATTAAAATCTACAATTACACTTGATTGTGGTCATTGTATGCCAACAATGTCGGCATGTGTAAATGTCGGTTATCTTACATTTCATCCCGGAATATTGGATGGTAAGGTAGTGAGAGTTTTACGGGACACAGGGTCTTCAACCATAGGCATAAAGCACTCGCTTATCGAGCCCTCTGCTTTTACAGGCAAATCAGTTAAGTGTGTCACATTTGGTGGGAATATAGAAACTTTCCCTGTGGCACGAGTATATATTGATACTCCTTTTTACACAGGCACTGTCTATGCCTGCGGCTTGAGAGCACCCATAACTGAAATTATAATAGGAAACATACCAGGAGTTAGGGATTGCACTCCTGAGGAGATTGCAATGTGGGTTGAATCTCACCCACAGGTGGCAAATGCTGTTGTAACGAGAGCACAACAGTTAGCTACGGATATGGCTACACCACCTTTTCCTATAATAGATACAATTATGTCTCAAGTTGGCACTGTTTCACCTTCTGTTTTTGCAGAAAAACAGAAGAGTGACCCAACTTTACAAGGATTGTTTAGCCGAGCAGAACAAAAAACTATTAAATACACAAGAGAGGCTAAACAATGGTTCAAGATAAAGAAATCAATACTCACTAGATATTATGATGATGGCAAAACAATTATACATCAAGTGATAGTACCTAAAGAATACAGACCATTGGTCCTACAAACAGGTCATGACTCCCCTATGGCAGGGCATATGGGGATCAAAAGAACATTGTTTCGTGTTACGTCACAATTTTATTGGCCTGGGGTTAATAAGGATACAAAGTTATACTGCAAATCTTGTACAACATGCCAAGGTATAGCACGTAAGGGCAGGTTCCATACGGCACCCTTACAGATTACGGACGTGCCTGAGAGACCTTTCAAAAAGATAGCAGTAGATATAGTGGGTCCGTTATCAATTGTTTCAAATAATGGATTTCGTTATATTTTAACTTGCGTAGATCTTTGCACGCGCTGGCCAGAGGCCATACCGTTGAAAACCATCACAACTGCATCCGTGTCTGATGCATTATTTTCGATATTTTGTCGAATCGGTTTTCCGGAAGAGATTTTGTCAGATCAAGGATCACAATTTACTTCCAACATTATGAGGGATTTAGAATCCATGCTATCTGTTCACCACTCGTTTTGTAGTGCGTATAGGCCTCAATCAAACGGTGTGTGCGAGCGCTACAATAGCACTCTAAAACAGATGTTATCTAAGATAACTGAAGAATGCCCTCGTGAATGGGATCGGCTTCTGCCGGCGGCCCTCTTCGCTTTTCGTGAAGTGCCCCACGAGAGCACGGGGTGGTCTCCGTTCGAATTGGTTTATGGTTCGAATCCGCGCGGACCAATGATGATACTCAAAGATTTGTTGATTGGAGCATCAATTGATACAGCCACTCGAAACAGCTACGAGTTAGTGATTGATCTCCGACAACGAATCATCGATGCGTGCACTTATGCATCCCAGAGTATAAAATCAGCCACTCAACGATCACGATTATTACATAATCAAAAGAGAATATTAAGATCATTTAAACCAGGGGAAAAAGTTTGGTTGTTGCTACCTCATAACGATAACAAATTACTGATATCATGGCAAGGTCCATTTGATATCATCAAACAAGTCACAAATGTTGACTACTCAGTGAACGTTAGAGGAAAAATCAAAACCTTCCACGTCAACATGCTAAAATTAGCAGTTGAAAGACCACAGGAATTAATTCCTGTTATTAACTCTATTGATGATTCTTCACATCATACTGCTTCTTTTGCAGTTGTTCATGAAGAAGATACTACTTCGTCTATCCCTTTACAATTCCAACTACCTTCTTTGCAATCATCGGAATCTTGGAAAGACGTGACTATTTCTTCTTCACTGTCTTCTTCTCAACAAGATCAAGTTCGGGATATTCTCATTTCTTTCAATGATGTTCTCACCGACCTTCCAGGTCAGACATCGCTTATATCCCATGATATTACTCTTACTGATTATAAACCTATCAAACTCAGACCCTATCCTATATCTTTACACCACAAAGATAGGGTAGAGAAAGAGTTAAAGGAGATGATACGTTTAGGTGTGATATCTCCTTCGGAATCACCATATGCATTCCCAATGGTGATAGTTAAAAAGAAGGATGATTCTTTACGTATCTGTATTGATTTTAGGCGATTGAACAAAATTACAGTCACAGACGGTGAGCCTATGCCACTTTTAGAGGATCTTTTGTCAGAATTATCGAATGCTACCTTCTTTAGCAAACTAGATCTCTCTAAAGGCTACTGGCAAATTCCTCTTGCCGAAAATGCCAAACCTTACACAGCTTTCACAACTCCTTTTGGGCTCTACCAATGGAATTATATGTGTTTTGGGTTGGTAAATGCGCCAGCGACGTTTGTGCGCATGATGCGCCGCCTTCTTGGCGATCGTAAAGATGTCATCACGTACATCGATGACATCTGCCTATTTCATGACTCGTGGGAAGACCATATTGATGGTTTAACTTCCCTTCTACATACGTTACGTATGCATGGTTTGACTGTGCGACCTTCAAAGGTCCAAATAGGTTGTCAGGAAATTTCTTTTCTTGGTCACCGAATAGGTAACCACAAACTGTATCCTGACGACAAAACAGTCAAAAGAATTCTTGAGATTTCTACCCCTTCAACTAAGAAACAAGTTAGAAGCCTTTTAGGCCTAATAAACTATTACCATAAGTTCATCCCGCATTTCGCACAACTATCTACACCTTTGTCCGCACTGTTGACCAAAGGTAGTCCTAATAAGGTACGTTGGGACAAAGATTGCGAAAGCGCTTTGGTAACAATTAAGAAATTATTTAGCAATGCACCTATTTTGTTATTACCGAATATACGTATTCCATTCATACTCCAATCAGATGTCTCGAGCTACTCCATGGGTGGTTGTTTGCTGCAATGTTACAAGGAAACACTCCATCCATGTTTCTATGTGTCGAGGAAACTGACTCCGGCTGAACAAAAGTATGCGACAGGTGAACGTGAGCTCCTGTCTATGGTCTGGTGCCTGGAGAAGCTGTCAAGATATCTCATCGGCACGCACTTTTACATTATGACAGACCATAGTCCTCTTACTTACATAACAGCTAGAACAATGCGTAACGCTAGAATACACCGATGGTATTTGTTAATTCAAGAATTTTCATTTACAATTCTGCCTATTGCTGGCTCAGACAATAATTTGGCAGATCTTTTATCGCGCAACGTCTTTGAGAAGAAATTGAATTAACTCTTTAGTCACCATGTTGACAAGTGCTATTATTAATGTCATAAAATTTAATGTGTCTACTTAATGATTATCATACTTATAAGTAGGTAGTACTAATATTGATATGTTTGGGAGACGGGCGTCTTCTCCATCACTATCATCCGTGCCACAAGTGTCACGTTTGGAAGTGAGGGGGATGATGTTGAGGATTGCTTCATGTCTGCAGCATGGCGCATTCCTCAAATGTTTATATCTCCGCGACTGATGTCGATGATTGTTTCATGCTTACAGACATTTGGATTTGTCGACGATCCGAATGGCTGTATCATGGAACACCTCAAACGAATAGAGATATATCTCATCGACCGATGTCGATGATTGTTGCATGTGTGCAAGCATTTGAGTTTGGCCAACTCGGATTGCTGCACCGTGGAACATCGCAATTGAATATATATTAACGACGTAGTATGCATATCTCTATGCATGACGCGTATGTCTTTATAACGACATTCGACTTGTGGGTTTTGACCCGAACGGCAGTGTGTTTTAGAAGTGTGGCCATTGCCACTTATATTGTGTGGTATAACCACTGGAAAGTGTGTGGCGTAGTCCACTTTTGAATTGTGTGGCTGGGAAGCCATTTGAGCAGTGTATTTCTTGAACCAAACGTAAGTCGTAGTAGGAATAACGCAGTTTGCATAATTATGGCAGATTAGCCTGGCGTGGTATGCCAAAGGAACATTTTGTTACTAGCAATAGCGTAAGACTAGTATAGATGGATATTGTACAGCTAGCGGCAAGCGTAAGCCTAGTGTAACGGATATTAAACGACTAGCAGTAGACGTAAGCCTAGCATAATAAGTGTATTGCTGACTAGCAGGATAGTTAAGTCTAGTTAGCCTCTGAATTTATGCCAAAGGACATTGGCCGTTAAAAAGGAACTGACCTCTAACCAGGACTCTAGATAGAGATTGTGAACATGTGCTTATGAAATAATGAGAACTCTTACAGATCGTACATGAATGTGATGTGACTTTTGTTCCCATGTAGTTGGTGTCTGCTCATGGTATGAAATAACTAATTAAATATTTTGAGTCGTCAAAATCACAGTGTTATCAACTATCGTATTCGCAGTTGAGTTAAATGCTATTCATCCTCAACTGATCATGACCAGTGATGATTAATGTCTTAACACGCTGCATCTCACACTGCCAATATAATTAATAAGACAAGAGACTAATACAGGTCAGTCAAGGGTCGAATTTAATATGAAACACATTCAGCACATAATGAATCACAAGGGTTAAGCAGACATTATCGATACCAACGAACAGTATTACGGAATCCTACAAAAGTGATAAGAACCCGAGGGACTTTGACTCTATAAACTGAATACGAATATAATAACTTGGTCATCCTCAAATACTAGAAGTCATCGAAGCACCCAGCACATACTGGGATCCCGAGAAGCCCGTAACACTTAGCCTTGTGATTCACCCAGTGCAGTGTCGTTCTCAAACAGACGATCATCAGTTGCTCTCAGTATCTCTTCCTTACCCATATCCAGTGTCCTAACTATGGGTGCTCTCTGAGCTAATCTGTCAGCTCAATCATTCCCACGTATCCCTGTATGACCAGGACAGTAGATCCAGACCAGTTTATGAAGATTCGAGGCTTCTATCGATGCTTTCCATTCATGCCGTAGCCACACATTTGGAAACTTTCGATGGATGGGCTGCCGTTAAGTGCTCTGTCTGTTGCATCACTAACTGCCTGGCTGTTGCATCACTAACTGCCCTGGCTGTTGCATCCCTAGCTGCCCTGGCTGTAGCATTACTAGCTGCCCTGGCTGTTGCATCAGTAGCTGCCCTGGCTGTTGCATCACTAGCTGCCCTGGCTGTTGCATCATTAGCTTCCCTGGCTGTTGCATCACTAGCTGCCCTGGCTGTTGCATCACTAGCTGCCCTGGCTGTTGCATCTATAGCTGCCCTGGCTGTAGCATCAATAGCTGCCCTGGCTGTAACATCACTAGCTGTCCTGGCTGTTGCATCACTAGCTGTCCTGGCTGTTGCATCACTAGCTGTCCTGGCTGTTGCATTAATAGCTGTCCTGGCTGTTGCATCACTAACTGCCCTGGCTGTTGCATCACTAGCTGCCCTAGCTGTTGCATCAATAGCTGTCCTAGCGGTTGCATCAATAGCTGCCTTGGCTGTTGCATCACTAGCTGCTCTGGCTGTTGCATCACTAGCTGCCCTGGCTGTTGCATGAATAGCTGTCCTGACTGTTGCATCACTAGCTGCCCTGGCTGTTGCATCACTGGCTGTTGCATCACTAGCTGCCCTGGCTGTTGCAATACTAGCTGCCCTGGCTGTTGCATCAATAGCTGTCCTAGCTGTTGCATCAATAGCTGCCTTGGCTGTTGCATCACTTGCTGCCCTGGCTGTTGCAATACTAGCTGCCCTGGCTGTTGCATCAATAGCTGCCCTGGCTGTCGCATCAATAGCTGCCCTGACTGTTGCATCACTAGCTGCCCTGGCTGTTGCATCACTAGCTGCCCTGGCTGTTGCATCAATAGCTGCCCTGGCTGTTGCATCAATAGCTGCCCTGGCTGTTGCATCAATAGCTGCCCTGGCTGTTGCATCAATAGCTGCCCTGGCTGTTGCATCAATAGCTGCCCTGGCTGTTGCATCAATAGCTGCCCTGGCTGTTGCATCACTAGCTGCCCTGGCTGTTGCATCATTAGCTGCTCTGGCTGTTGCATCAATAGCTGCCCTGGCTGTTGCATCAATAGCTGCCCTGGCTGTTGCATCACTAGCTGCCCTGGCTGTTGCATCACTAGCTGCCCTGGCTGTTGCATCACTAGCTGCCCTGGCTGTTGCATCACTAGCTGCCCTGGCTGTTGCATCAATAGCTGCCCTGGCTGTTGCATCAATAGCTGCCCTGGCTGTTGCATCAATAGTTGCCTCTATGTCCATCCTCATGCTGAAGGTTGTTGTCCTATAAGTCCTGCTTTTTTTAGCGACGACCCTGCTCTACCCAAGAAGCCCCATCCTGATTTCTCATCACAGACTACAGACTCATCAATGTACGCATTGACATACCATCCCCGGCATGATCACTTATTAGCTGATTAATTTCCAACTCTGCTTTCCCATTGCCCAAGCTCTGCACTTCCTGCTAAGGCTGATGATGACTTGCTGGTAGTTTTCCCAGCTCTTGACCTGATTTACTCCACTCTCTCCCTTGGATATATATTCAGCTTTGGTCACCTGCATAATCGTAGCCTTGGCCTGTGACATCCCTCTCTTTATTCGTGTTACTTTGATGTCAGCGTTGTTCTTTGCCTGTGGTTATCTGTATTTAGCTTTTTGCCTAGTCATCGCACGTCTGGATCTAACACGTAGTAGATTATCATATTGAGGTATTGTTTGGTTTTTTTATTTCTTCTTTTTTTTTTCAAAATACCAATAAAATATAAAGTATAAAATGTTGTATTATTTAGTAAGCTATTACTCCCTTAATGTCAGACTTTTCTTGATGAACTATCCTGTTACAGAAAGATAAGAAGATGGGGTCCAGTCACATGACCTGCGAGATTTCATGAATAAAGGAGATCTGCCTCGTTTTGGCAAGGCGTGTCCCGTTCAACCCAAACACATAGTCCGTCGGTTATATTAGGGCTTTTTTTTTTGGTTGCCTGGATGCTTTACTTCCCATTTTTTCCTGTATCTCCTTCTGATAATACTATGGTACTCTTCAAACGTTACACTTTTATCAGACTGATTACACAAACCAGCTAAGTACTTGTTAAACAAGAAAGAAAGAGAGAGAAGAAATAAATAAAGAAAGGAGAACATTCAGACAACAGTAAGGTAGGATTTAGGGCCACCTGAATTACACCATAGCCTCGACCTGAGAATGAACGTGTTACGAGAGAAGACCAACTAAGCACTCCAAACAAATGTTGTTATCACCGGGAGTAGTCACTTTTTCGATTTACCTTTTCAATCATAGACAACATGTTTTTGCTTTGTACCTTTATATTTTACACAGCACTGCAAGGTTATTGACTAGCGAGTTCCTGTTTTTAAAGTGTTATTTTTTTCACTCTTGTCCAACTAATTTCTATGCAAATAAACATAGAAGTAAAGGGAATTAACTATCATTTTATTTTACAAATTGCTGTGTTAAATGTTGTTGTTATTGATCCAGCGACGCTTGAGTTCTCGCCCTTATGCCCAATGCCATGTAGTGATATCTGCATGTTTTCGCAAGTTGTTTTGTTTCTCCGTACAAGGTGTTCCACTTATCTGGCCTGGGAGGAAGGAGCATTTTCCTAACATCATCGAGTGCTGGGCACTCAAAGAGTTGGTGGTCAACGGGTTTCGTAGGGGTAGTTACATAGCTGGCACTCTGGAGAGTGTTGTGGTTGGATTCTGTTCAAGTGACTGTTGAGTGGTATTTGTTGTGATGTGAGTTCAAAGTGAGATCCAACACATGACTTTATAACGGGCTACAATTTTTGCTCTCTCATGTGAAATCAGTTTATTGGACATTCTCGATTTTATTTTGTTTTCTTTCTGGGAATAAAACTATTTTTTTTAATTAATAAAGAAATAAAAATAAATAAAACTTATTACTCAAATCACAGTTATTGTGACTTGTTTTGACATTTGTTTCATGTGTAGCCAATTAATCAGTGTTTTTTAACATTTTTGAGGTCCTGCACACTTTTATAGCATCTTAAGAAGCCTCACACCCCAATACAGCACCTTAAGAAGCCTCACACCCCAATACAGCCCCTTAAGAAGCCTCACACCCCAATACAGCACCTTAAGAAGCCTGGCACCCATATGCAGCATCTTAAGAAGCCTTGCACCACAACACAGCATGTTTAGAAGCCCTGTACCCCTTTACAGCATCTAAAGAGGCCTCAAACCCCTTTACAGCATCATCAGAAGCCTCACACCCTTTTACATCATCTTAAGAAGCCTCACACCCCTTTACAGCATCTTAAGAAGCCTCGCACCCCTATGCAGCACCTTAAGAAGACTTGTACCCCTTTACAGCGCTGCTGATCGGGTGATCCAGGTTCATGCCCGGGCGAAGTTATTTGAATAAGTGTCGTCGATCGGAATTTGGACTGGATTTATTCAAGCCCTGGCGAGTACATTTGAAGTGTTGTTGACCAGGGACTAGAATAACCTGAATGGCTCCTGAGCCGACCCAGCTCTAATTGGTACTCTCTGAAGACGGCGAGTATCTGCCTGAATGGTGAGAGGACACCTGTCAGCTTACAGGGAAAATAGGATACTCACGTAAAATCAGTCTCAGGTTAGTTATACTATTTAAGAAGCCTCACACCCCTTTACAGCATCCTAAGAAGCCTCGCACTCCTTTATCGTCTAGCTTACAAAACATTCCAGAAATGATAAAAAGAGATGGAAGTTTATTTTATGAAAATGTTATTTACAAAATATGACTAAGGTTCAGTATCTAATTCTAGTTGTCAATGTTCTATTTTGTACAATTACATCTGAGTTCTGAGCATCATAAAGTGTTTATAATGATATGTGTTCTAACATATCTGGCATGTCTCACACACCCATAAGGTGAGTCTCACACCCCCAGATGGTGAGTCTCACACCCCCATAAGGTGAGTCTCACAGCCCCAGATGATGAGTCTCACACCCCCATAAGGTGAGTCTCACACCCCCAGATGGTGAGTCTCACACCCCCATAAGGTGAGTCTCACACCCCCATAAGGTGAGTCTCACACCCCCAGATGGTGAGTCTCACACCCCCATAAGGTGAGTCTCACACCCCCATAAGGTGAGTCTCACACCCCCATAAGGTGAGTCTCACACCCCCATAAGGTGAGTCTCACACCCCCAGAAGGTGAGTCTCACACCCCCATAAGGTGAGTCTCACACCCCCATAAGGTGAGTCTCACACCCCCATAAGGTGAGTCTCACACCCCCATAAGGTGAGTCTCACACCCCCCAGAAGGTGAGTCTCACACCCCCCATCTCACGCCCCCATATGGTGAGTCTCACACCCCCATAAGGTGAGTCTCACACCCCCAGATGGTGAGTCTCACACCCCCATAAGGTGAGTCTCACACCCCCAGATGGTGAGTCTCACACCCCTATAAGGTGAGTCTCACACCCCCAGAAGGTGAGTCTCACACCCCTATAAGGTGAGTCCATAAGGTAAGTCTCACAATCCCAGAAGGTGAGTCTCACACCCCTATAAGGTGAGTCTCACACCCCCAGATGGTGAGTCTCACACCCCTGGTTAAGAAGCACTACAATAGATACAAGTGAGAACATCAATTTTCAAACACAGAAAGTGATTTTTCAATCACGTGATCTTCTTCTCTTTTGGTCCTTGGCCACTTACTGACAAAGCAATTACACTATAGGGGGAGATAATACTTCTTTGATGAATAACAACAAATGTAACATCTAAGCAGTTTCTTCTTAGATCCTTGGCCACTGACTGACAAAGCAGTTAGTGGTTATCATGCCTGGTGCCATCTTGAAGGGCCGCAACAAACTGTCTTTCGCGTAGTGCCTCAGCTCTAGTTTCTGCTTGTCATCTTGGCGCCCCCCCCTCCCCACACATAGGCCCCCAGCTCTAGGTTCTGCTTGTTATCTCAGCCCCCACACTTAGGCCCCAGCTCTAATTTCTGCCTGTCATCTCAGCCTCAGCCCCCACACTTAGGCCTCAGCTCCAGGTTCTGCTTGTCATCTCAGCCCCCACACTTAGGCCTCAGCTCTAGTTCCTGCTTGTCATATTGGGACCCCACACTTAGGCCCCAGCTCTAGTTTCTGCTTGTCATCTCAGGCCCCTATAGTTCGCAGTCAGTTTGTTTTTGGCTAGTAAATAACAAACATAAATGTGTATGATACAGGCACACGTGAGAAATACAGAAGTAGAAAACTAGACAATAGAAACATAATAGAAGTGATAGGTTTAGTGGGGAATTGAACCCAGGACCATCCAAGCAGTGTCATCGCCCTGCTATGGAAGTAAGTTGTGACCTACTACACTGCCAACAGAGCACCACAAAAGAGAGCTTTGTGGACAGTGTTTTTTGACTGACGTCTCTTTCATCTTCCAAGAAGTTACAGGTTTTCAAGTGTCAGTTTGGTTGTTTTTTTTAAGGACTATCTTCATTGCATATGGACAGTTCCATTAGTGATCCAACCTGCTCCCTAAGATCACAGAAGGAGGATCTCAGCACAGTGCACAAAATCCATAGCACCACGAGAATCCCAATGTGTGTATACAGGAATCACACATTCTTTAAAAATTTTTTGCTGGGTAGATTTCTAATTTTTAAATTTTACCAGGGCTGCTGCCTTATGGCCTACTCTGCTGTGGGATTTTTAACGTGCGAAGCTAGCACATGGGACTTCCTGTTTTTTCTCCCTTATCCGTGAAGGCTAGGCATCCAATCTACTACCCTAGGAGTCTGGGAAGGGAAGGGGAGGGGGGGGGGTGTATGCCATCATTAGGACCACTGGTTCTGAAAAAAAATTAATTTGCATAAATTATATTCCCTCTACTGGGGATCGAACCTGGTACCTTTAGAATCTGAGGTGGACGCCATACCTTTTAGCCACTCCGATTCATCATATATGAGTGCTTGAGCAAAATGGAAAGATTAAAATGGTATAGAGGAGGGGGCGTGGCGTTTCTAATACATGAAGACTACAAAATATTAAATTGGGAACAATTCAACACAGAAAATATTGAAGGAATAAGTGTAACATTAGACAGTGAGCCAGATAACTTAAAAATAATAAACATCTATAGCCCCAAGGGTAATATAACCGATAGGGACATTGCCACTATTAACACACAAATAGACCAAAGAACATTATTGGTAGGTGACTTTAATGCACACCATGAGGCATGGGGTAACAACAGTAATGATCCAGCAGAAAAAAGACTGTTGGACTACATTGAAAGTGCTGAGCTAATCATACTAAATGATGGTTCAGTGACAAGGGTTAACCCATGCAACAGTGGAGGAGATACAGCAATAGACATAAGTATTATAACACCAAACCTAGCCTCTGCTAAATGGGAAGTACTGAATGACTCCAGCTCAGACCACTTACCCATAGAAATAAACCTAAACGACAAATATAGAACTAGTCCAAAAAGCTCGAAACCTACATTCAACCTAAAAAAGGCAAATTGGGAGTCCTTCCAATTGGAGCTAAGTAAACTAAGCATAGAACAAATTGAATCTAACAGTATAGATATATTTGCAGAAAAACTAACAAATGAGATCTTAAAAATAGCTATAAAATATATACCAAACAGGAATATGCCTGAGCACTTAAAACCAACACAAAAAGGTAAAAATAGGAAAAGAAACAAAGATAAAAATCCAGTACCATGGTGGACAGACAGATGTTCAGAACAACTGAAATTGAGGGAGAGGGCCCTTACAAAGTATAGAAAAGCCAAAACTGAAGAGAATTACACAAACTATAAAAAAAGTAAGAAATGAAACAAATAAAATAATATTCAGAGCTAAAGAAAAGAGTTGGAGAACATTTTGTCAAACACTAAACCATAGGTCACAAGTAACTACAGTTTGGAGAAAACTAAAAGCAATTAAAGGAGGAAACCACAAGAAATTTAAAATCCCAACAATTAAAATACCAGAGAGAGCTGAAACAGATAGAGAAAAAGCCAACATACTAGCTAAATACTTCTATCAGGTTAGTTCAATAGACAGTCTAGATAAGGCAGAAATAAATAGGCGGAAGACACTGCTAGAAAAATTAAAAGGAGAAAATATGGACACCACACAGGATGCTAATTATTTAAATGCAGATATTACAGTAGATGAAATAGAAAGAGCTTTAGCAGGAAAAAACCAATACCACCTTTGGGGAAGACATTCTGAGCTATGAAATCCTCAAAAAGGTACCAAATACAACTCTAAGAGTGATTGCATCCCTCTACAACAAAATCTGGCACACGGGAAAAATACCGTGTTCATGGAAGACCGCAGTAGTCATCCCCATACTAAAGCCAGATAAGGAAACACATGATGTCAGCTCATACAGGCCAATATCGTTAACATCGCATCTAGGAAAAATTCTAGAAACAATAGTCAATAGCAGACTAAAATTTCATCTAGAAAAGCATAATTTGTACAGTCCAACCCAGGCAGGCTTTAGAAGCCAACATAGTACAATAGAGCAACTGTTGAGGCTGGAACATGATGTTAAAACAGGCTTCAAAAGGAATGAAAAGACAGTAGCAATATTCCTTGATGTAGCAAGAGCATATGATGAGTGTTGGAGGGAGGGTGCACTACACAAAATCAGGAAATTAGGTATAGTAGGCAGAACCTACAATTATCTAGAAAACTTCCTGCAGGATAGATACTTCACGGTACAAATAAACAATGATAGATCTGAGGTGTATGAGCAACAGAATGGAATTCCCCAGGGATCAGTAATATCACCATCTATTTTTACGATTATGGTCAACGACCTAGGCGACGAGTTTAAAGACTTAAAAAACAACTTATCCCAGTTTGCAGATGACGCTGCGATATGGAGAACGGGAAGAAATCTCCCATTCCTCTATAAAACAGTACAAAGGCAAATGGATAAAGTATCTGACTGGATGAACAAGTGGGGATTTAATCTAAACGTTAAAAAAACCATAGGAATGATCTTCAGTAGAGGGCGTGTAATTAAAAACAATATAATTGACATAAGCATTAATGAGCAAAAAGTATGCACAGCAAAATCAACTAGATTTCTTGGTATGGTATTAGACCAGCAACTAAACTGGAACAAACACATAGACCTATTAGTGCAAAGCAGTAGGGGACTTATTAACATGCTAAGATATATGAAAGGAAGTGGTTGGGGCACCTGCAATAAGACCATGTTAACCTTCTATAAATCATTTATTAGGGGCAAACTTGACTATGCCAGTGTTGTCTATGCATCAGCCGCCCCAAGCAATAAGAAAAAACTAGACACAGTCCAAAACCAGGCACTGTCAATAATAGCAGGTGCCTCAAAGGAAACATCAGCAGAGGCACTAGAAGTAGCGCTAGGCATTATACCCCTGGAGCTAAGGAGAAAAGAACTGAGATTCAGCTACTGGGCAAGAGTGGCAAAAGATCCAACTCACCCAGCACATAAAACCTTTGATAGGGGTAACCAGTACATAGGCCACATTCCATTAAACCATAATAGATACCCGTTAGGGTGGAAAACAATGGATGAAGTGGATCAATACCCAGACCTGTTTAATGCGATAAACAGTAGTGCTCTGTATAAAGCAAAGATCCCACCATGGGAATTAAAAGTGCCAGAAACTGACTCCCACTTAACAAAGATCATAAATAAATCTAACGACATAATCTCAGCAAAAAGTAAAACACTAGAGTACATAGAACGGTATATAAATAATAGCCTAACTATATATACAGATGGGTCAAAAGATGAAGAAGGACAATTAGGAGCAGGAATAGCAATACCAAAATTAAAAATTTATAAAAGATACAAAATAACAGGTAATACATCCATCTTTACAGCAGAATTAGTGGCAATCCTAAAAGCTTTAGAAATAGCTGCAGAAAATCCACCAAAAAAAGTAACCATTCTCACAGATTCCCTATCATCAGTATTAGCTATCAGAAACAGAAATGAATGTAGCAGGCCAGATATTATAGAGGAAATACTACAGGGTAATACATATCTACAAACTATAGGATGCAGTGCAACACTAACATGGATACCATCACATGTGGGGATAGCAGGAAATGAGCTTGCAGACAAAGAAGCCAAAGGGGGGAGAGCTAGCCATAACAAAATTGAAGTAGGCTTAGGGAAGTTTGAAATTAAGAGCTTAATTGCTCAAGCAATAACTAAAGAGTGGATAACAGCATGGGACCAAAGTAAAAAAGCAAGACACTCATATAAAATCCTTAAAAAACCAAGCAAAAAATGTCAAATAAAAGATGAACTGAAAATACCAATTAATAAAAAATTGCTGAGGCTCAAGCTTGGAACTGGATATTTCATGATTGAGGAACCCACATGTGAAGAGTGTCAAGAACCAAACACAATTAGACACTTTCTGGTGGACTGCAAGAAATATGACCAACAGAGGCAAAACATTAAGACATACTGTAGTAACCACAATGTAGAAATGAGGGTAGAAAATCTCATAGGCACAAAGACCCCTTCAGAAATGCAAAAGTTAATAAAACACTATATTACAAAAACTAAAGCTAACATATAAAAAACAAATAAGGATTTGAGTCAGTAGTCCAAACTCGTGAAAGACTCGCCCCAGATACATACAGATTAACCAAAGAAACCATCCAGTGAAAATTAAAAACATACTAACGTAGAAAATAGCATATTTTGGAATTTCTTTTAAAAACCATGTTGAACTTTAACTACAAAAGGAAAAATACCGACTAGAGATAATATAGTATAAAATAAATACAAACAAAACATATTACAATAAAGAAAACAAGTCCTGATATAACCAACAACTCCATGTACATGGTAGATGGTTGAAAGGGGCGTGCTACAAAGAAAAGTAGCAAACACATTAATAAAAATAAAAAAAATTAAAAGATCTCCACTGTAAAACTAATGTGAAGATTAAAATGGTATGACAAGATCTCCACTGTAAAACTAATGGAAACATTAAAATGGTATGACAAGATCTACATCGAGAAACTAATGGAAAGATTAAAATGATATGACGAGATCTCCATTGTAAAACTAATGGAAAGATTAAAATGGTATGACAAGATCTCCATTGTAAAACTAATGGAAAGATTAAAATGGTATGACAAGATCTCCATTGTAAAACTAATGGAAAGATTAAAATGGTATGACAAGATCTCCATTGTAAAACTAATGGAAAGATTAAAATGGTATGACAAGATCTCCATTGTAAAACTAATGGAAAGATTAAAATGGTATGACAAGAACTCCATCGTGAAACTAATGGAAAGATTAAAATGGTATGACAAGATCTCCATTGTAAAACTAATGGAAAGATTAAAATGGTATGACAAGAACTCCATCGTAAAACTAATGGAAAGAACCAGACAGATACCAATGAAACAAGAGACAAAGATGTTGGCATTAGGATAAGACAAACATTGAGAAAATCCAGCTGTTAGTATTACAAGGCAGTCCTTGTTCTGGAATCACAAAGCTAACAGAAATAGATGGACATCCAACATAAATATAGAGAAGGGAACTGGAGACCGGCTTAAAAGGGTTTAAGAAAAAAATAGAGATAACATAGTGAGCAGTAAGGTAATAAATGAATATCATGAAGGATCACAAGGAATTCTCAATGTAGATTTCTGGTGCAGCAGAATTCTATGCCAGGTAAGAAAACAGACTCAACATTTTCCATCTAAAACAGACTCAACATTTTCCATCTAAAACAGGCTCAACATTTTCCATCTAAAACAGACTCAACATTTTCCATCTAAAACAGACTCAACATTTTCCATCTAAAACAGACTCAACATTTTCCATCTAAAACAGACTCAACATTTTCCATCTAAAACAGACTCAACATTTTCCATCTAAAACATACTATCTCAAGCTTTTTATCCTGGAGGAACCCTTGAAATAATGTTCAGGTTTCAATGAACTCCTGTATAAAAATTATTACATATATAGTTCAAGTAACCTTAACGTAATCAGTTCAAGTAACCTTAACGTAATCAGTTCAAGTAACCTTAACGTAATCAGTTCAAGTAACCTTAACGTAATCAGTATGTTGTAAATATAATAATGTAATACAAATTGGCAATGATCTTTTGAGTAGAGAATGATTTTTTTATGTGGATATGTTTATTTTGGTCACCTTATTAGTCTACATTTTTTGTGAGGAGACCCCCTCTACACAAAGGATATCAATTTTAATGCAAGTCAGCGGTATAGATAGAAGAAATTTCAGTTTTTCCTTTTTTTTAAAATGTCCTACTTGATTTACCTTATCCAAGTAGGATTAAAAGTCTTATCACAAATGTGTACTATGTAAGAGGCTAATGAAATGTAGCATGTGCAAGACTGAACACAGTCCCAATGCGCACTGCCATGAAAACTCCTAGTGACCTCTCACGGAACCCCAGTTGAGAAACCCTGATCTATGGTGTCTATGCCACAAAATTGGTATTTCGTGGAAATAAAAAGTGACAAATGTTGTGGTGGCTTCGCATGCTGGTCCTCAAAGCATACTTAGACTATGCTGGCTTGTCTGTGTCAGCAGAATGTAAGATGCGACTGTCTCCAAATACATTTTCTATGTCTCCAATATATTTTCTATGGAGAACTGGCAGACTTCAGATGGGCGAAAAGAATCTCTTACAACAAGGATTTCAGTATATTGCGAATTGTGGAAACTTAAAATCAATATGAAGAAAACTGTATACACCATTTTCTCCCGCAGCCACAAAATAGCAAAAAGACCTATCAACATCAAACTGAATGAGGACACACTAACAAAAGAGGAGTTCCCAATCTATCTAGGAGTAAAAGTGGACAGACAAATGATACTAGATGGATAAATCTACAACCTCGGGGAAAAACCATGTAAGCGCCTAAACCACATCAAACCGGCTAGCTAGTATAAAATGGGGAGTGGATAAACAAACCCATCATCAACTGTATCTTGGCTATGTAAGATCATGTGATAGACTATAACCTCCCCCTACAGACCATTGTATCCAGGAGACAAGAGAAAGACCACCCAAACAAAGTACTTATTGACACTTGGAAACAAACATGAAGACTGAAACAACTATCTCTCCTGGACATAGCCAAAGAGAAAAATGATAAACACCATCTCCCACAAGAGAGAGAATTGGAATACAAATACTTTGAACCACCCCCTTGGGAGAACTTCCATCAGCCAAACTGTTAAAACAACTGATAGATAAAGTGCCAACAAGGAAACACTACTCACAGTCTTGAAGACGTGTGCCTTGGAGACCATAAACAGCTACTCAATATCAGGAATCATCCAGGCCTACACAGGCGGTTCAGCTTTCAAGACTACCTCTTTAGCAGAATATGGCGCCTACATATGTTACACGGATGGATCCTCTTTTGAACTCTGTGGTCAAAACTGTTCAAATTATGAAGCGGAGGCCGAGGCCATCAAGACAGCCATTGAATTACTTCACCAATAGTTTGACCTTAAGGAACAAAAGCCATCAGACATAGTAATTTTCAGTGACTCCATGTCTTGGAAGCACTTAAACAGACTCCATATGAAAACAAAATCTTTCTTATAGGAAGAGTGGTTCACAACTTGATCACAGCCTACTCCATCAGTGTAACCCTACAATGGATCCCTGGACACAGGTGATCTAACTGGACATGAGAGGACACAGTGATCTAACTGGACATGAGAGGACACAGTGATCTAACTGGACATGAGATGACACAGTGATCTAACTGGACATGAGAGGACACAGTGATCTAACTGGACATGAGAGGACACAGTGATCTAACCCTATAATGGATCCCTGGACACAAGTGATCTAACTGGACATGAGAGGACACAGTGATCTAACTGGACATGAGAGGACACAGTGATCTAACTGGATATGAGATGACACAGTGATCTAACTGGAACAGGTGATCTAACTGGAGAGGACACTCTAACTGGACATGAGAGGACACAGTGATATAACTGGACATGAGAGGACACAGTGGTTCTAACTGAACAGGAGAGGATACAGTGATCTAAACTGGACACAGGTGAGAGGACACAGTGATCTAACTGGACATGAGAGGGGACACAGTGATCTATCTAACTGGACATGAGAGGACACAGTGATCTAACTGGACATGAGAGGACACAGTGATCTAACTGGACATGAGAGGACACAGTGATCTAACTGGACATGAGAGGACACAGTGATCTAACTGGACATGAGAGGACACAGTGATCTAACTGGACATGAGAGGACACAGTGATCTAACTGGACATGAGAGGACACAGTGATCTAACTGGACATGAGAGGACACAGTGATCTAACAGGACATGAAACAGCTGATAGACTTGCTAAAACAGGAGCCTCTAAATAACACAAGGACAGACCCTGCAGCATGAGAACAGTCTAAAAGATTCTCAGAAACAACACAAGGGAAACCTGGCTGAACAGATGGGCAAACGAGCCGACTGGTCGAAATGTCTTTAATGAAATGACCTGCCCAAAAGACAACAACATCAACAGACTCAACAGAAGAAATCAAAGTCTTATCTTTCAGTTTTGAACAGGACATGCCAGAGTCAACAGCCATCTAAACCGTATCAACCCTCAGCACCTACCCATGTGAAGACACTGCTTTCATCCTTATGAAACAACCAGACACCTCCTCATGAAGTGTCCATCACTCATAAATGCCAGGAAAAAACTATTACAGAAACCTTTGACAATCACCAACTCAATATATGGAACCTTGGAACAACTGAAGAAAACCTGCACTTTTCTAAGAATGGCAATGGGCTGCCAAGAGTAGACATGCTCTGCAGCTATGAGATGTCGACATCAACAAGGAGAAGAGAAAAGAGCACACTGAAAGGAACAGCGGGGGAAAAAAAAGTTGTGGGCTATTAACTCAAGAGCGCCTCATTACCATTGTCAGTTATGACTGTAGAAGGTTACTACTGTAGCAGATTTAACACACGACTGCTGAACTGTCACCTTCTCCATCAAGTTATCTGCTTACTTCCCACTCCCACTTACTTCATTATTTTTCCATATCGGTAGAACATCTGTCCATATCTTCTTTACCCATTATATATCTGTCTTTAAATCCTTTCTCCCTGTGCTTTAGATCTTCCTCTTTTTTTTCTCTTAACCTGGTGATTCCAAAAAAGACTTCCATGTAATGCTATTAACTGATTTTCTTAAAGGACACTGTGGGAATTCTTGTTTGTTTCATTGCTCCAGAATTACACCAATGAAACATAACTTGTTACATTAACCTCTAAAATTTACTTTATCAAACTTATCACCAGACACTTCTTCTTTGTTCATCCTGAAAAGGACATTGGTTGCGTTGTGTTCATTTACAGCGAAGCTGCGATATTTGCGCCTTTCGGCCAACACATCCAACTTCAGCACGGCATATTTGGGACCAGGTTAGCCTTCCCTCTTCAAACCCTACTCACTCAGCCAGACTGCAGTGATGCAGCCTGTTTCCAGGACCACCACTTGGAGGTGAAGTAGGGTCTTGGCCAGCTCTGGTTCACTGACCCTGACGCAAGCAGTCTAGCTATGGGTCGCTTACTGCATTTTTCACTGTTGACGCGTCTTAGGTCCCATCACCAGACACAAAAAGGAGATATTAAATAAAGTGACACACAGATGAGGTATCATGTGACCAACACAAATTATTACCAGACACAAAAATGGGATATTAAATAACGTGACACACAGATGAGGTATCATGTGACCAACACAAATTATCATCAGAAACCCCATAGCCCCCTAAGGATCATAAACCTTCAACAAAACCAACCAAATGTTTTTGTCCTGCACGTCTTTCTAGTTTTATTCCCCACCATTTTTATCCCTGTCATTTGTATTTCCTTCTCCACATGTTTCTATCTCTTTTACTCTGGGGGATTCCAGGAAAAAAGGATTGTCTTGTAGTACTAGCAATGGGTTTGTCAATGTGTGTCCTATCTTAGGTCAGTGTCTTCTTCTCATCTCTTATCTCACTGGTACTTGTAGCACTAGCAATGGGTTTGTCAATGGGTGTCCTATCTTAGGTCAGTGTCTTCTTCTCATCTCTCATCTCTCATCTCACTGGTACTTGTAGCACTAGCAATGGGTTTGTCAATGTGTGCCCTATCTTAGGTCAGTGTCTTCTTCTCATCTCTCATCCCACTGGTACTTGTAGCACTAGCAATGGGTTTGTCAATGTGTGTCCTATCTTAGGTCAGTGTCTTCTTCTCATCTCTCATCTCACTGGTACTTGTAGTACTAGCAATGGGTTTGTCAATGTGTGTCCTATCTTAGGTCAGTGTCTTCTTCTCATCTCTCATCTCTCATCTCACTGGTACTTGCCTGGTTGTTGTCATCAAATCCACATTGGCTATCTTGTCATACAATTTCAATCTTTCTTAATCTATGTGAACACCCATTTATGAAAGTCTGTAAATGATTCCTACCACACGACTGAATTTTTCTTCAAACAATGATTCTTGCTAAATACTGATTGTTTTCAAACAATGATTCTTTCAAAACACTGGTTGTTTTCAAGAAAGG
Organism: Oreohelix idahoensis; assembly: GCA_024509875.1. Classification (NCBI taxonomy): domain Eukaryota; kingdom Metazoa; phylum Mollusca; class Gastropoda; order Stylommatophora; family Oreohelicidae; genus Oreohelix; species Oreohelix idahoensis. The sequence goes on along the minus strand of JAMPIV010021823.1, from coordinate 123,821 downwards.
ATACTCTGAGACACTGATTCTCTGAAAAGTTTAATCTAGTCATGATAGGATTCTCTGAAACAATGAATCTTGTCAAGCAACGACTGCTCATTGAATACTCATCACCTCCCTGTGGACCATAGACCATCAACAAATACATGCCACAACTTCCTGTCCTGTGCCGTCTGCTCAATATCTTTCCATGTCTTCTTTACCCCTTTCATATCTGTCTCCAGAGCCAATCTCATTTTTATTTTTGCTGTCTGCTGCTATGTCTCTAAAGCTGGGCATTTGTCCATGTGTTACCTGAGCCCACAAGGGGAACAAAGAATAGTACCACTGTACCATAACACATTTCTCGTAGATGGTGGCTAAGAAGGGTTGAGTATGGCACCAGTTACACAATGCTGAGGATACTTCAAGCCAAAATAATTTTTTTTTAAACGTGTTAAACAGCACTTCAAGAACAATAATTCTTTCCAAATACTTGTTACTTAATACAGATTCTTATCAGAAGCCTGAGACAGACTGCCAACTTTATAAGAGAGATAGATATGGTTATCTGAGAACAACAAAGAAGTTTCTTACTGATTACTGTGGTAAAAACAAAAACAGACATCTCAAACACAACTTACAATTCTTCTACCTAAATATTACACAACTGGAATGTGATGCTTACTGCTTGTTTAACAACCTGGACATGTAGTATACAACAGCTGCAGAATAACAACAGGTATGGCAAGATACACATTAATGATGATTGTAATGGAATTACCAAACAAATAGTGGCCATGGTTGTCAGCAAATAAGCCTCTGACATGGCAAAACACATATAGATAGTAAACAAAAAACATCAGTAAGAGGAATAATAAAGGTATAAAGAAACAATTAACTACACGGGGAACAAAAACATAACTGATTCGTTTTTTGTTCTACCTACATGTGCTGTTTTTAGTTTGTTTTGCTAAGAGAAACGCTTGATGTGGGTGATGTTTTGTGTACAATGTTCTGTGGCAGTAAGGGAAGGAAGAGTGAAAAGTCTAACCTGAGTTGGTATAGAGGGGGTAGAAAAAGGGGATGCGCAAAAAGAGGGTTGCGCATAAGAAGGGTCAAAACAGAAAAAGGCAGAGGCGTGAGCTATGTTGAGACAGGTACTCAACTAGGAGAGGCAGCCATGTTTAAGTCTATAGTGAAGTAGACAAGGTGCTGTGTAATTTCTTAAATGCACAAAGACAAGATTGGGTAGCAATAATCCAACATATTGATATTATAAATTCTTGTCAAGACTGAAGAACGAAGGAGCGAGTTAGGCTCCACTCATAAAAGGGTACGTAGAGTGATTTAGTTATGTCCATACCGTAGTATTGTTACTTGGCTAGATAGTGGCCATCTAGAACCAGGGAAAGGAACAACCCCGGAGAAGTCCAGTTATCACTTCAATAACCTGAACCTAAATTGATAGTATCAATAGACAAGGATTAGACGCAGGAAAGGATGTAGATACTAGTAACATGTGAAGAATAGTAGATAAAAGACATTACAATATTGAATATAATTCTCAATAGTGAGCGAGTGTTAAAAAGGAAGTGTGACGGACCAAGAATGTTGGAGGTAAGGTTAACAGCAGTGGTTCACATTGTAAATAAACAGTATTCCAGTTCACTGTTGCGTTCCCTATTTGTATAGAAGATCTGCTTAGTGTTATGTCGCTTCTGTGTGTGTTGTAACCAGTCATTAATCATAAAGTTGGTCACTACCTCTGGGGCAAAGAAATCCTGGGTAAGCAAAGGCTGTGTGCAGCAGCCAACAGTCAGCAGTTAACCAGCACTGCCACAGTTCTTTCAACTGCATTAAAAACAGATGCTTCTTGTGTCTGTTTTATATCAAGCTGAAGCTCCAAACCTAACGAAAATGGCACAATTTTGCATGACATCCACAGAAATTAAATCCTTCAGGACTGAAGATTAATTTTTCTTCTGTCAGTGTCAGCCTCGTACTGCAGAGATTTAAGACTAATTGTCTTCTGTGATCATCAGTCTGTGGCAAGATGGTGAAGATTAATTTTTCTTCTGTCAGTGTCAGCCTCGGACTGCAGAGATTTAAGACTAATTGTCTTCTGTGATCATCAGTCTGTTGCAAGAGTAACTGATGGTTAAGATTATTCTTGTTTCTGTTAGTGTCAGTCTGTTAGTGGAGAGATTGAAGATCAATGTTCCTGTTACTGCTAGTAACTGCTGCAGACAGCCAAAGGCAACACATACATGTGTTTGTAAAAACGTTATATTACCTGTTCACCAAAACAGCAGATGCCATGATATCATTCTATCAGCACTGATAGCCAGTTTCATTTTTTAATGGAAGATAGAATACAAAAGCAGCACACAAAGCTGCTGATCCAGGCTCAAAAGTGACTACGCCTGCTTCTTCTGACGCAGCTGTGTTCTCTGAAACATGCATCGCAATCATCATAATTTTTATATGTAACAATGGCACAAAGTCACTCTGCCTTTACCAATGTTAAATACATTTCCTGCGAAGCAAATACACTTCCTGCAAAGCAGTGATCTGATTAAGGAATAACATCTGTTTTATTCCAGTCACAGAATTGTAAATCTCCCAAAACACTGATCTGATTAAGGAATAACATCTGTTTTATTCCGGTCACAGAATTAGAAGTCTCTCAAAACACTGATCTGATTAAAGGAATAACATCTGTTTTATTCCGGTCACAGAATTAGAAGTCTCTCAAAACACTGATCTTACTTACTTACTTAGTCGTTCCCCTTCTACCGTGAGGTGTAGAGGTTTGGAAGAGAGAGCGCCAGACTATCCTATCGGCTGTCTTCCTCCTGGCCTGGTTCCATTCTAGTCCTCGATCCTTCAAAGATTGTCTAATGTTGTCCTCCCAGTGGACTCTGGGTCATCCTCGGGGTCTGGATCCTTGGCTCTTTGTTTCCCATGCTTGTCGTGGTATCCGATCTTCTCCCATTCTGCAGACATGGCCTAACCATCTTAATTGGGACTGTTCTACTTGGGTCTGCAGGGGGTAGGATTTAAGGCCTTGACGTATCGTCTGGTTGCGTACCATGTCTCTTCTTGTTACTTCAACCACCTTCCTCAGATACCTCATTTCTGAGGTTTGGATCTGGCTTTTATGGGTTGTAGTCATTGCCCATGACTCGCATCCGTATGTCAAGACTGGGACATAGGTGGAGCGGTATACAGCCATCTTCGTTTTCTTACCAACCTCTCTCTTGCTGAGGAATCCTCGATTTATGGCCTGAAAAAGTCTCCCAGCTGCTGCTTTTTGAGTGACCAACTCTTCTTTGATGCCTCCCTTTCGGTCTATAATAGCTCCGAGGTATTTAAAGTGGTCGACCTGCTCCAGGACCTGTTCTCCCAGCTTAATCTGATGTTTTCTTTCTTCTCGTGATATCACCATGGATTTTGTTTTAGAGCTGCTTATGACCATCCCTCTCTTCTCCAGCTCTTCCTTCCAGACTTGCAGGTTGGATTGGAGATGTGCCTCTGATTTAGCAATCAGGGCAACATCATCAGCAAATGCCAGCTCTGAAATATAGACCTGTCTCATCTTCCAGTACCCCACTGAATACTTTCTTGTTCTCTCCTTACATGCCTTGATGACATCGTCCATAAGGAGTATGAAGAGGTAAGGTGATAGGATATCACCTTGTCTTACACCAGTGGTGGTCCTAAACTCTTCCGACTTATGGTTTGCTGTCCTCACATAATTTCTGCAAGACTTGTAGAAGCTCTGTATAGCATGAATCAGAGGTGCTGGAATATTCTTCCTTGCCAAACAGTCCCAAAGTTTGCTCCAGGGGACCCTGTCAAACGCCTTTTCCAGATCTATGAAACAAAGATGCATCTCACTCTTATACTCAAGGGCCTTTTCACTCAGCTGTCTGAATGTGAAGATTAGGTCTTGAGTACTTCGGTTTGCTCGGAATCCGCACTGGACCTCATCCAATTGTGGCTCAGCTAGGCGTCGGAGTCTCTGCTCTAGGATTCTAGAGTAGATTTTACCAGGGACACTGAGAAGGGATATGCTTCTATGGTTTCCACACTGTCGATTGTCACCCTTTTTGAAAATTGGTGTTATGATGGCAATCTCCCAATCCTTTGGTATGGTCTTGTTGTACCACGCTGCCTGTAAAACCCTTAAGAGTAATAGGTCGCCTGATGCTCCCATGAACTTAACCATTTCTGGTGTTATACCATCATGCCCTGCTGCTTTGCCCATCTTGATTTTCTCCAGTGCTGCCTTCAGTTCTTCCATCTTTATGTCATCTTCACCAACATTGGTTTTCTCTTCTGTGCTAAGAGGTTATCATTTCTGATGCTTCTCCATGCTCACCATCCAGGAGTTCTGAGAAATATTCTTTCCATCTTCCCATTACTTCCTTCGGGGCAGTAAGCAATTTGCCTTGCTTGTCCTTTATAAATTTGAGAGGGCATTGTTTTTCCTTCCTCATGTTCTTTAGGGTCTTATAGAACAATTTCTGGTTTTCTTGTGCATCTTTTTCTAGCTTTTCTCCAAATTCCTCCCAGGACTTCTGTTTTGCTGCTAGCACTTTGTTCTTTGCTTCTGTTCTGAGTGTCACATATTCTCTATATTTTTCCATTTGTCCTGTTGTGTTTTTAGCTCCTAAGTATTGTTTCCATGCCATTTTCTTCTCTCTTATTTTCTCTTTGACTTCCTCTGTCCACCAAGGTGTCCTCTTTCTCTTGTTCCCAAGTCGGACTTCACCACATGCTTCTGCAGCAGCTGTCTTTATGATATCCTTGAATTTAATCCAGAGAAAACACTGATCTGATTAAGGAATAACATTTGTTCTATTCCACTCACAGAATTAGAAGTCTCCCAAAACAGTGATCTGATTAAGGAATAACATCTGTTCTATTCCAGTCACAGAATTAGAAAAGTCTCACAAAACATTGATCTGATTAAGGAATAACATCTGTTCTATTCCAGTCACAGAATTAGAAAAGTCTCACAAAACAGTGATTTGATCAAGGAACAACATCTGTTTCATTCAGGTCACAGCTTTAGAAAATTCTCTCAAAATGTTGATCTGGATTGTGGCCTGCTGGCCGAACAACCCCTGGTTGTGGTGGTGGTTGATGTATGGGGGCTCGTCTCCTAGGTGGAGCTAGATATTCAAACATAGACTTGCTGTGTCGAGACAACATGTGGTTTAGATCTTGGGGTAAAGGATCTACCCAGAAAAAGTCATGGTTGAGGGCATCATCAGAGTTGACTCGTTTGGTCGGGTCTAAGGTCAAAAGTTTGTCCAGAAGGTCAAGGGCATACTGGTCTTTGACATAGCCATGAAGCCGCTCTTTAACTTTCCGCTTCTGGCCTTTGGGCAGCTCTATCTTGCTGAACAGGTCAAGTTTTTCAACTCCTGGCCAGGTTTCTGGAGTGATGGAGCCACACAACTGGCTGATGAGAGTAAGCTGAGGAGAAATAATAAAACTGTCTGATGAGTATGAGTGAGAAGAAGTATAAATGTGTCTGATAAGTATGAGTGAGAAGAATTCATAAAGTTGGATTGTGAGTATGAGTGAAAAGTCATTACAGCTGTTTGATGAGTATAAGTAAGACAGTCATAAAGTTGTCTAATACAGATGACTGAAAATAAATCATAAAGTTGTCTTATTAGGATGAGTGAGAAGATGTCAAAAAAATGTCTGATGAGGATAAGTAAGATGTCATAAAGCTATCTGATGGAGATGAATAAAAACAAATTATAAAGCTGTCTTATTAAGATGAGTGAAAGGAAGTAATAAAGTTATCTGATGAGGATAAGTGAGAAGATGTTATGAAATCTGATGAGCCTTCGGAAGGCAAATTTGTGCTGGGTCTTCTTGTGTTGTGCTATCATCTAAGTATATTTCCATGACTTCTAGTGTTGTGCTAGCATCTAAGTATATTTCCATGTCTTCTAGTGTTGTGCTAGCATCTAAGTATATTTCCATGTCTTCTAGTGTTGTGCTATCATCTAAGTATATTTCCATGTCTTCTAGTGTCATGCTAGCATCTAAGTATTTTTCCATGTCTTCTAGTGTTGTGCTAGCATCTAAGTATATTTCCATGTCTTCTAGTGTTGTGCTAGCATCTAAGTATATTTCCATGTCTTCTAGTGTTGTGCTATCATCTAAGTATATTTCCATGTCTTCTAGTGTCATGCTAGCATCTAAGTATTTTTCCATGTCTTCTAGTGTTGTGCTAGCATCTAAGTATATTTCCATGTCTTCTAGTGTCTTGCTAGCATCTAAGTATATTTCCATGTCTTCTAGTGTCGTGCTAGCATCTAAGTATATTTCCATGTCTTCTAGTGTTGTGCTAGCATCTAAGTATTTTTCCATGTCTTCTAGTGTTGTGCTAGCATCTAAGTATATTTCCATGTCTTCTAGTGTTGTGCTAGCATCTAAGTATATTTCCATATCTTCTAGTGTCTTGCTAGCATCTAAGTATATTTCCATGTCCTCTAGTGTCGTGCTAGCATCTAAGTATATTTCCATGCCTTCTAGTGTTGTGCCATCATCTAAGTATATTTCCATGTCTTCTAGTGTTGTGCTATCATCTAAGTATATTTCCATGTCTTCTAGTGTTGTGCTATCATCTAAGTATATTTCCATGTCTTCTAGTGTTGTGCTAGCATCTAAGTATATTTCCTTGTCTTCTAGTGTCATGCTAGCATCTAAGTATATTTCCATGTCTTCTAGTGTTGTGCTAGCATGTAAGTATATTTCCATGTCTTCTAGTGTTGTGCTAGCATCTAAGTATATTTCCATGTCTTCTAGTGTTGTGCTAGCATCTAAGTATATTTCCATATCTTCTAGTGTCTTGCTAGCATCTAAGTATATTTCCATGTATTCTAGTGTCATGCTAGCATCTAAGTATATTTCCATGTCTTCTAGTGTCGTGCTAGCATCTAAGTATATTTCCATGTCTTCTAGTGTCATGCTAGCGTCTAAGTATATTTCCATGTCTTCTAGTGTCTTGCTAGCATCTAAGTATATTTCCATGTCTTCTAGTGTTGTGCTAGCATCTAAGTATATTTCCATGTCTTCTAGTGTTGTGCTAGCATCTAAGTATATTTCCATGTCTTCTAGTGTTGTGCTATCATCTAAGTATATTTCTATGTCTTCTAGTGTTGTGCTATCATCTAGGTATATTTCCATGTCTTCTAGTGTTGTGCTATCATCTAAGTATATTTCCATGTCTTCTAGTGTTGTGCTATCTTACTTACTTACTTAGTCATTCCCCTTCTACCGTGAGGTGTAGAGGTTTGGAAGAGAGAGTGCCAGACTATCCTATCGGCTGTCTTCCTCCTGGCCTGGTTCCATTCTAGTCCTCAGTCCTTCAAAGACTGTCTAATGTTGTCCTCCCAGCGGACTCTCGGTCATCCTGGGGGTCTGGATCCCTGGCTCTTTGTTTCCCATGCTTGTCGTGGTAGCCAATCTTCTCCTATTCTGCAGACATGGCCAAACCATCTTAATTGGGACTGTTCTACTTGGGCCTGCAGAGGGTGGGATTTAAGGCCTTGACGTATCGTCTGGTTGCGTACCATGTCTCTTCTTGTTACTTCAACCACCTTCCTCAGATACCTCATTTCTGAGGTTTGGGTTGTGCTATCATCTAAATATATTTCCATGTCTTCTAGTGTTGTGCTATCATCTAAGTATATTTCCATGTCTTCTAGTGTTGTGCTATCATCTAAATATATTTCAATGTCTTCTAGTGTTGTGCTATCATCTAAGTATATTTCCATGTCTTCTAGTGTTGTGCTATCATCTAAGTATATTTCCATGTCTTCTAGTGTTGTGCTATCATCTAAGTATATTTCCATGTCTTCTAGTGTTGTGCTATCATCTAAGTATATTTCCATGTCTTCTAGTGTTGTGCTATCATCTAAGTATATTTCCATGTCTTCTAGTGTTGTGCTATCATCTAAGTATATTTCCATGTCTTCTAGTGTTGTGCTATCATCTAAGTATATTTCCATGTCTTCTAGTGTTGTGCTATCATCTAAGTACATCTAAGTATATTTCCATGTCTTCTAGTGTTGTGCTATCATCTAAGTATATTTCCATGTCTTCTAGTGTTGTGCTATCATCTAAGTATATTTCCATGTCTTCTAGTGTTGTGCTATCATCTAAGTATATTTCCATGTCTTCTAGTGTTGTGCTATCATCTAAGTATATTTCCATGTCTTCTAGTGTTGTGCTATCATCTAAGTATATTTCCATGTCTTCTAGTGTTGTGCTATCATCTAAGTATATTTCCATGTCTTCTAGTGTTGTGCTATCATCTAAGTATATTTCCATGTCTTCTAGTGTTGTGCTATCATCTAAGTATATTTTCATGTCTTCTAGTGTTGTGCTATCATCTAAGTATATTTCCATGTCTTCTAGTGTTGTGCTATCATCTAAGTATATTTCCATGTCTTCTAGTGTTGTGCTATCATCTAAGTATATTTCCATGTCTTCTAGTGTTGTGCTATCATCTAAGTATATTTCCATGTCTTCTAGTGTTGTGCTATCATCTAAGTATATTTCCATGTCTTCTAGTGTTGTGCTATCATCTAAGTATATTTTCATGTCTTCTAGTGTTGTGCTATCATCTAAGTATATTTCAATGTCTTCTAGTGTTGTGCTATCATCTAAGTATATTTCCATGTCTTCTAGTGTCTTGATCCTTTCACTTATGTTTCCAGTTCTTTTCTCTGTTTTTTTTATCTCAATCTGTGCCTCTTAACCCTGGGGATTCCATAATAAGAACTGCCCTGTAGTGGTATTAACAGATTTCCTCAATGTGTGTCCTATCCTAAATTATACAGCTGAGTATGTGCTGCTCACTTGCTTACAACCCTCCACAGAAAGAAGAAAGCCACTGCTGGGTTCTTAAACAATTACAAACACTCTATACAGCACCACTCCATACACTCTATACAGCACCACTCCAAACACTCTATACAACACCACTCCAAACACTCTATACAGCACCACTCCATACAGCACCACTCCAAACACTCTATACATCACCACTCCAAACACTCTATACAGCACCACTCCAAACACTCTATACACAGGGTTCATAGCAAATTTCTTCAAGCATTTTCCAGGCTTTTTCCAGGTTTTTCCAGGTCCAGCACGTGATTTTCAAGGATAGGAAACTCTAATATTTTCCTCATCTAATTTTATCAGATATTTTTTTTTTTTTTTTTTTTTTTTTTTTGTTGCGTTCGCCCGCTAATACTCGAGGCGAAATCTCAGGTTATTATTTTATGTCTAACCTGACATTGATTTTACGTGAGTATCCCTTTATTTCTTGTACAGAGACAGGTGTCCCTCGCCATTCAGGCAAATACTCGCCGATTTCGGAGGTACCCATTGCAGCTGGGTCGGCTCAGGAGCCGCCAGTCCCTGGTCGACGACACTCCTTCAAATGTTCTCGCCAGGTCTCGAGTTAATCCAGTCCAAATCCCGGTCGACGAAAAATCCTCAAATGCCGTCGCCCGGGTTTGATCCTGTATCACCCGGTCGCCAGAGCGGTGTTGTAACCACTACGCTAGCGCGGCTCCCTATCAGATATAATTATCACTTTGCTGACCAGCAATCCGGAGCATTTCCGTCTCCCATTACCAAGGGTGTTTGCAGATTTCTTTAAAAAGAACTTTTTTTTTTTTTAAATTCATAAAAGATTGAAAAACAGACATCTTTTCCAAGTTTTTAGTGAATTTGTTCAACATCAGCGCAATAAAATGTTAGTGACATGGATGGTAATGAATAAAATAAGCTTGATTGACGTATTGATTTAACGATTAACCACGTATAGCAACATAAAAGGCTAATAAAATTGGAATAAAATGTTTTTAAAAAACTGTATTTTTCGTGTTTGTCTTTTTTTAATGTATTCTGCGTCTGTGGCATCTGACAATGAGCGTTTGTAAATGTTTGAGTAGTTAAGTACCTCTAGTTGGAGTCTTACACACTTTACAGTCTGGTTTGTACCTTGCCCTTTCATATTTATCAATGAAGTGGTGCTCAGTAAGTCGTGTTGTTGTGACCTGTGGTTTTGAAGGTGTCACATTGCGTCGAAGAATAGCAGGTTCAATAAGAGTCATACTGACATCCTGATCTTCGCTTTGATCTTTTTTTGTTGAGTTGGCAGTGTTGTAGGTTATGTGCCCATTGACCAGGGCAGTTTCAACTAAGAAATAATATAAAAATAGGATCTGTGTGGGTAGGGGTAGCTTGCACCTAGTTGGCTGAAGTTTCCACACCTCCCATACTTTTGCTGTATTTTTCTGCAAGCACTGGCTTATAAATTGTTCTGCCCTAAAGAATTTGTCTTTCTAACTGTCTTGTTTATATTATCATTTTAGTTAACAGTGGATATAAGGTTAAATCTTTTCGTATCATGCCAGGTGACTGTCGGCATGCCTTATCTTCTGTCACACAAAACACAGGATGATTTGTCTTTTTCAATTTGAGTTTTTTTTTTCAGTGCTACAGGAAAATGCTTCCTATTTTCCGCTACTGTTCCAAATGCACCAATCTGAATTTCAGGTCTTGAAATAAAGCTGAAGGCTGAATCAAAACTACCACAGAAGAGAATATGTCCCTTGTTGCGTATGAAATTTGAATTAAAACTATGGTGACTTTTCACTGAAAAAAAAGAGTCCAAATAATCTCAGCTCTCAAGAGTTTTTTCCTTGGTCACAAATGATGTCACATCTGTAGGTCTCCTAGTAGTGTTAGTTTAAAAAAAAAAAAAAAGGGAACACAAATAACTTATGAGTAGGCCTAAGCTATGTATATTTACTAATTCAAAATTCTAAACGCATACATAATACAGTCAAACAATATTTAACTAGAACAAAAGGTAATATATATAGTAATTGGGAGGGTAATACTTATGATAAGTGAAAATCTATTAAATATCTAACTGGAGACCTTTACACCCCCCACACATCTTTACTATTTTTGTTGGGTTTTGTTTCGTTTGTTTGTTTAGATTTTTTTTTTTAATTTAATTTTTTTAAAAATTTTAAATAACATAGGCCTATCCACAAAATTGCTGATTTTCATTTATCCTAATTACAGTGATTTGACAGATGTGATGCCACTTTCGTGTATCGGCGGTTATTCATGTTATCTGAAATTGAAAATATGTAGGCCTAGGCCTATCCTAATTAGCCTATAACCCTTCAGAGGTAGAATGGGATAAGTCTTTTCATCATAAATATAATAAAAAAAGCAATCAAAATATATTTATTTCCAAAAACTGTGGTGAAATGAACAGTGGGACATGGGTCTGATAACAGGGTAGGCTATAGGATATGGAATCGCCATCAATTTCTATTCCTGACCATCTTAAACTGTGTCAAATATATTCCCGTATGCAGAGGTAAACCAAGAAATTTCGTTCAAACGCTTGCTTATAGGCTAATTTTGGCCATGGTTAAAAATTAAACTGTAAATAGGCCTACATTGTAAATACAGACGCAAGTACAGTAGGTCTATCTATAAGCTGGACTTATTTAAATAGGTTTTATAAATGAGATAAATGAATTTATTACTTAGGCCCTACGACGAGTGCTAAAAATAAATCTGCGTTTACGTCGTCAACGCAAAGCGCCGAAAACTTCTGGAAATGATTTAATGCGCAAAGGGAAGTAAAAATTGTACGGTAACTTTGCGCAAAGGGAAGTAAAAATTGTACGGTAACTTTACAATTTTTACTTCCCTTTGCGCACTTCCATTTCCAGAAGTTTTCGGCGGTTTCGTTTTCGGCGCTTTGCGTTAATGGCGTAAACGCAGATTTATTTTTAGACTCGTTGCGTCTGTTGTTGCGAAAAATACCATCAATAACCAAACAATGGACACAAAGTAACGAACTTTCGATTTCGTATTATTTTTCAAGGTCCTATGCGGAAAATTCAAGGCTTTTAGCCATTTTTCCAGGCTTTTCAAGGCCTGGAATTTTTTTTTTCGTTTTCCAGGTTTTTCAAGGTCGCTACGAACCCTGTATACAGCACCACTCCAAACACTCTATACAGCACCACTCCAAACACTCTATACAGCACCACTCCAAATACTCTATACAGCACCACTCCAAACACTCTATACAGCACCACTCAACAACTTCAGTACACAAGCACATTCTTTAACTTGGCACTGGCCACTAACAAACAATGAACTCAGTAACCTTAGTTAATCAACAACATTCACCTGGTGTTGTTCAGTGTTGCCCTGCATGATGGGACTCCGTGTCCACATTTCAGCCATGATACAGCCAGCTCCCCACAAGTCTATGGCAGGCCCATAATTCCTCTCTCCAAGCAGCAGTTCAGGGGGTCGGTACCACAAGGTCACTACCCTGTTTGTGTACCGGTTCAGTTTGTCACTGTCAAGGATAACATAAGAGGTGTGAGGTTCGAACATGAACAACAACATGTAAAGTCAGTTCTGATATTCAACAAAAGAGATAACAATGCAAGCATTTCTCCATGTCATCTCTTTATTTTCTTTGTATGGTAACCGAGATGGTTGTTGGACATCAGTTTATTTTTTTTTAAATGCAGGCTTTGTTATTTTATTCCACACGTGGCTGTCATGTGATACTGTTTGTGTCTCTGCAGACTGTATATTAAATAAAGCTCTTGTTATTAACTAATATATAAAATAAAGCTCTTCTTACTGGCTTAAAAATAAAGCTCTTCTTACTGGCTTAAAAATAATGCTCTTCTTACTGGCTTGAAAATAGAGCTCTTCTTACTGGCTTAAAAATAAAGCCTTCTCTTATTGGCTAGTAAATAATGCTCTTCTTATAGGCTTAAATCTCTTCATTTTTATCCTTAGAAATCAATACTTTAATGGCTTTTCAAGCTAGGTTGTTGTTTGTCATCATGACTTCAAGTGTTTGTTTCTGGTGGAAATAATATTTAAAACATCAGTTTCCATTTAACATCGTTATTTTATAATAAAAAAACTACATACAATTTATTTCACACGTAAAAGGTTTCTTTTAAAACAAGTTTTATAAGAAAATTATCACTGTTAAAGTCATGGCTGACAATCAAAAGCACTCACCGCCATTTTCTATAAAAGTCAACTGTCGCTGGAAAAAATTAAATGATGAACTTCAGTGATGACTTCAGTGATGAATTCATCACTGATTCTGCTGATGATTATGTCTGGGAGACTGAAGCATTGGATTCAGACATGGATATTGACCATAATGTCCCTGCTGACCCAATTTATAAAGCAGGCATGGAAAGGTACTTAGCAAGAATGAATCTCAAACCCTAGCAATAGGGATTTTAAAAAGCCAAGAATTGAATAAAGTTAAAAATAAAGCTTGTCTTTTTGGCTAGTAAATAAAGCTGTTCTTATTGGCTAAACAAAATAAAGCTCTTCTTACTGGCTTCAAAAGAGAGTTCTACTTACTGGCTAGTAAATAAAATAATTTTTAGATGGCTATAAAAATAAAGCTCTTCTTCTCACGCTGTAAACATACGTGGAAGACATTTTTATTATTGTTGGATATACAAGTATAGTTGCATCTTATAGACTTTTCCACCCCACTACATTGTACCAGCAATTCTGTGATGTACCATAATAATAATAGCCCCTTCAGCCATAACTGACTATGGGAATGCGCCCATGAGGTGACACCCCTCAGCTGCTTATTTTCCTGGTGTTCCTTTCAACGTTTTTCTCTCTTCTGCTTGCAGTGATGGCTTCTTTTCACCCAATCTGAGGAGGTGCTGTAGAGAGCACAGCCACTTGGTGTGATAGGCAGCTTCATCCTCCCAGGTTGCTGGATTATGTCCAGTGCCCTAATGTCTCTTATTGTACACGGCTGCGGTCACCCAACTGTTCTTTTGCCATCTGCCAGTTGTCCGTAGAAGGTATCTTTCAGGATGTGACCATCTTTAATGTGGTGGACATGGCCAAGCCAGCATAATCTGTGGTGTCTAAGCAGTGTATACATGCTCTGAAGGCCAGCACATGACAGAACCTCGACATCTGTCACTTTGTCCTTCCATGAAATACCGAGGATATGACATAGACACCGCAGATGGAAGGTATTGAGTATTATTTCTTGCTTAGCATAGGTTGTCCATGTTTCTTGCCATATAGACATGTGTGATATTTAAAAAAACACTAAATAAAGATTTTGCTTTGCAGTTGATCATGTTTTATTAGTTATTTTATTTGTTGGAATACCAGTACAAACTTTATTTGTTGTTTTATTTGTTGGAGAATACAAGCTTTACTTATTTTATTTACTATCAGTTAACACAATTACTATTCTCTGCACCCCTTTTGGGTCCCAGCAACACACGGGCCAAAACAGTTGATACAATAATGATTAAAAACTGCAGCACCTTTACCTGAAAGCCCTTGCAAGTCCAAAGTCTGCCAGTTTTAGTTTTCCAGTTTTGGTGATGAGAATGTTTGCTGCCTTCATGTCCCGGTGAAGAATCTTGTTGCTGGAAAATGGAAGAAATACAAAGCAATAACAGAATAATTCCTCCAGCAATGCCACAGAGCCAAGAACAAAATCTGATCTGTCAGAATCTTATTTTTACTTACAAAATCTGCCAGATTTTGATCAGATAAGCCATGAGATGATCTCTCTCTCTCACACATACACATATTGTTGCAGATCATTTTATAGCTGTGGAGTACCTATGCTTTACAGGGAGCACATGCACATGTGTGCACACACACACATATATATGTAGTAAGTAAAATATTTGCTTGATCGTTGTATGTATAGATTTACATATAGCATGTCTCACTATTTCATAGTATTGTATTTGAAATACTACTATTATATATGACAGATTACACTAGTCAACAACCAAAATGTACCAGAAATGAAAATAGCTGATCTTAACTAATTTTGGTGTGCTGAAAACGAAAATGACATTAAAAAATGTTGATTGGCTCTAGTTTTCAAGATATATGCTACTAGTTTATTTAATTACGGTATATGACGCAACTGTTGTGGGCGATTGCTTAATTTTTTCTAATGACCAATAAAAATGTAACCAGAAGTTGATGCTGCAATCCTACCTATGATTACATCACCTTTGTGTATAAATATCTTATCTCTGATAAAATTTTGCCATTCCAAACAGTGCTAATAATTTCTGTTATATATGTGGTGAGGTGACATTTCTATCACAAAAACGAAATATAACTAAAGTGATTAAGAAGGCATACAGTTTGAATTTTGGCTGCAGAATAGGAGATCAAGATAAGAGCTGGACGCCACACATATGCTGCAATACGTGTACAGCACATCTTAAACTGTGGTTGACTGGCAAAAGGCAAGCTATGCCTTTTGCAGTCCCAATGATTTGGAGAGAGCCCACTGATCATCTCAACAACTGTTACTTTTGCATGGTCCCTCCAATTGGGAAAGGCATATCAAAGAAGAAAAAATGGACTCTGGAATATCCAAACATCCCCTCTGCAATACGTCCGGTACCACATGGCGATGACCTACTAGTTCCCAAAGTGCCAGAATCATTTTCAGCTGCTTCCACTGATGAAGAAGAGGACATTGGTGGTCCTGAACCATCAACCTCAAGCGACCCAGATTTTGAGCAAACTACATCCACTAAACCACACTTAATAACCCAAGGTGAACTGAATGATCTTGTAAGAGATCTGAATTTACCGAAGAACAAGGCAGAGCTTTTGGGTTCCAGATTGCAACAGTGGAATCTCCTGGCAGAAGATGTTACAATTTCTGTGGATAGGAACCGCCAGAAGCCGCTTATTACATTCTTTTTCAAAGAGGGTGACCTTTCTGCGTGCCACAACATTTCTGGTTTAATGACAGCCCTCAAAATCAATTACATACCGGAAGAGTGGAGGCTTTTCATTGATTCATCCAAGACGAGTCTTAAAGCTGTTTTGTTGAATAATGTTAATGTGTTACCGTCAATTCCAGTTGGTCACGCAGTTCATATGAAAGAAACTTATGAAAACATTAAGCAGCTTTTGAAGTGTATAAACTACGATCATCATCATTGGTCACTTTGCGGTGACTTAAAAGTGGTCGCTCTTTTGCTTGGACTACAGGGTGGATACACCAAGTACTGTTGCTTTCTCTGTGAGTGGGATAGCCGTGCACGAAGTGACCATTACATCAGAAGACATTGGCCAATCAGGCAGTCATTGCAGCCTGGCAGTAAGAACGTTGAGAACCCAGCACTTGTCGACACCAGCAAGATTTTGTTGCCACCCTTGCACATTAAGCTGGGTCTCATGAAAAACTTTGTCAAGGCAATGGAGAAAACAGATGAGGCTTTCAAATACCTCATCAGAAAATTTCCAAGACTGAGTGAAGCTAAAATAAGAGAGGGAGTATTTGTTGGTCCACAAATTCGAAAACTTCTTCATGATGACGAGTTTCTTTGCGTGTTGCATGGCAAGGAAAAAGCAGCATGGCTAGCATTTAAGTCAGTGGTGGACAATTTTCTTGGAAACAACAGATCTGATAATTACAATGAAATTGTAGAAAATCTCCTTCTGAAGTATAAGAGTCTTGGCTGCAACATGTCTTTGAAAATTCATTTTCTGGATTCTCATCTGGATTTCTTTACGTCAAACTGTGGAGCGGTCAGTGATGAGCATGGTGAACGATTTCACCAGGACATTGCTGCTATGGAGACAAGGTATCAAGGCAATTGGAGCCCTTCAATGCTTGCCAATTACTGTTGGACTGTGACAAGAGACACCTCATCGATTGACTACAAGAAGCAAGCAAAAAGAGCTCGAACAGCGACTGAATAATGACGGAATTGGTTCAAATGTGCCTTTTTAAAACATGATATGTGAACTTTAAATAATGTTTTTATTTTTTCTATCATTTTATGTTGAAATATCAATTAATTGAGTATGTAACCACAATTTTTATAATGCTAAAGTAGAAAGACTAGCTGTTCATCCCAGAGAATTAAACAAGCATACATTATTTGTATAACTGTAATGTAAATTCATCATTTAAAAAAAAACCAGAGCCAATTGGTGAATTTCATTATGATATTTGAAATCAGCATGTCAAAATCAATAAGAAATGGTATATTTAATTTCTGGTACAAATAACTTTTGAAAATTTGTTGACTAGTGTTATAAAGCATTCATTTGTTCTTTACTGCTGTAAGTGTTAGTGATGAATTAGACTGTGTGACTAGGCATTTAATACAAGTCCAGAGGTTTTACTCCTAATACTCTGTCCTCCTCTCTGGTTAGAGGACTCACTGACAGAGGCATTACCATGGGGCATCAAAGATGCACCTCAAATGCATATAAGAGTAGTTAAGAACAGGATTATTCAACAATACAGATATTTATTTTCAAAGCAGGGGCACTGATGATGAAACCTGTTGGGGCCCTCCCATGACCTGTCAATTGGGGACCCCTTCCCCTTACAATTGTTTACAGGCATTACAAACACAGAGCAGGGTGTGTGGGTGTCTTGTCTACATCACTGATTCCAACCAATAAGAGATGAGTCATGTAGTAGAACTATGGGAAAAACTGAAATGAAGCTCTTACTGACAACAGCATCTCAACATTATTGTTAAAATTACTCATTACAGAATACAGTATTCCACCAAGTTTTGTTTACACGTAAATGTTGTACAGATACATTTTTTTTTCCACATGCAAATATTGAAAAAATCACATTTTGTCTACATGTGGATGTTGTACAAATCAACATTAATCTACATGTGAATATTATACAGATCATGTACAGATCACATTTTGCCTACATGTAAATGGATAGATCATGTTCAATTTAACTGTGAACGTTGTACAATTCCTATTGTGTCTACATGTGAATGTTGTACTGATCATGTTTCATCTACATGTGAATGTTGTGCAGATCATGTTTTGTCTGTATGTGATTGTTGTAAAGATCACATTTCATTCATTCATAACACTCTATTCCCAAAGGAGCATAGGCCTTCAACAAACACATGCCAAGTCCTCATGTCACGTGCCATCATCAAGTTCTTTCCACGTTCTCCTCATTATTTTCACCTCTGTTTCCAGCTCCCTTCTGCATGTGCTTCTTGGTCTACCTCTGCCTCTCTTGCCCTGGGGATTCCAGAACAAGGACTGCCATTTAATGCTATCAACAGGTTTCCTCAGCATATGTCCTATCCATCACCATCGTCGTCTTCTCATCTCTTGTTCCACTGGCACTTGTCTAGTTCTTGTCATCAGTTCCACGTTGGTAACCTTGTCATACCATTTTAATCTTTCTATTCTAAGCAAGCACCCATTTATGAAAGTCTGTAGCTTTTTGGTTGTTGTCTTTGTTGTTCTCAATGTTTCAGAGCCATATAATAGTACTGACTTCACATTTGAGTTGAAGATTCTTTTTTTCGTGTTGGATCCGATTTCTCTTGATCTCCATATATTTCCCAATGCAATGAAAGCTCCTCTTGCTTTTTGTATTCTTATTTTGATATCACTGTCTGTCCCTCCAACTTTGTCTATATTACTGCCATATGTGTATGATTCTACTGCTTGTGGTGGTGTTTCTTCAAGTTAAACCCAGTTATCATTACCTGCAATTATTCTCATTATTTGTGTCTTTTCTCTGTGTATTTTCAGACCCAGTTGCTGTGACCTCTCATCGAGTGTTTTCAATTTGTCCTGCATCTGATTACGATTATGGGACAGAAGAGCCAAGTCATCAGCAAAATCCAGATCATCCAACTGCTTAGTCAGAGTCCACTGGATTCCTTTTCTGTTGTGTGTTGTCGATGTTCTCATAACCCAGTCTATTGCTAGTAAGAAAAGAAATGGAGACAAGAGGCATCCCTGTCGCACTCCTGTTCTTATACCAAACGGTTCTGTAAGCTGTCCTTCATGAAGAACTCTGCATGTCATGTCTTCATATCTTTTCGTCATTAAATTAATGATCTTCAGGGGAACTCCATAATGCCTCATCAATTTCCAAAGTGATTCTCTGTCCACACTGTCAAATGCCTTTTCGTAGTCCGCAAATCCGATGTATAGTGGTGAATTCCATTCCAGACTTTGTTCAACTATTATTCTCAAAGTGGCTATCTGGTCTGTACAGGATCTATTTTGTCGAAAACCTGCTTGTTTATCTCTTAGTTTCTTGTCTATGGACTCTTATAATCTCTCGAGGATAATCCTGTTTAATACTTTTCCTGGCACTGGTAGTTACAGTATTCCTCTATAATTTGTGCACTCTTGTAAATTTCCCTTCTTAGGCAACTTAACCAGATATCCTTCCTTCCATTCTGCTGGTATCTCTTCCTTTTCCCAGACTTTACCAAGTAATTTATATAACATCTCTGTAGCCATGTCGATATCTGCTTTGATGGCCTCTGCTGGAATGCCATCATGTACAGACGCTTTTCCATCTCTTAGAAGCTTTATGGCTTTCTTTATTTCTTCCTTCGTTGGTCTTTCACAGTTAATTTGTAGCTCTTCTTCTGCTGGCTGGATGTCAGGGGGGTTTTGTGGAGCTGGTCTATTGAGGTTCTCAAAATATTCTGTCCACCTCTTCATTTGCTCTTGTATATTACTGAGCAGTTTCCCATTCTTGTCTTTTATGAGGCAACTTGTTTGTTTGTATTTCCCTGTTAGCTTCTTTGTGCTGCTATACAGTTCTCTCATATTTCCTTTGTCTGCAGCATCTTCTGCCTCTCTTGCCAACTCCTCAATATACTTCCTCTTGTCTCTTTTGATACTTCTTTGTTTGCTTCTTTGTACACTTCTTGAGCCTTGACTTTGGAACTTCTGGTTCTGCTTGTGTTTAAATCTGCTTTCTTGTTTTTACTGTCTTTTATCTTAATGATGGTTTCTGTTGTTATCCATGCTTTTTGTTGTCGTTCCCTTTTCCCCAGTATTTCTTCACGTCTCATTCCATACCGCTTTGATTTGCTGCCAATAGTCGTCTGTATTCTCTACATCTTCCAGCTGTTGGAGCACTTGGAATTTGTTGGATATTGTGACCACAAATTTGTCTCTTGTTTCTTGATTTCTTAGATGTCCTACATTAAATTGTTGTCTATAACACTGGCTAACAACAACAAAAAAATTTTTTTTCTTTCTCTAACATTTCTATGTTTTTTCTGGTCAATTTTAATGCGCTGCTTTTAAATCTGCAAACCGTTTTTCTCTATCAGGTCGGGATCTCTAGAAATACGCAATTGAAGTTTTTTAACAACGCATACAGTATTACAACATCATTCGTACAAGAAGTATAACAGTTATGTAGGCTTGAATTTCTTTGCAATCGACTTTCGTCGGTGAATGGCATGTGGTACATCGTGATGAAGTATCCAACAATAATCGGCAAGCAAGGTCACACTCCACCATCCTTGATAACGTGACTCCATTACGGCGATATCTTGATGGAATCGTTCTCCATGTTCATCGCTGACTTCGCCAAGGTTGTCAGGGGAAAAGTCAAGATGCGAATCGAGCAAATGGATTTTGAGGGACATGTTACAGCCCATAATTCTGTATGCATCTATGCACTGCTTAACAATATGCACATAGTCGACAGATTTGTGATTTCCCAAAATGTTATCGACGATCGATTTGAATGCCATCCATGCGCGAAGTTCACTACCATGTAACAAGTTCTCGAATTGTTTAGTCTGCAATAACTTTCCTAATCTGAGGTCCTACAAAGATACCTTCCTTTATCTTTGCATCGCTAACTTGCGGAAACTTTTCTCGAAGATAAGTGAAAGCTTTGCTCGTTTTATCTAACGCTTTTACGAAATTCTTCATGAGCCCCAACTTTATATGTAACGGTGGTATAATGATGCTGTCTTTGTTAACTAATGGCTCGTGTATTACATTTTTATGCCTGAGCTGCATACAATCCCTGATAGGCCACACCTTTCTTGCATAATGTTCCTGTCTGTTGCAGCTGTCCCATTCACATAGGAAGCAACAAAATTTAGTATACCGTCTGCATGCCCGTGAGAATTGCAATGACCTTTAGGTCTCACAAATCCGCCATTGGTAGTCATTGTACTTTATTTTTGCCAAAAGTAAAGACATATTGTCATAAGTTTCTTTCATATGAACAGAGTAGGTGACTGGAATTGATGAAAATAAATTTCCATTATGCAATAACATGGCTTTTAGACTAGTCTTGGAAGAGTCGATGAAAAGTCGCCATTCGTTGACTATGTGCTCATGACCGAGGGGCACCATTAGACCGTTTACATCTTTGCAATAGCAAATGTCATCATCCATCTCAAAGTATTGAACAAGTTCTCTGTGTCTATGACGAAATTTAGATATCGGAGTATTGGGCGCTAAAAGATTCCATTCTTTGAGTCGCGAACCGAGTAATTCCACTTGTCCTTTGGTAAGAGCGAGATCACGTATTAGATCTGAAAGTTCTGAATGGTTAATTAAGTGAACACCATCATTCACCGGTATATAATCCGAGTCAGAATTAGTTTCTAAAGCAGGTAAACTATCACTTTCTGATGGTTCATTCACATCCAGCAGATACTGTTCTGGTGGAACTGGGATCGGACACGTGATTGGATCATGAGGCAATGGTTTTGAAACCGATTCAATATTTGGATAAACCACAGACTTTCTAGTTTTAAAAGTGAAACCATGGATATTTGTCAAGCAGAAGTAACAATCAGTAGCGTGATTTGTCGGTTCACGCCATATTACTGGCACTCCAAAAGGCATCGACTTATGCTTAGGCAATTTTCGTAACCAACCTGCCAATGTATTTGCACAAGTCGAACAAACTGCATTTGGCTTCCAAGATTTATTTGCATCATCAACTTTCGAATCGAAATAAAGTTCATATGCTTTCTTTAGTAATGGTGTAAAGTTTTTCTGGTGAACATGATCGGTAACATATCCGCACACGTAAGAGAACAGATCAGCCGAATTTCTACAACTTCTAGAAGCCATATTTCGCTCAGAATTATTTCAAAATACAGTAACTATTTGAAAAATAGCGTAACATATGTCATGCATCTTTTAGCAGTATAATAAGTAGAATTATTTTGCATTTTATTAATTTTTAATAAGTTATATAGTAAAAATGAAACGGAGCAAATAACGGTTTCCCAAAAATATATTTATTCACAAATATCTTAAGAACCCGATGTGATAGAGATAAACGGATTTCAGATTTGACATCAGCGCAAGAAACTGACCTAAGAACACTTATTCTTATATAAGAAAGAAAAATGTTGTTTGTCAGTGTAATTTTGCATTGTTGCATATCTCTTGAGTTTCATTTTTACTTTGGCTATCAGAAGGTGGTGATCTGATGCCACATCTGCTCCTCTATATACCTTTACATCCTGCAATGATGATCTAAACTTCTTATTTATGCATATATGAACAATCTGATTTTCTGTTCTATGGTCTGGTGATATCCATGTTGCCTTGTGTATTCTCTTATTTTTAATGTGAATGTTGTACAGATACATTTTTTTCAACATGCAAATATTGTACAAATCATATTTTGTCTACATGTGGATGTTGTACAAATCACCATTAATCTACATGTGAATATTATACAGACCATGTACAGATCACATTTTGCCTACATGTAAATGGATCGATCATGTTGAGTTTAAATGTGAACGTTGTACAAATCCTATTGTGTCTACATGTGAATGTTGTACTGACCACATTTCATCTACACATTTGATCTACATGTAAATGAACAGATCGCAGTTTTTTTTTCCTACATGTGAATACTGTACAAATCCCGCTTTGTCTACATGTGAATACTGTACAGATCCCACTGTCTACATCTGAATGCTACACAGAATATTTTACAACCAACCTGTGAATGTAGTAGAGGCCATTTAACAGCTGCTGCATGACTTTCTTAATCTCAGCAAGACTGAACTTGACTTGAGGGTTGCTGAGCAATCCAGCAAGATCATGCTCACAGAATTCAAAGACCAGGTAGACAGTTGACTTGAAACGGTTGTATGGAGTTGCTAAAGTAAGATATGAATATATATATAAACTGAAATGTTATATGGAGTTGTTGTGGTAATATCAATGTAAGAAAATAGAGCAGAGAAAGAAGGGAGAGAAGTCATCAAGGAAAAATATAACAAAGACTGTTCATGGCAAAAATTTGTTAAGATATGTTGGATAAAGACAGTGCACATAGCAAAGATCCTTTAAGATTTACAGAATAAAGACAGTGCACATAGCAAAGATTCTCAAAGGTTCACAGACCAAAGACTGTGTTCATAGGAAAGATCCTTTAAGATTTACAAAATAATGATTGCGTTTATAGCAAAAATTCATAAAGATTCATAAGATAACTATTTTGTGTTCACAGCACAGATCCTTTAACTCTTTCAGTCCCAAGCAAAAAAGTGGGTTTGGCCCAAGCAAAAATGGCCACCCCAGTGCGCTTTTATTGTTGTTGTTTGGAAATAATTTTTTAAAATGTTCATATGCATAAATAACTTTGTTGTTGTATATGAAACTGAAGGTAATTGGATGTACTTTACTCTTGTGCTACAAGTATAAAAGCTTTCATTGAAAAATGATTAGTTATCCAAGGTAAAATGGAGGATATGCGCTTAAAAAAAAGTAAAATGGAGGATATGCGCTTAAAAAAATCGCTTTAAAAATCTAAAATAAATATCTCAAAACAGAAACACGTTCACTCTTAAACATGTGCGGTATGTAAAAGAATGTACTTGCAGTCGGAAATGACTTTGTGGGTAGTTATAATTAGAAACAGTCCCAAACAGAGGCACACATACTAAAGGCTTTTTAAAGTCGATTGGGCCAAGAGCGTCTAACCCCTGAGCCTTTATAAAGTCGATTGGGACTTAAAGAGTTAACTCATTCTCTCCCAGGCTGTTTTTGGGTTTTACCCAGGCCCCAAAATGGATGCAATTTTTTCAGACAGGTGAAGTTTTAAAAACAGACAGTGGACAAATACATAAGTTCAGTAGGTAAATATGTTATACATTTAAATGTGTGAAATTGATAGGAGAATCTTATGAATTGCTTCATATAATTAATTGATATGAATAGGTGTGAGTTATGTCTTGTGAAGTGTAGACTTGATTAAAAAAGTGTTTAACAAATTTTTTAAAATTGTATACTTAAACTTAAATATTTCAGCTCTCAATTAATGTATGGCAATAAAATTATCAGAATGTCAGTGCACATTTAGTTTGAAACATATCTAGAAACTTTTATTACTATCACTTCATAGGTGTAATTTTTATGATTTTTTTCTCAAAACCGCATATGTTTGTAAAAACAACCACTCAAAATGTGTGCAATTTTTCTCTTCAGGTTATATTTTTTCTTCTTCTTCCTCGTTCGCCCTGAAAAGGACGGTGGTTGCGTTGTGTCTGTTTACGCCTAAGCTGTGATATCTGCACCTTTCGATCAACACATCCGACTTCAGCACGGCATTTTTTAGGGACCGGGTTTGCCTTCCCATTGCGATCCACACTCGCTCAGCCAGACTGCACTGCTGCAGACTGTTTCCAGGACTACCACGTGGAGGTGGAGCGCGGTCTTGACCAGCTCTGGTTCACTGGTCCTGATGCAAGCAGTACAGCTATGGGTCGCTGACTGCTTTCACTATTGCTGCATCTTGGGGTCCCAGGTTATATTTAAAAATCAGGCAGTAGATACACATTTTATTTAACTAGGTGTTGATGTTATACAAATTAATTGGGAAATTGACTGAAGAATCTTGTGAAATGCTGTAAATAATAATTTGATGTAGGAAAAGTGTCTGTCATTGTTACTGTTGAAATTCGTTACAAGCTGTTCTGTTATAGGTTTCTGTTATTGTTGATTGTTTGTGGTGGGTGTTGTTGGTGAGTACCCCTGACAAGGTTGATGTCAGTAAGGTCGGGCTTACTGTAGTGGCCGACAGTTGTATAATTTATATGAGCGAATGTCATGAAATCTTTAGGTTGGTCTATATTCTGTTATCACCCACACAACAGTAACTTAAGGTCAGGAAATCCACTAATGGGTAAGAAGAATAAGGTTTTTCCAACGCATACACCATTTATTGATCACAGCAACATTGTCATCATGGACAGTACATTGTCACAAGTTATAAAATGAATCAGATCGCATGAATAGTGAATCAAGGAACAGTCAATTGTTGAAAACATTACAATGGCAAACATGTGCTAATAATCCATAATGACTTCACTTGTTGAAAACGTTACAATGGCAAACATGTGGTAATAATCCAGAATGAATCTGATCACATGAACAGCGATTCATCATACATTGAAATAGCAAAAAAAAATCCATAGGGAATTGGTTGCGTAAATAGCAATTTCGTCATAAATAGTCATAGCCGATATAATCCATGGCATTTGAATAATCTATTGAATCTCTTCCCTTAAATAACACTCTGGACACACTAACGAGACTATCCCCGTCTTGAAGCTCTGCCAGAAACCTAATGACCGAGATTATTCTTTCTCAGTACAACTCAGTAAATCTTCACTCAAGCGCGAACTAACAGCTTGAGATGTGAGCTCAGCTCGCCCGTATCTCTCCCCAAACTACTCAGAACATTTGAACACTTTCTTTATTTTTTAAAAACTAACACATACTCAGTTGAGGTATGTTCTAGCAACCCAAATAAAAAATCATCTTATAACTTTAAACGTGCTTACTAGCGTAGGGTGGCCAGACGTCCGGATTTGCCCGGCTTTTCGCGCCCAAACTGAGCGTCCGGCCAGATTTTTTTTAAAATGTTGAAATATCCGGCTTTTATGTGATAGGTAAATTACTCACGTGAAAGACACCATTTTGAAAAATCTTTACTGGAATCCGATTTCTAAGTACAGAAATTCTGCCAGAATTAAGAATTTTTATCTCCGCAAAATCGACGGATCACGCAAATTGCCAACAACACTACCGTAAGGTGTCATGTTGTTCGATAGTTTATAATAGATTACTATCATATTTTAACCCAGGTTAAACGATGTTTATGTTTATTGGCATTTGTTAGGGGAAAATATAACAGACAAAACGGCATGAATAAGAACTTGGGGCTGGATTTAGTCAATTAAAACTTCGTTGTCTATTGCAAATTACAAATAATATTATAAATGAACTGAAAAAAAAATTTCAGTGCTTTTCCAGTGGTCGACAAGAGTATGAAGCAGAATGTCTTGTATGCAGAGGCGGCACATTTGTATCAGTAGCAAATAAAGGTGCATCTGATTTTGAAAAAAAAACATATAGAAACAGAAAAGCACAAGAAAGCTCTTGCGTCTGAATGTTTGCAATCAAAACTGACATTTTTTACTAAAGAAATAAGCGAGGAAAGGTTTGAAGTATCCGCGGCTGAGGGTGCTTTTGCTTTTCATACTGTAAAACATCACAACTCTGTCAGATCAATGGATTGTACTTCAGTGTTACTCAAGAATGCTTTCCACGATTCAGACATTGCCAGCAAATTCTCATGTGCCAAAACAAAAACAGCTGCTATTATCATTTCTGTGATTGCACAGCATTCTACTGAAGCAGCTTTGGAAGCACTGAAGGAAAGCAGCATTCCATACTATGGAGTTTCCACTGATGGAAGCAATCACGAACTCCGCCTATGCCGGTCCCAAGCCCAGATGAAAAAGGAGGAGGGCGGCCTGCATGGAGGCCGTAAGGAGGTAGCCCCTCCACCATGCATAGGCACAACAGGCCAATCACCTGTTTGCTTTAAATCACGATTACGAGCAACACAAGAGAGAAAACCGGACTGATTCTAAAGGCGACGAACTGGAACGGACTACGACTTATGGAACATGGAACACAAGAAGTATAAATGGGAAGGAAGAGGAGCTGGTGGAAGAGATGAGAAAAGCAAAACTAGAAATCCTGGCTATAACGGAAACAAAGAAAAAAGGACAAGGAGTCATGGATCTCGATGGCAACACGCTGCTCTACAGTGGTGTACCCATATCCAAAAGAGCTAAAGGGGGCGTGGGTTGCATTGTGGCCCAAAATCAAAAAGATAGTAACAAGGGGTGGAACTTTGTCTCAGAGCGCATTAAGGTTGTAAAACTAAAAGAAGGAGAAACCATAGTCAACCTGGTCATAGTGTATGGGCCAAATGAGGATGAGAGAGCAGAGGTCAAGGAGGAATTCTTCGAGCTGCTTCAAAGGACAGTGGATGACTGCCTAGATGAAGTTATCATGCTCGGAGATTTTAATGCCAGAGTTGGAAATGACCATGCTAGATGGGGTGGAGTTATTGGAAGATATGGAGAAGATACTCTCAATGACAATGGAAAGCGACTCCTTAGATTCTGCAGTGAGCAGAATCTGATCATTACAAACACAAAGTTCCCCCATAAGCGCATACATGCATACACTAGATGTGAACCAACAAAGAATGAGAAGTCAGTGATTGACTATGCCATTGTTCGGAGAAGCTCATTCAAATATGTCCAAGATGCAAGAGTCTGGAGGGGGCCAGAGATTGGAAGTGATCACTACCTGCTAACAATCAAACGAACAACTGAAAGAGTTGCTCAG
Organism: Oreohelix idahoensis; assembly: GCA_024509875.1. Classification (NCBI taxonomy): domain Eukaryota; kingdom Metazoa; phylum Mollusca; class Gastropoda; order Stylommatophora; family Oreohelicidae; genus Oreohelix; species Oreohelix idahoensis. Next base: position 96,230 of record JAMPIV010021823.1, on the reverse strand, counting down.
CCTAGGAACTGCTCAACATCATGCAAGAAACCAAGTAAACGAGCAGGAGAAATGAGCATTAGGACCTACAAGCTGAGAGAGCCAGAAATTAAGATCAGATATCAGGGGCTTATTGCTGCAGCGGTGAGCAACACAGAAAAACGACCTGATGACTTGGAAACCCTCTGGATTAAATTCAAGGATATCATAAAGACAGCTGTTGCAGAAGCATGCGGTGAAGTCCGACTTGGGAACCAGAGAAAGAGGACACCTTGGTGGACAGAGGAAGTCAAAGAGAAAATAAGAGAGAAGAAAATGGCATGGAAACAATACTTAGGAGCTAAAAACACAACAGGACAAATGGAAAAATATAGAGAATATGTGACACTCAGAACAGAAGTAAAGAACAAAGTGCTAGCAGCAAAACAGAAGTCCCGGGAAGAATTTGGAGAAAAGCTAGAAAAAGATGCACAAGAAAACCAGAAATTGTTCTATAAGACCCTAAAGAACATGAGGAAGGAAAAACAATGCCCTCTCAAATTTATAAAGGACAAGCAAGGCAAATTGCTTACTGCCCCGAAGGAAGTAATGGAAAGATGGAAAGAATATTTCTCAGAACTCCTTGATGGTGAGCAAGGTCAAGCATCAGAAACGATAACCACTAGCACAGAAGATGAAACAAATGGTGAGGAAGATGACATAAAGATGGAAGAACTGAAGCCAGCACTGGAGAAAATCAAGATGGGCAAAGCAGCAGGGCATGATGGTATAACACCAGAAATGGTTAAGTACATGGGAGCATCAGGCGACCTGTTACTCTTAAGGGTCCTACAGGCAGCATGGTGCAACAAGACCATACCAAAGGATTGGGAGATTGCCATCATAACACCAATTTTCAAAAAGGGTGACAATCGACAGTGTGGAAACCATAGAGGCATATCCCTTCTCAGTATCCCTGGTAAAATCTACTCTAGAATCCTAGAGCAGAGACTCCGACGCCTAGCTGAGCCACAATTGGATGAGGTCCAGTGTGGATTCCGAGCAAATCGAAGTACTCAAGACCTAATCTTCACACTCAGACAGCTGAGTGAAAAGGCCCTTGAGTATAAGAGTGAGATCCATCTTTGTTTCAAAGATCTGGAAAAGGCGTTTGACAGGGTCCCTTGGAGCAAACTTTGGGACTGTTTGGCAAGGAAGAATATTCCAGCACCTCTGATTCATCCTATACAGAGCTTCTACAAGTCTTGCAGAAATTATGTGAGGACAGCAAACCATAAGTCAGAAGAGTTCAGGACCACCACTGGTGTAAGACAAGGTGATATCCTATCACCTTACCTCTTCATACTCCTTATGGACGATGTAATCAAGGCATGTAAGGAGAGAACAAGAAAGTATTCAGTGGGGTACTGGAAGATGACTTCTTCTTTCGTCCTTAGCCAAAGACTGACCAAGCAGTCAGTGGCCATTCCGCCTTGCGGCATCTTAGGGCAACAAGAAATTATCCGTTGTTCCGTTACGCCTAAAGGCGTTTATTGGTACAACAGAATATTAATTGTTGTTTCCGTAATCAATGTGACAAGCAAGCGGTTAATCAATCCGCTGTGTCTGGAAGATGAGACAGGTCTATATTTCAGAGCTGGCATTTGCTGATGATGTTGCCCTGATTGCTAAATCAGAGGTACATCTCCAATCCAACCTGCAAGTCTGGAAGAAAGAGCTGGAGAAGAGAGGGATGGTCATAAGCAGCTCTAAAACAAAATCCATGGTGATACCTAAGAAGAAAGAAGACATCAGATTAAGCTGGGAGAACAGGTCCTGGAGCAGGTCGACCACTTTAAATACCTCGGAGCTATTATAGACCGAAAGGGAGGCATCAAAGAAGAGTTGGCCACTCGAAAAGCAGCAGCTGGGAGACTTTTTCAGGCCATAAATCGAGGATTCCTCAGCAAGAGAGAGGTTGGTAAGAAAACGAAGATGGCTGTATACCGCTCCACCTATGTCCCAGTCTTGACATATGGATGCGAGTCACGGGCAATGACTACAACCCATAAAAGCCAGATCCAAACCTCAGAAATGAGGTATCTGAGGAAGGTGGTTGAAGTAACAAGAAGAGACATGGTACGCAACCAGACGATACGTCAAGGCCTAAAATGCCACCCCTTTCAGGCCCAAGTAGAACAGTCCCAACTAAGATGGTTTGGCCATGTCTGCAGAATGGGAGAAGATCGGCTACCACGACAAGCATGGGAAACAAAGAGCCAAGGATCCAGACCCCGAGGACGACCCAGAGTCCGCTGGGAGGACAACATTAGACAATCTTTGAAGGACCGAGGACTAGAATGGAACCAGGCCAGGAGGAAGACAGCCGATAGGATAGTCTGGCGCTCTCTCTTCCAAACCTCTACACCTCACGGTAGAAGGGGAACGACTAAGTAAGGAAGCAATCACGGCTCTGTCAAAATATTTCCAATAATCATTCAGTATTTTGACTGGAAAGTTGGTGGTCTACAGTCTAAGTTAATTGAGTTGCAGAATACACAAAATAAGACTGCAGAAACAATTTCAAAATATGTAACAGACACCATGATAAAATATGACCTCTTGGAGAAGTGTGTTGCATTTACTGGGGATAACTGTAACACAATGTTTGGTGGAACTGGGCGAAATGCAGAGGGTAGCAATGTGTTTGCAAAAATAAAGACTGTTACAGACGAAAAATTTATTTGGTGTAGGCTGTCTAGCACATGTTTTGAACAACTGCATTCACAACGCTGTTGAAAAACTTGACATTGATATTGAAAATATTCTTAATAAGGTTGACCAATATTTTCATATTCATACACTTCGAACGGAGGAGTTGAAGGAATTTTGTGGACAACTCTTCAACCAAGGCAGAACAAGGTGGCTATCATTATTCCCATGTGTTGCAAGAATGATCCAGATGTTTCCAGAACTGAAGGCTTTTTTCAGTCACAAGACAATCCACCTACAGTCATCAAAAAGTTTTTTTAACAAAACTTGGCAGAGGTGTATCTGTGATTGGACCATTCACTTATGAGTATTTTTCAGTGCCATATTGAACAGATTGAAAGAGAAAGCAACTCAATTGTTGAGGTTTGCAACAGTTTAAACGCAGTGAAAGACATTCTTACTGAACGTCTAGGTCAAGAATTTGTGCCTCTTAAACTTAAGTCAGAAATTGCACAGAAACGTAGAGTGGGGCTTCATCATTTGTGTGACAGTTTTCATAAAGATGTGAAGCTCCTTTATTCCAGTTGTATTGAATATTTAGACAAATGGACAAAGCCATTAGAAGATTTTGCAATTTTTTCCTGGATGACCTTGCATGAAGTACCTGTGTGGAAAGATGTGGAAGCCTCATTGCAATATCTAAATGATAAAGGCATTCACATTGATGACACACATTGCTTCGACCAACTGAACAATTTAAAAAAACGTGTGGAAAGTCATATCAGTCACGAAGAATTCAGTCAGCTACTGGCTCATCAGAAATGGACTAAATATTTTGAAAAATTGAGAAATGTTGAACTGCATTCAGAATTCTTAAGACTTGCACAATTTATTTTTGCAATTCCTGGGCACAACGCCAATGTTGAGAGACTTTTTTCACTTATGCAGGGTCTATGGACAAAAGATAGGAACATGTTGAGTGTATATTCCATTAAAGGCACTCTACTTGTGCAGTACAATTTCACGGAGCTTTCGTGCATATTTAAAACGTAGCCCAACTTTGTTGAAGAAGATTTTATCATCAGAAAAATATAAAAAGGCACAAAATCAATGTGATTTCATTAGCTTATTGTTTGAATGTAAAAAAAATATGTTTCAGCGTCTTGTAGTTATTGAACAAAGGTGTCCTATTTTTCGTGATACTTTTTACAAATTGTGTCCTCCCTTGTAGAACCAAAAATTGGCATTTGTCCTCCTTTTTGTGTTGAATAATATGGCCACCCTATACTAGCGTGTCTATAAAAAAATCAGACCCGTACATAAAAATCCCTAACACTTAACTCCCACTCGAAAACATGACTTAACAGTCATGTTATGTGAAGTGGAGACCTGATAAAAAATAACTGGAAAAAAAGATAAATAAAACTGTGTACTTACATATGTCAGCTCCAGTTTAATCCATAGCAGAAAAATCTCAGAATATCAGTGCACATCCATTTTGAAACACAACACATTTTACCACAATCACTTCAAATATATAATTTATATGATTGTTTTCCTACACCACATATTTCTGAAAAAAACCAAACTACTATGACTAATATTATTTATACCAACTAAATTCTATTTTACATTTCCCAGAAGAATTTGCTACTGTTCAAATGCTTTTATGGTAGTCATAAAAACATTGTGGGTGTAGATGTGGCTGGTCTGGACATCCAGTGCAGTAATAATGAGAGAGCTGATGACGAGCAGGTGTGCTGCAGTGGACACAGTTCTTATCTCTTTTTGCATAACATACAAGATGCCTTGTGTCACACTGGTACTCTGAAGTTGAGGCAGCTTGGGATCTAACAATATTAGTAGCTGCATTTTCTTGGACACTACGTGGACTCAAAACAGCAGAAGTTTCAGTTAGTTGGTGAAGCAGATTTCTTTTGAACTGCAGCAGTGATTGCTTTTCACCTCGATGAAAACAGTATAAAACTGAAGCATTCACCTGCACTATTTCAAGCAGCCAGAAGAAAATTTTTTTCCACCATTTAACAGATTTTCTGTTGTGCACACCGTAATAACCAACTTTTTGATCCAGGAGATCACACCCATTCTTATGGTCTCCACTTTGGCCTGAGAAGATACAAGGAAAACTAATTTCTTGGCCTTTTTGTCTCTAAATGCTGTACACAACACTGTGCTTGTTTGTGTCATATACCATCTGTATTCCAGATAACTGAGGCGCAGAGTCTTCAGCTGTAATGGAAAATTTCTCCGGATAATGTTCAGAGTACCAGTGTAGTATTGCTTCTTCTCCAGTAAGAAGTCAATGAGTTCTCTTGTGGTGTAATACCTGTCAGCAAATAAATGGTGTCCTGTACCCAAAGGCTGTATTAGGGTCTGAAAAATCTTAGCTTGTATCCACTTCAAGGTTCATATGAAGTACCAGAACCAAAATATGTGAACATGTTCACTACATATCCAGTTGCTGAATCATATAAACCAAAGGCTTTTATGTGATATTAGCTTGGTTTACTTGGATTATACTGCTTATATTGCCATCTGCTTTTATACCCTATTACCATTTCATCCAAACTGAGATTTTGGAATGGGTAAAAGGCACTCTGAAATTTTTGCAACAACATGTTCATAAAAGGTTCAATCTTTTCTTTTCCTTGTGAATTTTCATCAGAGGCATGAAGCATTGTATGATATAATGCTTCAAATCTACTTCCTGAAAACATCTGATGAAACCAAGGAGTATAAAATTCTGCAGATGTAGACCAGTAGTCGTGAATGCATGGTCTTTTCTGAATCCCAATATTTATTAGGACAGCAATAAACTTATCAAGTTCATGGCATGTGACTTCGGTCCACTAAGAATACAATGAATATTGTTTCGCAGGGATATTTTGAATACATTTGAGTCTGGTATAATCATTGATGCACTGGCACATGAAATCTTGAACCTCATCTGTAAACAAAACACTGAAACATTTCAATGGGGTTGACAGGTCAAGCCCCTCAGTCACACCTGGTGTTCTCTTTGGACAAAATTGAAATGCATTTTGTGTCATGCCCTCAGCAATTTCTAACCACTCTGGGACATCTTGTGAGGATGCACCTGCCTCTAGACTTGTGGCAGTTCTCGTAGCTTTACTGTTGGTCAGAATGGGGTTTTTACCCCTTCCTTTGCCTTTAGTGACTGAAAGTTTAGCTCTTTTTATACCAGCCCTACCTGATGCATGTTCAATCAGCTGATCGGCATCGCCGTCAGAATAATCACTTTCATGAATATTCTGACAAAGCCTTTACAACGTCTTCATTGGAATCACTAAACCTAACTTCTAAATCAGTGTCGCTAGAGTTATCTTCTGTCCACTGAGAAATAAGTATTTGTGCTTGCTCAGCTGAAAGCCAGTGTTTAGAAGAAGAATCTCGATCCATTTTGTTTGTAAACAAAGGATTAGAAATGGATATAAAACACACAATTTTAGCTCACAAATTTTTTTTTCGCTCACAAATGTGTGCCGGATGTAATGAAATGATTTAAAAACCGGCTAGTTGCCAGGTATTTTATAACTTTCCGTTCAAATTTGACATATATCACCTTGGCGCGAGGTGCATCCTGGTCAAAGTTTAGCTCTTTTTATACCAGCCCTACCTGATGCATGTTCAATCAGTTGATCGGCATCGCCGTCAGAATAATGACTTTCATGAATATTCTGACACAAAGTCTTCATCGGAATCACTAAACCTAACTTCTAAATCAGTGTCGCTTGAGTTATCTTCTGTCTACTGAGAAAAAGCATCATGCTTGCTCAGCTGAAAGCCAGTGTTTAGAAAAAGAATCTCGATACATTTCGTTTGTAAACAAAGGATTAGAAATGGATATAAAACACACAATTTTAGCTTCACATTTTTTTTTGCTCACAAACGTCCATAAACATGTGCCGGATGTAATGAAATGATTTAAAAACTGGATAGTTGCTAGGTATTTTATAACTTTCCATTCAAATTTGACATATATCACATTGGCGCGTCACTGGTCAGATTGGAAGTCCTATCTGGCGCGTGGCGCGCCAGTTTGGACGGAATGAGTTAAGATTCATAAGATAAAATTTGTGTTCATAGTAATGGTCCTTAAGATTTATAGGATAAAGACCATGGTCACAATATAGATGCTGTAAGGTTCATGCAGCAAAGACTGTTCATAGAAAAGATCCTGAAATATTCAGAGAGTAACAACTGCATGCATATCAAAGATCATTTAATATTCACAAAGCAAATACTGTGTTTATAGCAAAGATCTTGTAATATTCACAGCAGAAATATGAAACAAAATATTCCAAGCTGCAATAATAGCACCTGACCCAGTTACCTTTTGCCCGACAAATTTCCAGCAAGTTCACGATGTTATCATTTTTGAGAACCTGTAGAATCTTGATCTCCCTCAGAGCTGTTATTGGGAACTGTGGATATAGCATAATGATAAAGAGCTGTTACTGGATTCAACATTCACAAAGAGCTGTCACTGGATTTAACATTCACAAAGAGCTGTCAGTGGATTCAACATTCACAAAGAGCTGTTATTGGGTTCAACATTCACATAGAGCTGTTATTGGATTCAACATTCACAAAGAGCTGTTATTGGGAACTGTGGATAAAACATTCACTAAGAGCTGTTACTGGGAACTGTGGCTAGAACATTCACAAAGAGCTGCTATAGCAAATGAGAATATAATAGCACAATCCTTTAATGTTTAATAACACAAGTATGAACAATGACAGAGGTTGTAGTTTGCACAATTTACAAGGTAAATATACTGCAAACACTCACCACACACATTTTTAGCTTTCTGTGAATCTAATCTGGATTTCTGTATAATTTTATAGATTTCCTTCCTTGCACACTATCATTCCCAACTTTTGGAAATCTGTCATGTTTATCCTTCGCTGATTCCTTAGATTCTGTATCAGTTCTATCTGCTTAAAGTCTCAATATGTCATTTCTATTATTCTGAGATTCTGTATCATTTATATCCTTTTGATATTCTTTTCTTCTACATTCACTCTCAGACGTCAACTTGTATATATTAAAAGAAAGCAGTAGTCAGCCTGAGGCTGTTTGTATCTTTATACCCTTTTTCCAGGAATAGTACTGGTGATGGCCATCAGTGCTTTCCCTGTTCCTTATATGCTGGGCATCTTTGAAGAAGATGTTCAGCAGTCATGTTATCGATACCACAGTTACACTCATCAGTAGTTCCTATCTTCAGTTTGTTGAACAGACGGCATGTTAATCTGTTGTGGCCTGTGCGAATTTGAATTTGTTCGCTTCTGCTGAGCTGGTAATATGCATCATTTGTTTGATGACCTGGATGTTATGCTTCCAACTTGCTCCTGTATTTGCTCTTCATAACATTCTTTTTAAAATGGCAAACAAACAAAGCAAATACACACGTGCCAGATTAAAAGAAACAAATCAGAAGATCATGAAAAATCTAATTTATTTCACTGATCATTAAAATTATACCTTCAGCTGCTTGCAGAGCAAAAGTCATCAACCACTTAATACCAGGTCTTCCTTTCCTGTGCCATCCAGTCAATATCTCCCCATGTCTTTAGTACCCCTCTCAGATCTGTCTCCAGTTCCAATCTCCATGTGTTTAAATCAAATTTGCAATGTAATTTTTTTAAAGTAACAATTTAATGCTTACTACACTCAAAACAACAATTCAGAGAAAATAAGACCTCATTAATCTTCCAATTTAACTGACTTGAAAAACAAAGTGTACTCACTCCTTCTTTCTCATTCTCCATTAAAACTTTTTTCATAGCAACAACCATCTTTGTTTTCTTGTCTCTAGCCTTGAACACTTCCCTGCAACATAATTTTTTTTACAAAATGTTAAGAAAACAACAAAAAAACATTAATATACAAAATACTGCCTGTATTTGCAGAGAATTCCTGTTTTGCACCAATGCTGCACAATTACACAATTAAAATAACTCTGCGCAATTAAAATATTGTTCAAGATCATACAAGAAAGAATAAAAATTAAAGTAGACAATGAAGTCCATGAACAACAGTTTAGCTTTAGAAGAAACAGCGATACAAGAGAAGCAGTATTTTTTATAAGATTATTAGCAGAATAATATATATAGAAGTCCAATAATGTATTTACATGTGCTTTATTGACTATAAGAAGGTTTTTGATAGAGTTCAACATGAGAAAATAATTGAATGCATCAAACACATAAGTGTTGATGGAAAAGACACAAGAATACTCAGTAACCTTTATTAGGAACAAACTACAACAGTAAGATCTGGCAAGAAATACTCACTATATATAAACATAACAAGAGGTGTGTTCAAGGTTGTGTATTGTCTCCCTGCCTATTTAATATCTACATAGAAAATGTTTTCAGAGGAACTGCCAGGACTGAACATCAGTCGAAGATCAATAAACAACCTTAGATATGTGGATGATACAGTTCTGTTAGCTGAGAGTGAACAGGAGTTGCAAAAGCTAGTGAAGCAAGTAAACAGCACAATATGGATTGGATATTAACATATAGAAAACAAAAACTGTGATATTTAGCAAAGCAGATGATAATACAGCGTAACAGATAGCAATAAATGGGGAAAACTTGTAACAAGCAAATAGCTCAGGACAGGGAGACTTGACATACATTTGTTGATGGCCTATACTCCCTTGGGAGCTGAAATATTAATAATAATAATGATGATGAATTTAATGTTCTTGTTTTAATATGCTCCAATTTTCTGCTACAGAAGTAGTGTCAACAAATAATGTTTCATAATGTACACTACTTCATAGTTCACTCTCAACTAACCACATCTATCTCTCTTATAATGCTAGCAGTCTTGTCTCAGATTTCTCTCGTCACCTACCGTTTCTTCCTCAACTGGGTGTGAGAAGGCAATGCTGCCATTCTGTTCCTCTTGTGGAGCCGACAAATTAGGAGTACGTGCTCCACGATTGTTTTGTCCTCTCCAGTGGACACATATCTGTCTGACCAATTTTCTATTTGTTGTACAGATAGTATCTGAGTCTCCACTGACCAATTTTCTATTTGTTGTACAGATGGTATTTAAGTCTGCACTGACCAATTTTCTATTTGTTGTACAGATGGTATTTGAGTCTGCACTGACCAATTTCCTATTTGTTGCACAGATGGTATTTGAGTCTGCACTGACCAATTTTCTATTTGTTGCACAGATGGTTTTTGAGTCTGCACTGACCAATTTTCTATTTGTTGCACAGATGGTATTTGAGCCTGCAATGACCAATTTTCTATTTGTTGCACAGATGGTATTTGAGCATGCAATGACCAATTTTCTATTTGTTGTACAGATGGTATTTTAGTCTGCACTGACCAATTTCCTATTTGTTGTACAGATGGTATTTGAGTCTGCACTGACCAATTTTCTATTTGTTGTACAGATGGTATTTGAGTCTGCACTGACCAATTTTCTATTTGTTGTACAGATGGTATTTGAGTCTGCACTGACCAATTTTCTATTTGTTGTACAGATGGTATTTGAGTCTGCACTGACCAATTTCCTATTTGTTGCACAGATGGTATTTGAGTCTGCACTGACCAATTTCCTATTTGTTGCACAGATGGTATTTGAGTCTGCACTGACCAATTTCCTATTTGTTGCACAGATGGTATTTGAGTCTGCACTGACCAATTTTCTATTTGTTGTACAGATGGTATTTGAGTCTGCACTGACCAATTTTCTATTTGTTGTACAGATGGTATTTGAGTCTGTACTGACCAATTTCCTATTTGTTGCATAGATGGTATTTGAGTCTTCACTAACCAATTTTCTATTTGCTGTACAGATGGTATTTGAGTCTGCACTGGCCAATTTTCTATTTGTTGTACAGATGGTATTTGAGTCTGTACTGACCAATTTTCTATTTGCTGTACAGATGGTATTTGAGTCTGCACTGACCAATTTTCTATTTGTTGCACAGATGGTATTTGAGTCTGCACTGACCAATTTCCTATTTGTTGCACAGATGGTATTTGAGTCTGCACTGACCAATTTTCTATTTCCTGTACAGATGGTATTGGAGTCAGCACTGACCAATTTTCTATTTGTTGTACAGATGGTATTTGAGTCTGCACTGACCAATTTCCTATTTGTTGCACAGATGGTATTTGAGTCTGCACTGACCAATTTTCTATTTGTTGTACAGATGGTATTTGAGTCTGTACTGACCAATTTTCTATTTCCTGTACAGATGGTATTGGAGTCAGCACTGACCAATTTTCTATTTGTTGTACAGATGGTATTTGAGTCTGCACTGACCAATTTTCTATTTGTTGTACAGATGGTATTTGAGTCTGCACTGACCAATTTTCTATTTGTTGTACAGATGGTATTTGAGTCTGCACTGACCAATTTTCTATATGTTGCACAGATGGTATTTGAGTCTGCACTGACCAATTTTCTATATGTTGCACAGATGGTATTTGAGTCTGCACTGACCAATTTTCTATATGTTGCACAGATGGTATTTGAGTCTGCACTGACCAATTTTCTACATGTTGCACACATGGTATTTGAGTCTGCACTGACCAATTTTCTATTTGTTGTACAGATGGTATTTGAGTCTGCAACGGCTGGTTCGTACTTAAAATTATTACTTGGTCTCTTCTTGGTAATGTACAGCATGGTTCTGCAGTATGGGAGTCTGGGTGTTCTTTATGATATTTTTTTCTCTAAAGTGATTTCTGATTATTGCTTTTTTTTTCTTCAAATGTAGCGCTGTCTTCTGTTTGGATTTTCTTTCCTCCTTCTTTGACAAGTTTATCTGCCTTCTCATTTCCACATATATTATAGTGGGTAATAGTGTATTACTCTGAATTCAAACCACCGCTGCCATGCCGGAATATCCATTTATGAGAAAGGCTTCAGGAGTGAACCATGAGGATAAATCCAGAGTTGGAGTCCCTAAGGCAGTCTAATGTTGATTCGATATTATTCTGGCAACTCCTGCGATGTGGCTGGTACCAAACTGTAACGACTACAGCTGTTCTTTTGACCCACTGGCTGCATGGAGAGGGGAAACGTGCTACATGGGCAACAGCTTGATCTCCATGTAACTGTGTCAAAGCTTGTGCCCTGGAGAGAACACTCCAGCTTCACCCTATGGTGTCAGCACAACACTGGAAGTAGCAGTTACCGGTTATAAGCTCCTTGCCCAACTAGTGTAGGGCATGGCACCAGGGGCTACTTCCAACAGTGGGAGAGGATCTAGGATCTCACTAGACAGCTATCACCCACTTCAAGTTGGGCAACCCCCAGCCAATAAGGTGTTGTGCCGCCACTGTCTGCTTTCCCCACTGTGTGCATGGGGATTAGGGTCAAACCCAAAAATGTGGACAGAAAATTTTTCACTAAGCAATAACGAAAAAACAAATAATAGAAAGAAACCAACCATCAGATTGGGATGTTGGAACATCAGGACTATGTTGACTAGACTATCTGAAAACCTGCAGGACAAAAATGATGTAATCAACGATGAACTTAAATGACTTCAGGTGGACATAGCTGCACTTCAGGAAATGCAAATGGCAGGCTCTGGAATTGTAAGCAAGAAGGATTACACATTTAAATGGCAAGAGAAAGATGGTGAGAATGGATCAGAGTGCCTATTAATGCTCCGCCTGCAAACTAGCGCAGGTCCCATCACCCTTATCAGTCTGTATGCTCCTACTCTGTATGCCTCAGAAGCTACAGACAAGTTCTACGAGAATCTAGCATCAGTCATCAAAAGCATACCTAGGCAAGAACAACTTGTTCTCCTTGGTGACTTCATTGCTAGAGTGGGTGTAGATAATGTTTCATGGCCTTCATGTCTGGACAGGTTTGGTATTGGCATGATGGAGGAGATGGATGCTGAACCAACATTGGAAGAACTCAGCATGGCCATTGATAGTATGGCCTCTGGCAAAGCAACAGGCAGCGATGGGATCCCTCTCAATTTAATCAAATGCTGTAAGAGCACACTATTACATACCTTGCATATGGCACTGTTCCACTCAGAGCAAGCAAGAGGAAATGCACACCATCATAGCTGGCAGACTCTGGGTTGGCCATGTCCTCAGAAGAGACCCCGATGCCATCACAAGAACAGATATGCTATGAATCCCTGAAGGAAAATGAAAGAGAGGCCGACCAAAAACAACTTGGTGGAGGACTGTGGAGGCTGAGATGGAAAGAATGAACCAGAGTTGTGGCACTGTATGAAGGATGGCCACCGACTGAGCAAAGTGGAATCAATTTGTTGTTGCCCTACAAGATGCCACCAACTGCTTTGAAGGTCGGCGGCTAAGGATCAAAGAAAGAAGAATATGCTGCTGTGCTGAGAAAAAGTAACTATCCTTCAAGACATGTAAGATGCCAAGATGGTAACACTATACTACAATAAAGGAGACAGAAGTGATTGCAACAACTAAAGGGACATCTCTCTTCTTAGTATTGTTGGTAAAGTTTTTGCCTGAGCCATCTTAACGTGACTACACAAGTTAGCTGAGCGCATATATCCAGAGTTGCAGTGTGGATTTTGAGTTGGTAGATCAACAACAGACATGATCTGCCCAATTCTCAACCCTTTGAAAATAAAGTTTGTTCGTTCATTCTCCACCAGCTTCAGGAAAAATCAAGAGAGCAGAAAAGGCCTTTACATATCATCTTTATAGACATCACAAAGGCATTTGACCTGGTTAGCAGGGATGGACTCTTCAAAATCCTCCTGAAAATAGGCTGCTCCACTAAATTGCTGGAAATGATAAAGTCGTTCTATGAAGAAATGAAGGAAAGTCCTATTTCCTGGAAGCACATATCAGCCCTTTGACATATGATGTGGTGTTAAACAGGCCTGCGTCCTGGCTCTGCCCCTCTTTGGCAATCTTCTTTGCCTTGCTCTTGAAACATGCATTCAGAGATACAACTCAAGGATTATGCCTTCACACTAGGTCAGATGGCCAACTGTTTAACCTGGCAGGGCTGAAGGCAAAAACAAAAATTAGAAGGGTCAGTATATGAGACTTGTTATTCACTGATGATGCTGCAATCGTCACTCAAAGTTAACAGGAGCTTCACAGATTGATGAATCGCTTCACCCAAGCATGCAGATTGGGTGAACAGAAGCCCTCACTGCAAGCAGATGAGAAGAAAAAACGTCAAAAGGAACACCAGGAAAAAAAGCAGCTGAGGGTTGTCACCTCTGGGGCGCATTCCCATTGTCAGTTTTGATTGAAAGGGCTATTATTATTATTATAATAACGTATTGATTTATGTGAGAATGTGTTGATGTCTCTCACTATTACTGCTGCTATCACTCACTACTACTGCTATCTGTCACTACTACTGCTATCTGTCACTACTACTGCTGATATATGTCACTACTACTGCCATCTGTCACTACTACTATGACTATCTGTCACTACTACTACTGCTATCTGTCACTACTACTGCTGCCATCTGTCACTACTACTGCTATCTGTCACTATTACTGATATCTGTCACTACTACTGCTATATGTCACTATTACTACTGCTATCTATCACTACTGCTGCCATCTGTCACTACTACTGCTATCTGTTACTACTACTGCTATCTGTCACTACTACTGCTATCTGTCACTACTTCTACTGCTATCTGTCACTACTGCTGCCATCTGTCACTACTACTGATATCTGTCACTACTACTGCTATCTGTCACTACTACTGCTGCTATCTGTCACTACTACTGATATATGTCACTACTACTGCTATATGTCACTACTACTATCTGTCACTACTACTGCCATCTGTCACTACTACTACTGCTATCTGTCACTACTACTACTGCTATCTGTCACTACTACTGCTGCCATCTGTCACTACTACTGCTATCTGTCACTACTACTGATATCTGTCACTACTACTGCTATATGTCACTATTACTACTGCTATCTATCACTACTGCTGCCATCTGTCACTACTACTGCTACATGTCACTACTACTGCTATCTGTTACTACTGCTATCTGTTACTACTACTGCTGTCACTACTGCTGCCATCTGTTACTACTACTGCCATCTGTCACTACTACTGCTATCTGTCACTACTACTACTGCTATCTGTCACTACTGCTGCCATCTGTCACTACTACTGCTGCTATATGTCACTACTACAGATATCTGTCACTACTACTGCTATCTGTCACTACTACTGCTGCTATCTTCACTACTACTGCTATCTGTCACTACTACTGCTATCTGTCACTACTACTGCTGTCACTACTGCTGCCATCTGTCACTACTACTGATATCTGTCACTACTACTGCTATCTGTCACTACTACTACTGCTATCTGTCAGTACTGCTGCCATCTGTCACTACTACTGCTATCTGTCACTACTACAGCTATCTGTCACTACTACTACTGCTATATGTCACTACTGCTGCCATCTGTCACTACTACTGCTGCTGTCACTACTACTGCTATCTGTCACTACTACTGCTATCTGTCACTACTACTGATATCTGTCACTACTACTGCTATCTGTCACTCATTCAATCTTTATCCTTTAGTTCCCCAAGGAGCATAGGGCTTCAATAAACTCATGGCACATCCTCCACAACTTTTTTATTTTGTTCATTTCTGTCTCCAGCTTTCTTCTCTGTTTGTTTGTTGTTCTCCATCTTCCTCTCATACCCTGAGGATTTGAGGTCAACGACTGCCAGCTCCAAAACTGACCATCTCTGATCAAGAATGTGGGTCTGTGGATCACATTATTCATGTTTAGCAACATCTCTGATCAAGAATGTGGTCTGTGGATCACAGTATTCATGTTTAGCAGTATCTCTGATCAAGAATGTGGGTCTGTGAATCACAGTATTCATGTTTAGCAACATCTCTGATCAAGAATGTGGGTCTGTGGATCACAGTATTCATGTTTAGCAACATCTCTGATCAAGAATGTGGTCTGTGGATCACAGTATTCATGTTTAGCAGTATCTCTGATCAAGAATGTGGGTCTGTGGATCACAGTATTCATGTTTAGCAACATCTCTGATCAAGAATGTGGGTCTGTGGATCACAGTATTCATGTTTAGCAACATCTCTGATCAAGAATGTGGTCTGTGGATCACAGTATTCATGTTTAGCAACATCTCTGATCAAGAATGTGGTCTGTGGATCACAGTATTCATGTTTAGCAACAGGCTCATGACAACTTTGGACAACTTTTCTTCACTGTTTAAACATTGCTAACTTAAATGTAGGTCAATATTTTATTTCAAGACTGGCAGAAAAAAAACCACCCAGATATAGATGTGCTAAAAAAAAAGACTAACTAAACAGGCCAGCAACATTTTACCAAAGAACTTATCAGGGACTTGGGGAACATAAGGTATGTGTGATGACATGGTTCTTGTCTGAAAGCCATTAGTGTTGTCTGGGAATTCCATGTAGGCCCTATTTACAGTTTCCAAAGACAAAAACTGCAAGCCATGCTACCAGATTGAACCAATGACAAAAAAATCAGATGTATATTTTGTGATACTTTTTTGTGTTTTTGTGCAGGTAGGAATATCCGGGTGAAATGTGGTATGTGTTCTTCAATGACATTCAAATAAGTTACCAACATCATAAGGGTTAAGATTATGGTTTGAATTCCTAAACCAAACACTTATCCTCTTTACTGTGTCTCTAAATATTTTCTTTTTATAGTTGTTTCAAATTGACCACCCACTGCTCTTCATATCAACTGGATTAGCCATTTGAAATACTTCACACATTAGTGTAACTGTCTTTTTCTCTTGTTGAGGTGATCACTGGCCCAAGACAGTATACTTGTTGTTAGATGTGTAGTGCGAGCGTATGATGAACTGAGTGTGGGTGCGAATGAAGGCGCGAATGTGTTTAGGCTCGTATATATGAAGACCCTGCAACCCATACTCTCACATGCAGTAGTCAAGGATGCTTGGACACTGCAGGCATGTTTCAAGACATTTATTGACGAGAACACACATAGTATCAACAGGAACAGTCAGTGTAACAAGGTCATGCTGACCGGAAATCGATAGGTATACATTTGGCATTCAAAAAGGTAAACATCAGAATAGACGTGCATGGTCAATAGCAAAGTTCTTCAATAATGACAGTTCGTAGCGTCGCCCTTGGCATCTCTGACTAAACGCGTCAGATGCCTTAGTCACTTTGACACCTAGGTGCAACTTGGCATTCCCCGCCAATTGCACATTATCAGGCTGTAGTATAATAGCCGAAAGCACAGACCTCGTTCTGACGTCGGCTGTGTACTTCTGTTAAATAGGTTATCATCAACCCTGCAGTAATGCTTATTGTAGACATAAATCCCGCCAATCTGCGGTTCCCACAAAATATCTTCGTCACTGGATTTCTGGACAATATAAAGACTAACAGTCTTGGATGGCTACCTCGAGCACAAATATATAAGTTCTGTAATATATAGGATCGGTGAGCTGCAGTTCACACTAAGTAATCCTTTTACATGTTCTGCCACCGAAAAGCGTAATAATGCATAAAGGTCGGTATTACCTGGAAAATGAATCCTCAGAACATAACAAGGAATTCTGTCGTCATCCCGACGCACAGAGATTCACTGGGGAAAACTGCCATAGCAGTTACTTCGAAGATTCTCCCCGAAAAACAATGGACTCTTGGTCCCTTCAGAAAAAAACAGGACCTTCCCGGCTTGCCGGAAGTATAACTCTCCCCTGCTTAAAAACCCTTCCCATAGGCCTACGCCCGAACTGTCAACCTTTAACCCTAAAGGTCAAAACACAATGAATGAATAAACAAGGGAAGACAACCCCTAATCAACCTGACATCGCAGGTAAAGACACAATTATACTTATGATAAAACATAGGCAAATAACTTGACAGATGACTCCGTCGAAAATGACAGCAACATTACTACCACCCCCCTGTAAAAAAAAAAAAAAATGAAATTTTTTTTTTTTAATATGTCCATGAGCAAGATAGCACCAGTATCACTTCTGTGCTCATGCAAAAACTGAACCTAATATCAGGTACAATAGACGCATAAATAAGGCGTCTGAAGAGAATACAAATCATCTCTCAACATAGGAGAAAATATTTCCTTTAAGCCAAACAAACTAAGGGATACCATTCAAGAAACCTAAGTTGCTGGCAATACCAATCATATATCAAACATTACTAAATAATGTAATCATAGCAATATACAAATGTCAATGCTATTTTAGCAACATATCACTGATGGATGGACAAAATGAAATTTGTTAAATTATCTAAACATCATCCAAATACATTTGTATTACAACATATTATGATATTAAGGACAGACCTAAGTCTGAAAGTGTATCAGGAAAAACTAGGACACAAGATTTAACTGCAATCATGTGGGCATCTAGACAATATGTCCGCCATCACATTATCCGAACCACGGATAGCTCGCACCGTGAAATGGAAAGGCTGAAGAGCAATAGCATAACGAGTAGATCTCGAGCTCTTCAAATCCTTACTTTGCATAGCTGTAAGAGCTTTTTGGTCGGTTTCCATAAAGAAATGCGCGCCCAGAAGGAACCTTTGTAGCTTAAGAATGGACCAAACCATAGCCAACAATTCACGGTCCAAACCGAGTAATTCCTTTCTGCCGCATTTAGCTTCCTAGAAATATACATTACAGGATGCAGAGTTCCTGAATATTCCTGCATTAGTGCCGCTCCAATCCCAGTGGAAGAGGCATCACTACGAAGGACAAAAGTCTTATCAATCGTTGGTAGTCTTAAGATAGGATGAGATGAGAACAAATTCTTAACCTGATCCAATGAAGATTGACATTCTTGGGACCAACGCACCATATTAGGAGAACCTTTTTTCAATAACGTTGAAAGTGGTGCCATAATGGAGGACAGATTCTCAATGAATCTTCCATAGAATTGTATCAATCCCAAGAGACTACGCACTTGCTTTTTCATCTTCGGAACCGAGATATTTAATATCTTTGAAATGTTTTGGTCCTCTGTCTTCAACAGACCATGACCAACTCGATGACCTAGGAAGGAAATTTCACTAAACCCAACAAAAGCTTTAGAGGGTTTAGCAGTCAAACTATGCTCACGTAGAGTAGATAGCAATTCCTTTAGACCCAAATAGTGTTCTTCCCAAGTATCGCTGAAAAGACAGATGTCGTCTAAATATGCAATGACATCTGCACGATCTGATAGAATTCATCGCATCATGCGCACGAAAGTCACTGGGGCGTTCATAAGCCCGAAAGGCATAAAATTCCATTGAAACAGACCCCTAGGTGTCGAAAAAGCAGTGAGAGGTTTGGCGTGTTCCGTTAGTGGGACTTGCCAATAACCTTTCGACAAGTCTAGTTTAGTAAAGAATTTAGTTTTAGAAAGTCTAATAAGTAGATCATCTAATAACGGCATAGGTTCAGCATCGAACTTCGTAACTTGATTTAATTTGCGATAATCAACGCAAAGACGTATGTTATTGTCTTTCTTTCGAACAATAACTATCGACGAAGAATAAGCTGAAGTGGATGGTTCAATTATTTGTAGTTGAATCATTTCATCCAATTCTTTCTCGACTTGTGCTTGAAAATGAATAGGTATTGGGTATGGTCTTACTCTGATCGGATTACGATCAGTAAGTATGATGTCATGTTCTATGACATCTGTGTGTCCAGGAATGTTGGTAAGGACATCCTGATATGATTGTAACGTAGAGGATACTTGACGCTGTTCCTCAAAAGACAAGTTGGAAGAGACTGTAACGTCTCTCCACGATTCCGTTGAAGTAAGTGGAATCGCAGGAAGAGGTAAGTTCACGTCAGAAAAAATAGTTTCCTCATCCTGTATAATGGACAGGGATGAGATGTGACCATGTTGGACTGGAGAGTCGTCCGTCGCCTGGAAAATAGGCTGCAAATAGTCTGGACGTTCAATAAACTCTGTTAGCATATTTATATGGAAGGTTTTATGCCTTCCATCCACATCAACAATATAGTCGACATCTGAAATTTTTGAGACTATAGTGTATGGACCTTTCCATGAAATGAGAAGTCTATTCTCTCTTGAGGGCAGTAAGACATATGCTTTGTCTCCAGGACAAAGTTGACGTAGGCGTCTTTTCTTATTAGCAAATCGCCTAGCTTTTTCTTTCGCAAATTCGGAAGATGAAGTTGCTAACCTGCACGATTCGATAATCTTTTCTCTAAGAGCTATGACATATTCATATGACGATTGTGTATCATCGTCAATATTATCGGAAGTTATCAAATCGTGTAACAAGGACATCGGCCCGCGCGGTTGCGCCCCAAAGACAAGTTCGAAAGGAGAAAACCCTGTATGCTCGTTGGGAACCTCTCTATAGGCAAAGAGGACTGCAGGTAAAACCCTGTCCCAATCTTCAGGATGATCCTCCGTTATCTTGCCAAGTAAGTTCTTTAGTGTCCTGTTAAGACGTTCTACCAATCCATTGGACATTGGATGATAAATACTACTGAGAGACCTTTTAATGTCTAGCGTAGCCATTACCTGAGACATAACGTCCGAAATTAACTGAGTGCCGTGATCCGACAGTATTTCTCCGGGGAATCCCAGACGAGAAAATACGAGCCAAAGAGCATCAGCGATATTGACAGTTGATATGCTCTTCAGAGGAATAGCCTCTGGCCAACGCGTGCACATGTCCACGCAAGTGAGGATAAATTGGTGTCCTCTGGCTGACTTAATTTTGAACGGACCAATGAAGTCTATAGCCATTTTCTGAAACGGCCGAATCGGAATATCTGCAGCCTGAATAGGAGCAGCATGTCTCGGACCCCTAGACTTGACCTCTTGACAAATTTTGCAAGATCGGCAATAAATTCGGATGTCTTTATTCACGAATGGCCAAAAGAAGGACGCAAGGACTCTAGTTTTAGTTCTGGAAAAACCCATGTGTCCAGCACACTGAGAATCGTGTGCATGCCGAAGAATTAAGGCTCTCATACACTTAGGCACAAGAATTTGCGAGTGCATAGACTTGTCCGAGTGTTGTACCATTCGTACCAATATACCATTCTTCATAGTGATATACGATTTGTGATTCGTATTTTGATTGGGATCCCCTTTCTTTGCAAGAAGGAAGAATTTCTTCAAAGAAGGATCCTCTTCTTGACGTTTAACAAACGAGTCATGGGAAATCACCAAGTGCTCGTCTTGGCTATCAACTTCATTACTATTATCAGATGAAGTTGGGGGATTAAGAGCTTGAGCTCTTGTCACCACTGCATTGACCGTTTGAATGTTTTTTTCTTCCCAACTAGAAATTTGTTGCGGGGTGCATTCTTTAACCCCATGAATACGACCGATTATAAGATCCGCAATAGGATTAGGAAGAAGACATGCATGGACATCTCCTGTGAAGAAAGGAGTGTCAATCCTAATAATAGCAGTAGGATAGCTTTCCATAGTACCACCAAATGTAACACATTTGATTGTTTTTCCAGTGGCACAGCAAGGATCTATCAGAGACTCCCTAACCCCGACGGTAGTACATCCCGAATCGAAAAGTACTGAGACTAGCCTATCATTTATTAGACCTTTATGTAAGATGAGAGATCCTCTCCCATCATGCGCAACTGTAGCAGGTAGAGCAGGAAGAGGGTGACCACAACTTAGCGTAGATACAGTCGATGAGTCGAACAATGTTAAGCATTGGGGGCATTCAGTTGCTCTCCCAAAATCGAAAGCACAACCAGTGATAGCCCTAGAGTTACCACTATCATTTACTGTATTACAGGCTCCATCAAACTCTTGTTGTGCAGAGTTTGCCTGTTGGAAAGGTCTTTTCTTGTTAAATCTAGGTCTGCCTCGATTATCATTTCCCCTGTAATTATTTCGACTATCATTTCCCCTGTAATTGTTATCATACTGCCTATTGTAATCATCATTCCGGTTTGAATCCCGGTTTCTAAATTCACCATCGTCATAATCTTGACGTCGAGAATGATTACCTCGAAAATTTGAATAGTTATCATTTGGATAGCCTTTGCGAAAGTGTCTCAAATTATTACCACTAAAATTACGAGAACTACTATCTTGTCTCCAATACATAGACGAAGAACCATCATGTGTTGGATTACTCCGCTTCTGGGTGTAATTTTGATTACTTCCCCTATTCCAATTTTGTTGAGCACCCTGAAATTTTTTTTTTGAAATTAGGGCCATATGGTGTTGCCGAAGCAGCTGGCAACCCTTCTTTCACTTTAGAATTGCTAACTGTAGCATGGGGATGTGCTGTGGCATACTGACAACAGTATTCCTCCATATCTTTTAAGTTTTTAGGCTTACGCTCATGAAGGAATGCAAGAAAAGAATCATTAACAGATGACAAAACCTTATCTCGCAATAATAAGTCCATTAGACCTTCATATGTTTTCTCAGTCTGAGACAACTCAACCCATCGAGTAAATGTACGACATATCTTTGTAACAAAATCAGAGAAATCTACTCCATTTTCTGGCAACATTGTCCTAAAACGAAGACGATAATCTTCTTCTTTTAGTTGGTATTTTTTTTAGCAATGCTGCCCTGACAACATCATAATTAGTCCTCTCATGTTCGACTATTGTCATAATAGTAGTCACTGTGTCACCTGTAAAAAATGGCATCAGTTGTTCAACATATTTTTCCTTTTTTATGTTATGCATATCGCACAAAAATTGGAATCTATCTAGATAATCTGCTACGTCATCCTTTAAAGGATTGAAATGAGGTAATTTAATCCTACTAACAAACTCCTTTGTCGTTGATAAGGGTGGATTTAGGCTAAATGATAATGGTGCGCCACAATGCCAGGTACGTTAGCTCCGTATAAGATTGACGACCACTTGCCACCCCTATCGACACCTGGTATTAAAGTGCAAGATGTAGGTGTCTTCTCTGATTTTAGGATGTTGCTGTGTATGTGGTAGTAAAACAGTTCACAGGATATAACACAGGCAACATGATGTGTAGAGTCATAGAAATGGTAACTTCGTTGTATAATTTTTTTCCATTTATTGCACGCCACAAAACAGTCAGGATATTTATATCATCAACATAGTTCAACGAGTTCAGCATTCAAAATCATAGAGTTCTAGTTCATGAAGCTGTATAAATAATATATATAAATTCTGCAACAGTGTCAGCTGCAGATCATCACTGTTCATAGACAATAATAAATATTCCCTTTCTGATGCTAGCAGATCAGATGTATACAATCAGTCCGTTTACTGTCTGCACGTGAATAGCATACATGGATTACAGGTCAGCTCGACCTTTATAACCTTCCTAAGTCTAACCATCTGACTTGGACGTGATCTCTGATATAACGAATCCTGGAACACAGACAATAGTCTTGTTGGTCTAGAGCGACCCATATATATATAACTAGTTCAGGTATAAAGATACCGGTGACTTAATCCTAGTCAAAGTACCTCTCCATTTTGAATCACACAGGCGAGCAAAAAGGCGACAAAATGACGAACCTCTAGATGATAGCATAAAGTTCGATACAAGAGGAATTACCTTATTTCGGAAAATCAACCATGAACATATGCCTCCAGGCAGGCTTGAATAATACTGGGAAATAGTCTAGTTAGCTAACTAACTCACAAAGACAATGTATTTCCCTCAGAAAATCACAAGACGCAGGTCGCGTCTGCTCGCGACTTAGACCATTTCTAAACTCCCCGAGCTGGCCGGAACAACAAACGAAAACCAGGTCGAGACATGCGCAGAACGATAATCTCTGAGTCGCCGTTCACAATAAGACGATTCTAAGAACATTCGAGATAAAAGTCTTACACAGTCGCGCCTTTTATGGTCATGAAAAGAAGCGTTAAGAAAGGTTTCAGGCATCTACAACAGTTGACTGATACTACCAAATAAGGAGATATGGTCACGCTTCGTTCAAGAAATTATAGACCGAACGTGTCTCTATACAAGAGAAGGCAAACTCCTAAAAAATAGCAGTATCAATATTTCGGGTTCTGTCCCTTTGACTGTAAATAAATATAATATCCATTTCAGTCAAAAAATGATCATACACAACAAAGATCAAAGTCAATGTAAACAACAACAAAGATCAGAGTCAATGTAAACAATAACAAAGATCAAACAATATGAAAACATTCGCATAAGTCAAATAAATAAACAGCGAAACTAAAAAGAAATGTGATGACAAAATGCGAAGATATGACAAACAAATGATGCTACAGTGTATACACAAAAATATACTTAAAGAACTGAATAATAGATAGGGGAGACCTACAAATACAAACAATCGAAATCGAAACTAAAAAACACAAAGAAAGAGAGAAAAGAAAAAGAAAAAAAAATATACAAGAAACAAAAATAAAGCACAACTCGTCACAACTAAACAGATATAGCAACGATTGTCGCTAGCAAATTTCACAGTAGGAAATTCGCACAGTCCCTAACGAAAACGCTAACAGTAGAACCTCTATGACGTGGTATCTTCTACTGAAAGACACCGCCCAACCGAGAAACCCGCTGAATATAAACATATAAATATACAAATACAAATAACATATAACATGTAACAAATAGCAAAAAATGTGAAAGAATTTAGAAGGCTCAGCTAGAACATAAGGGCACAGTTCACAAACAAAACAGGCCACTTAACTTCTATATGTCCCAAACGTCAGCACGGTGCAGAACAGGATGTCGTCAGCATTCTGAGGATAAAGATCCAACGTTGATTAACATCTGCTCCCATAGACAGCCATGACGAGGGAAATGAGCTTCTGACAGGACACAGCTTCTGAACTTGACCTTCTGAATCTGCAACAGTACCTCTCAGACCGGAACAGTTGTTACGGCACTTGTCCTTCTTGTTAACAGATCAGGAAATCCATTCGCTCGGTACTTGTCCTTCTAGTTGCAGACAAACTTCAATACTGCCGAGCAGCGCCGGGTAGTTTCAAAATATCAACAACTGTCAGTAATGCCGGGTACTTTCAAAATCTTTCATCAAAGGTGATGAATAGAAACTGCAACGTTGTCTTGTAGTCTGCTGATGATGTCTGGGTTTGTTGACCCCCTTGATAGCTGGTATCAGAGTAAACCAACCTATGGCCACCAAAAATGATAAGGGTGGATTTAGGCTAAATGATAATGGTGCGCCACAATGCCAGGTACGTTAGCTCCGTATAAGATTGACGACCACTTGCCACCCCTATCGACACCTGGTATTAAAGTGCAAGATGTAGGTGTCTTCTCTGATTTTAGGATGTTGCTGTGTATGTGGTAGTAAAACAGTTCACAGGGTATAACACAGGCAACATGATGTGTAGAGTCATAGAAATGGTAACTTCGTTGTATAATTTTTTTTCCATTTATTGCACGCCACAAAACAGTCAGGATATTTATATCATCAACATAGTTCAACGAGTTCAGCATTCAAAATCATAGAGTTCTAGTTCATGAAGCTGTATAAATAATATATATAAATTCTGCAACAGTGTCAGCTGCAGATCATCACTGTTCATAGACAATAATAAATATTCCCTTTCTGATGCTAGCAGATCAGATGTATACAATCAGTCCGTTTACTGTCTGCACGTGAATAGCATACATGGATTACAGGTCAGCTCGACCTTTATAACCTTCCTAAGTCTAACCATCTGACTTGGACGTGATCTCTGATATAACGAATCCTGGAACACAGACAATAGTCTTGTTGGTCTAGAGCGACCCATATATATATAACTAGTTCAGGTATAAAGATACCGGTGACTTAATCCTAGTCAAAGTACCTCTCCATTTTGAATCACACAGGCGAGCAAAAAAGGCGACAAAATGACGAACCTCTAGATGATAGCATAAAGTTCGATACAAGAGGAATTACCTTATTTCGGAAAATCAACCATGAACATATGCCTCCAGGCAGGCTTGAATAATACTGGGAAATAGTCTAGTTAGCTAACTAACTCACAAAGACAATGTATTTCCCTCAGAAAATCACAAGACGCAGGTCGCGTCTGCTCGCGACTTAGACCATTTCTAAACTCCCCGAGCTGGCCGGAACAACAAACGAAAACCAGGTCGAGACATGCGCAGAACGACAATCTCTGAGTCGCCGTTCACAATAAGACGATTCTAAGAACATTCGAGATAAAAGTCTTACACAGTCGCGCCTTTTATGGTCATGAAAAGAAGCGTTAAGAAAGGTTTCAGGCATCTACAACAGTTGACTGATACTACCAAATAAGGAGATATGGTCACGCTTCGTTCAAGAAATTATAGACCGAACGTGTCTCTATACAAGAGAAGGCAAACTCCTAAAAAATAGCAGTATCAATATTTCGGGTTCTGTCCCTTTGACTGTAAATAAATATAATATCCGATTCAGTCAAAAAATGATCATACATACGAAAAATGTTTATACAAACGAAAAATAATAATGATCCGTGCGTAACAGTCGTACTCGAAGTTGTTTGCTGAGCACCCGTACTCGCCAATTTCAATTTCTCTAACTCCAAAGTTGCGAGTTTTTCATCAAGTTCCATCTTCTGTTTTCTTTCCTCATGTTCCATTTTTCTAATTTCAGCCTCAGCTTGAGCTTTCCTCTCCTCTGCAGCAGCTTGAGCTTTCCTCTCCTCTGCAGCAGCTTGAGCTTTCCTCTCCTCTGCAGCAGCTTGAGCTTTCCTCTCCTCTGCAGCAGCTTGAGCTTTCCTCTCCTCTGCAGCAGCTTCTTTGTCTAATCTTTTTTGTTCAGCTTCAAATCTCCTTTCCTCCACCTGCATCTGCAATTTCTTTTGTTCAGCAGCAACATCAGCTTCTCTGTCTAGTCTTTTTTGTTCAGCAGCTGCTTCTCTTTCTAATCTTTTCTCTTCAGCCAGAGCTTTTTTTTTCTTCTGCAGCAGCTTTTCTCTCTTCAGCAGCTAATGCTTTGTCATACTGAGCAACAGCCCATTGTTCTAACTGTGACCAGTCTTATCAAGGGCTCTCCCTTGTGTAATAAAGTACTCTAATGTAGACATCTTGTCTACTGAGATTAGTAACTTGCAGAAGTAAATAACTTAAATTATCTCACTTTAATGGGGGACAAGTCTGAAATGCTAGACTTGTATACTCACTTCACTTTATTTCACTCTCTTAGTCTTAGACAAAGACTTTGTATGGTCCTCTTGTTTATAATGTAACCAAAAAAATCACTTGAGTACCTGTGGAAAAAAAATTCCCTTATATCCCACTCACTATGGGCACAAGTCTTTTTTATAAAGAACTTGAATATGTATTTCACCTTGTCTCAATCTTTGTAGATAACAAGTCTTTTATCAAAGAACTTGTATAAATATCTTATATAATATTATTTAACAAACTCTATAAGAAGAGTCTACCTTATCAATAATACCAATACATGACCAAGTATATGTATGTAGACTGTGCATGACAGTAATGTAGTACAAACAAAAAAAAATACAAAGACAAAGATACAAAACAATACAAATGGCAACACTGTTTTAACCAAAAATGTGTAGAGAAATACACAAAAGAAAGGAGAGACCTACAGAATACAAACAAAACAAATCGAAAATCAAAACTGAAAAACAGACAAAATATTACAAAAACAACGTTAAGTACAGTTACATCACAGCTAACATCAATAGCGACCAATTGTCACTAGCAAATTTCCAAATTAAGAAAATTTGCACCTACAGAACGCTTACAGTAAGCCTCGATTAAGTGGCATATTTACTGTAAGACCCACCAACCGAAAACCCGCTGAAAAATACACAAAAACAGTAGAAGTAACATAAACATATAGCAATCAATTTCAATGTGTTGCAGAACAAGTTCAGTCACAGCTGAAACTAAAATAAATTTCTTGCTCCTTGCGAACACAGAAACGAAATGTCAAACGCGCACTGAACGTCAAATCCACTGTAGCATAAAGTGGTATTCACGAACCAAAGTTACTATGACCTTCTCGAATTAGGACTTGCACATTGAATGTTTACAATTTCCACGTACTGTTTACAAACACTTGACCTCGAACAATGTAGCTTGAATGCTCGGACATAGAAAAGTCTGTTGTTGACTGAAACGTGTAACAACCAGCAGTACTGTTCACAATAGGAACCCGACTTCTATGCAGTTATGGTCCACGTAGCAAATGCCTAGATGTTAACTTCAGTACTTGTCTTGTTGTGGTTTATGTAGCATTATAATATAAATGCCCGCACTGTTTATCTAGGTCAACCGTTGATGACCTATTTCTGTCCTGTTGTAGCCAAAACTTGCAAGTGTAGAATTAGCGCTGTGTGTTACGGCTGTCCCGTGTGTAGCTTAGACCCACAGATCAGAAGTGTAATGTGTACTTGTCCTTCTTGTAAATTTCTGGACAAAACTGGAGACATCATACATGTAACAGCCAACCAGGAATGTAAATTTCTGGATCCATTAATGTCAACAATAATGTCAAATGCTCGCTCTGTTCTTTTTAAACCCACAGATCTGGTCCATCAGAAATGTAAGTTTCTAGGCCACATTGGCGACAAGAAATGTATCTTAAGAGCCCACGTAACTGGTCCACCAGAAATGTAACTGTCTTTTTCTCTTGTTGAGGTGATCACTGGCCCAAGACAGTATACTTGTTGTTAGATGTGTAGTGCGAGCGTATGATGAACTGAGTGTGGGTGCGAATGAAGGCGCGAATGTGTTTAGGCTCGTATATATGAAGACCCTGCAACCCATACTCTCACATGCAGTAGTCAAGGATGCTTGGACACTGCAGGCATGTTTCAAGACATTTATTGACGAGAACACACATAGTATCAACAGGAACAGTCAGTGTAACAAGGTCATGCTGACCGGAAATCGATAGGTATACATTTGGCATTCAAAAAGGTAAACATCGGAATAGACGTGCATGGTCAATAGCAAAGTTCTTCAATAATGACAGTTCGTAGCGTCGCCCTTGGCATCTCTGACTAAACGCGTCAGATGCCTTAGTCACTTTGACACCTAGGTGCAACTTGGCATTCCCCACCAATTGCACATTATCAGGCTGTAGTATAATAGCCGAAAGCACAGGCCTCGTTCTGACGTCGGCTGTGTACTTCTGTTAAATAGGTTATCATCAACCCTGCAGTAATGCTTATTGTAGACATAAATCCCGCCAATCTGCGGTTCCCACAATATATCTTCGTCACTGGATTTCTGGACAATATAAAGACTAACAGTCTTGGATGGCTACCTCGAGCACAAATATATAAGTTCTGTAATATATAGGATCGGTGAGCTGCAGTTCACACTAAGTAATCCTTTTACATGTTCTGCCACCGAAAAGCGTAATAATGCATAAAGGTCGGTATTACCTGGAAAATGAATCCTCAGAACATAACAAGGAATTCTGTCGTCATCCCGACGCACAGAGATTCACTGGGGAAAACTGCCATAGCAGTTACTTCGAAGATTCTCCCCGAAAAACAATGGACTCTTGGTCCCTTCAGAAAAACAGGACCTTCCCGGCTTGCCGGAAGTATAACTCTCCCCCGCTTAAAAACCCTTCCCATAGGCCTACGCCTGAACTGTCAACCTTTAACCCTAAAGGTCAAAACACAATGAATGAATAAACAAGGGAAGACAACCCCTAATCAACCTGACATCGCAGGTAAAGACACAATTATACTTATGATAAAACATAGGCAAATAACTTGACAGATGACTCCGTCGAAAATGACAGCAACAATTAGGCCTAGTAGGTTTAGAATGTTTATTAGGCTATGTCACTATCTTAACTGTAAACTGATTTCGCTGTGAAAATGGCTATAAAATAACACTAGAAAGGTGAGTTGAAGTAAAATAATAGCGGGGCATGCTCTTCAAAGCCATCCAATGGTTGAAATAAAGCACAAGGGGACGTGTTCGTCGAAGTCACCCAAATAAGTCATCAACGTTAAGGTTAGGATTATGGTTCGGGTTTAGGGGTCCTAAACCTAACCCCTTTTTGCAGCGTCTTTGAATTCTTTTTTAAGGCCGTATTGAAGAGACGGCCCACTTATATTCATTTCAACTCCATCCAATTAAGCAGGAATCCTAACTAGGCCTACTGCATTCTTTTTTAAGCCGCATCGAACCCAATTCTTCTCAACTGTTCCTTCAGTTTCTGCTTTTTCTTTTCGTGAAATCTAGGCTGCATATGATAGTTCACTCACACTGCACATTATTAGAAAATTAACAAAATATCACGCGTGAACATTGCTAAAATAACTAGCCTAATAAAGAGAATAGCCTAGGCCTAATCCATTTCCAAGTGCTGGTAAACTGCTGTCGATAACTGGGATTTCACGTCAGGCGGTAAAGAGGAATGCGTTTACACACTATATTTATATTTGTCAACGTACCCGAAAGTTCCTTGTC
This sequence comes from Oreohelix idahoensis, assembly GCA_024509875.1. NCBI lineage: Eukaryota > Metazoa > Mollusca > Gastropoda > Stylommatophora > Oreohelicidae > Oreohelix > Oreohelix idahoensis. The sequence continues at coordinate 66,074 of JAMPIV010021823.1, read as the reverse complement.
CAATTTTCGCAAGTTTCTCATATTTGGACTCATCTGGGCAGAAAGGATAAGTGGGCTCCTCTGTTTTAGGCATGGTAAACGTGCAGTGGGTTTAAGTTACAAAACATTGAGCTCACCCTGTGTAGTGTTGTTTATGCATTGTGCAATGTTGCCAGTTAATTCCCAATGTTCAAGCCTAACATAAATAGTAACATCTTTATTATGTGGCCTGTTTGTATTTATGTCCCTAGAGAAATATAACAGACTGATCAATATCATTCATTTAAAGATTGCAAAAGAAGACTTACGTGTAATTTCAATAAAATAAGAACAAGGGGGGAAAGTATTAACATAGAATAATAGAAAAGTTATAAACGACAAATTAATATAGGACTTCTAAGAAATCAAGAAACAAGAGACAAATTTGCGGTCACAATATCCAACAAATTAAAAGTGCTACTGCTGGAAGATGTGAATACAGAAGGCTATTGGCAGCAAATCAAAACTGTATGGAATGAGACATGTGAAGAAATACTGGGGAAAAGTGAGCGACTACAAAAAGCATGGATAACAACAGAAACCATCAATAAGATGAAAGACAGAAAAAACAAGAAAGCAGATTTAAACACAAGTCAAACCAGAAGTTCCAAAGCCAAGGCTCAAGAAGTGTACACAGAAGTAAACAAAGAAATAAAAAGAAGGAAGAAGTATATTGAGGAAGAAGTGAAGAAGATGCTGCAGCCAAAGGAAATATGAGAGAACTGTATAGCAGTACAAAGAAGCTAACAGGGAAATACAAGCAAACAAGTTGCCTCATAAAAGACAAGAATGGGAAACTGCTCAGCAATATACAAGAGCAAATGAAGAGGTGGACAGAATATTTTGGGGACCTTCTCAATAGACCAGCTCCACAAAACCCGCCGGACATCCAGCCAGCAGAAGAAGAGCTACAAATTAACGGTGAAAGACCAACGAAGGAAGAAATAAAGAAAGCCATAAAGCTTCTAAGAGAGGGAAAAGCGTCTGGACCTGATGGCATTCCAGCAGAGGCCATCAAAGCAGATATCGACACGGCTACAGAGATGTTATATAAATTTCTTGGTAAAGTCTGGGAAAAGGAAGAGATACCAGCAGAATGGAAGGAAGGATATCTGGTTAAGTTGCCTAAGAAGGGAAATTTACAAGAGTGCACAAATTATAGAGGAATAATGTTACTATCAGTGCCAGGAAAAGTATTAAACAGGATTATCCTTGAGAGATTAAAAGAGTCCATAGACAAGAAACTGAGAGATGAACAAGCAGGTTTTCGACAAAACAGATCATGTACAGACCAGATAGCCACTTTGAGAATAATAGTTGAACAAAGTCTGGAATGGAATTCACCACTATACATCGGATTTGTGGACTACGAAAAGGCATTTGACAGTGTAGACAGAGAATCACTTTGGAAATTGATGAGGCATTATGGAGTTCCCCTGAAGATCATTAATTTAATAAAGAAAACATATGAAGACATGACATGCAGAGTTCTTCACGAAGGACAGCTAACAGAACCGTTTGGGATAAGAACAGGAGTGCGACAGGGATGCCTCTTGTCTCCATTTCTTTTCTTGCTGGCAATAGATTGGGTTATGAGATCATCGACAACACACAACAGAAATGGAATCCAGTGGACTCTGACTAAGCAGTTGGATGATCTGGATTTTGCTGATGACTTGGCTCTTCTGTCCCATAACCGTAATCAGATGCAGGACAAATTGAAAACACTCGAGGAGAGGTCACAGCAATTGGGTCTGAAAATACACAGGGAAAAGACAATAATAATGAGAATAAATGCAGGTAATGATAACAGGGTTGAACTTGAAGAAACACCAATTCAAGATGTAGAATCATACACATATCTTGGCAGCAATATAGACAAAGTTGGAGGGACAGACAGCGATATCAAAATAAGAATACAAAAGGCAAGAGGAGCTTTCATTGCATTGGGAAATATATGGAGATCAAGAGAAATCGGATCCAACACGAAAATAAGAATCTTCAACTCAAATGTGAAGTCAGTCCTATTGTATGGCTCGGAGACATGGAGAACAACAAAGACAACAACCAAAAAGCTACAGACTTTCATAAATGGGTGCTTGCGTAGAATAGAGGGATTAAAATGGTATGACAAGGTTACCAACGTGGAACTGATGACAAGAACTAGACAAGTGCCAGTGGAACAAGAGATGAGAAGAAGACGATGGCGATGGATAGGACACACACTGAGGAAACCTGTTGATAGCATTACAAGGCAGTCCTTGTTCTGGAACCCCCGGGGCAAGAGAGGCAGAGGAAGACCAAGAAGTACATGGAGAAGAGAGTTGGAAACAGAGGTGAAAATGATGAGGAGAACATGGAAAGAACTTGAGATGATGGCACGGGACAGGAGGACTTGGCATGTGTTTGTTGAAGGCCTATGCTCCTTTGGGAGTGGAGGGTTATGAATGAATGAAGAAATCAAGAAACAAGAGACAAATTTGCTGTCACAATATCCAACAAATTAAAAGTGCTACGGGGTCCAAATGGGGCAGTGATGCGCAATACAAGACTCAACATGTCTCTTAGCCTCTCCTGCCCAAGTCTACCTCACCTACTCGTGGTGGACCCCGTTATACCCAGTAATCTTGCCGAAGGTTGGGTATCAACCCCAGAGGGAGGCAAGATGGGACAGCAAACGAGGTAAAGGCAAAATCAAATCCCCCAGCCAGAGGGGGAGGCATGAGCACACTCTGCCTTAAGAAACAGGTGCTGAAGTCAGATGTACCAGGCCAGGAGGCGCACCAGCAACCATGGTACCATGCAACCCGCTTTGGTTTAATATGTCTACACAACAGATGTCAAAAAATTATCGTTATGGTGCTCGCCCTGTGAAGTCCCTCCAGGCAGGAGCAGTGCCGGATTCTGAGCCTCGACAGAATCCACCCTCAGCTACTGGAGGTCTCCTTAGTCCGCCAAATGGAGCCAGGAGGCGGAAGGAGAAAGTAACTGGCCAACCAGATAAGACGACGGCCCCTCTGAATGTCATGCATTGGAATGCAGAGGGAGTCAACAACAAAAAGACTGAACTAGAGAATACCCTATTTCGGAAAGAAATTAGCATATGCTGCATACAAGAAACCCACCTACAGGAAGGAAAACATTTTAAGATACGGGGCTATCAATGCTTCAGAGTTGACAGAAAAGATCGGAAGAAGGGTGGCATACTAACACTGATAAGGAATAACCTCAACGCTATAGAATCCAAGACATATAAAGAAGGTGCAGAATACCAAGTAATCCATCTAAAACATAACACTCTGGAACTGGATCTCCTAAACTTCTACTGCCCCAATGACATACCACTGAACATGACTAGCATAGATGTCCCCATTGGCAACTTCATAGCGGTGGGAGACTTCAACAGCCATTCCCAAAGCTGGGGATACAACCAGCTAGATAGAAGGGGCGAAGAGATAGAAAACTGGCAAGACGACAATAACCTAACCCTTCTAAACAACCCTAATGATCCTCCAACCTTTTACTCCAGAAGATGGCATAGCACCTCTACTCCAGACCTGGCATTCTGCACACCTGATTTGGCTGGGATAGTGGAAAGGGAAATAGGAGAACAACTCGGTGGAAGTGATCATCGTCCTGTATTCATCAAAATTAATAGAACAATTAATACAAGTCCAAGTCAGCCAAGATGGAATTATAAAAAAGCAGATTGGTCCATTTATCAACACAGAGCAAATCTGCTTACAAAAGATATTAAGGTACTAGACAGAGACATTAACAGAGTCATCTGGGATTTTAATAATGGAGTACTCAAGGCAGCAAAGGAGACAATACCGAGAGGAGCGAGGAAGAACTATGTACCATATTGGTCCAACACACTACAAAACCTACATGAAGATATGAATGAAGCAAGGCACACTGCAGAGGTACAACCATCCCAACAGAACCATATCATGCTACAAAAGGCAAAAGCAAAATTCATTAAAGGAAAGCTAGAAGCCCAGAGGAGAAGCTGGAGGGAAAAAAACATATAAACTAAACCTTGAAAAGGAAGGGAGAAAGTTGTGGAAACTCACTAAACAATTGAATGACGATAACAATTCTCAACGACAAACCATTACACTAGACGATGCAGGGAAACTATATACCGGCAAACAAGCAGCAGACATATTTGCGGAATCCTACAGAAATGAAAGTAACATCTCCGTCAATTTACGCAGACAACGAGACATTCGTCAAGAAATAATCCACACTAGAACTAATGGAAACAGTCCGGACGTTATGTCCAAACCTTTCAATATGGACGAGTTAAAAACAGCCGTGTGGAAACTTAAAGACAGGAAATCACCAGGCCCGGATGGTATAACCAACGAAATGCTAAAACACCTAGGATATACAGCAATGAGCAAACTGTTGCAAATATACAACTACAGTTGGATGACAGGCAGTGTGCCACAGATATGGAGAGAGGCGCTCATGTGTCCCATCATAAAGAAAGGAAAAGACAACAGGAAGGCCACCAGCTACAGACCAATAAGCCTAACAAGCTGTGTATGTAAGACAATGGAGAGGATGATCAACAGAAGATTGAAATGGTACTTGGAATCCGAGAAAATTTTAGTGCCAGAACAAGCAGGGTTTAGAGCGTGCAGCAGCACAGAAGACCAAATCACATACCTGTCACAGATCGTTGAAGATGCCTTCCAAGAAAAGAGAAAAGTCTTTACCCTATGGATAGATCTCCAAAAAGCTTTTGACAAAGTATGGAAAGACGGGTTAATAGTAAAACTGCAAAGGAACGGAATCAAGGGTAATATGAGAAAATGGATCCAGTCGTTCCTACACAATCGGAAAGCAAGAGTCACTATGGAAGGTCACAACAGCAAGAAAATCCTCTTAAAACATGGAGTTCCTCAAGGCTCAGTATTGTCTCCCACCCTGTTCCTTGTATTCATCAATGACCTCATCCACGATCTGCCACAAGGTGTGAGAGCTGCCCTATACGCTGACGACTTGGTGGTGTGGTGTGTAGAAGAACATCTAACTATCGCTAATAAGCGAATACAAAGGGCAGCAGACAACATAGCAGCATGGGCAGAGAAATGGATGGTGCAGATCAACGCTGAAAAATCATCAACAACACTTTTCACGCTCTCCAACAAAGACAAAGCAGGAGAGATACGACTTGGAAATATACATGTCCAAACAGATGAGGAACCGGTGTACTTGGGCATTACATTAGATAAGAGAATGACATGGAGGCACCACATCGAGAGAACAGAGGCTAAAGCGAGAAGAAAACTTTCCATACTGAGGAAAATAGCTGGATCAAGTTGGGGAGCTAACGAAACAACACTAAAGAAAGTGTATACAGGTGCAATAAGACCTATATTAGAGTACGGATCAGCAGCATGGTCTACAGCAGCCAAATCACACCTACAAGCCTTAGATAAAGTACAAAATCAAGCGCTTAGGTTGATCACGGGTGCCATGAAGACCACACCAATAAATGAAATGGAAAAAATCACAGGCATTCCACCTTTATTATACAGACGAGACACTAAGACCCTGATCCAAGCAGAAAAGTACAAGAACATGCCCGCACATCCAATGAAAACTAGATTTGGAGATTTAGCCAGTGGGAGGTTGAAGAGAAGCAGTTTTGTGCATCGGTCCAAAAAACTAATTAGAACATACAAGGATGAACTACCAGACATCACTAAGGAAATAACTCCCACACTCCTCCCAACCCCATGGGAACAACATCAAAATTTCAGTATTAAGACCTCCATAACTACCACCTGCCCCATGGGAGAGCTAAATACTCTCCAAAGGAAAATAGCAGCATGTGACATGATTGAAGAACTATACCCCAGAGAAGCATGGATCCAAGTATATACTGATGGATCTGCAACCAGAGCAGTGAAGAACGGAGGCGCAGGAGTTTATGTGGTCTATCCAGACAAAGAAAATGAATCCACCTGTTCACCTACTGGAATATTCTGTTCAAACTATGCTGCTGAAGTACAGGCCATAAGCATTGCTGCAGGAATAATAAATAACACAATAAGCCAATGTCAGCAGGTTGTATTCCTTACCGATGCAATGTCAGTTCTGCAAGCCCTCAACAGTGATAAACTGCCAGAATTAAACAAAGTCCTATGCGAAGTAAATATCAAAAGAAGGGTAGTGCTACAGTGGATACCATCACACTGTGGCATACCAGGAAATGAGAGAGCAGATATGTTAGCAAAAGAGGGAGCAACACAGGAACAAAAAGAACAAACAATCACATTCCAGGAAAAGAAGACCCTTATCAAGGCCATCAGGAAAATTGATCAACAAAGAGACAACTATCAATATCTTGATCGAGCAAAACAGGTGATCCTGTTCCGTATGAGAACAGGACACAACAGACTGAACAGTCACTTATACAGACTGAGATTGGTCCCATCACCCCTATGTACGTGTGGACAGGCAGCACAGACAGCCGAACACATCCTGCAAGACTGCCACATGCTTAGTCAATTGCGAACTGAACATTGGCCCACAGAGACGCACATCCACACAAAGCTGTTTGGGAGTCTTGAAGAACTTTCAACCACAGCAACATACATCCAGAAAACCGGACTTCTTGTGTAGACATTTCTAAACAACAGCGAACGAGAAGAAGAAGAAGAAGAAGAAAAGTGCTACTGCTGGAAGATGTGAATACAGAAGGCTATTGGCAGCAAATCAAAACTGTATGGAATGAGACATGTGAAGAAATACTGGGGAAAAGTGAGCGACTACAAAAAGCATGGATAACAACAGAAACCATCAATAAGATGAAAGACAGAAAAAACAAGAAAGCAGATTTAAACACAAGTCATACCAGAAGGTCCAAAGCCAAGGCTCAAGAAGTGTACACAGAAGTAAACAAAGAAATAAAAAGAAATATCAAAAGAGACAAGAGGAAGTATATTGAGGAGTTGGCAAGAGAGGCAAAAGATGCTGCAGCCAAAGGAAATATGAGAGAACTGTATAACAGCACAAAGAAGATAACAGGGAAAAACAAGCAAACAAGTTGCCTCATAAAAGACAAGAATGGAAAACTGCTCAGCAATATACAAAAGCAAATGAAGAGGTGGACGGAACATTTTGAGAACCTTCTCAATAGACCAGCTCCACAAAAACCCCCAGACATCCAGCCAGCAGAAGAAGAGCTACAAATTAACTGTGAAACACCAACGAAGGAAAAAATAAAGAAAGCCATAAAGCTTATAGGAGATGGAAAAGCATCTGGTACAAGGACCAGATGGAATTCCAACAGAGGTCATTAAAGCAGATATCGACACGGCTATAGAGATGTTTTATAAATTACTTTGCAAAGTCTGGGAAAAGGAAGAAATACCAGCAGAGTGAAAGGAAGGATATCTGGTTAAGTTGCCTAAGTAGGGAAATTTACAAGAATGCACAAATTATAGAGGAAATAGTGTTACTATCAGTGCCAGAAAAAGAATTAAAAAGGAATATCCTCGAGAGATTAAAAGAGTCCACAGACAAGAAACTGAGAGATGAACAAGCAGGTTTTCGACAAAACAGATCCTGTACAGACCAGATAGCCACTTTGAGAATAATAGTTGAACAAAGTCTGGAATGGAAATCACAACTATACATTGGATTTGTGGACTACGAAAAGGCATTTGACAGTGTAGTCAGATAATCACTTTGGAAATTGATGAGGCATTATGGGATTCCCCCAAAGGTAATTAATTTAATAAAGAAAACATATGAAGGCATGACATGCAGAGTTCTTCATGAAGGACAGCTTACAAAACCGTTTGGGATGAGAACGTGAGTGCGACAGGGATGCCTCATCTCTCCATTTCTTTTCTTGCTGGCAATAGACTGGGTTATGAGAACATCGACAACACATAACAGAAATGGAATCCAGTGGACTCTGACTAAGCAGTTGGATGATTTGGATTTTGCTGATGAATTGGCTCTTCTGTCCCATAACAGTAATCAGATGCAGGACAAATTAAAAACACTCGATGAGAGGTCACAGCAATTGGGTATGAAAATACACGGGGAAAAGACAAAAATAATGAGAATAAATGCAGGTAATGATAACAGGGTGAACTTGAAGAAACACCAATACAAGATGTAGAATCGTACACATATCTTGGCAACATTATAGACAAAGTTGGAGGGACAGACAGTGATATCAAAATAAGAATACAAAAAGCAAGAGAAGCTTTCATTGCCTTGGGAAATAAATAGAGATCAAGAGAAATCGGATCCAACACGAAAAAAAGAATATTCAACTTAAATGTGGTCAGTACTATTATATGGTTCTGAAACATGGAGAACAAAGACACCAACCAAAAAGCTACAGACTTTCATAAATGGGTGCTTGCGTAGAATAGTAAGATTAAAATGATATGACAAGGTTACCAACGTGAAACTGATGACAAGAACCAGACAAGTGCCAGTGGAACAAGAGATCAGAAGAAGACAATGGCAATGGATAAGAAACACACTGATGAGACCTGTTGATAGCATTACAAAGCAGTCCTTGTTCTGGGACCAGTAGGGAAAGAAAGGCAGAGGTAGACCAAGAAGCACGTGGAGAAGAGAGCTGGAAACAGAGGTAAAAATGATGAGGAGAACGTGCAAAGAATTTGAGATGATGGCACGTGACAAGAGGACGTGGCACGTGTTTGTTGAAGGACTATGCTCTTTTGGGAGTGGAGGGTTGTGAATGAATGAATAGAAAATCAGTGACCGTTGCAAGCCAATGTCAACTTTTATTTCTTAAATTGATGATGAGAAATACACCGTTCAACGTCTGATGGGTCATAATTAGGATATATATTGTTTCCAATTCCAAATAACATAGGGCAGCATTCAGCAATCCAGGATTTTGTTTTTAATTTAATGATGAAAAATATCCCGTTAAACCTCTGATGCGTTATAATTAGGATATATATTGTTCTCAGTTCTAACCATAAACATTTATAGAATGTGTGATTCCTATATATGCACACATTAGGATTCTCGCTGGTGCAACGGAGTTCGTACACTGTGCAGAGATCGTCCTTGTGTGATCTAAGGGAGGAGATCGGAGCACTGATGGAGTAGTCCGTGTGCAATAAAGATAGTCTTTCAAACCAAACCAAACCCAGATAATATGAACAACTGCCGATATGGGAAAGTCGCATCCCCCCGGTCAAATCATTGTAAATAGGGCAAATAATAAAAAAAATCAATTGTGCTTGTATGTTTTAATAAAGCCAAACAAACAAAAACAAGATAACACCAAAAAAAAAAAAACCAAAATTATCAAACAAAATTAATATTAAGCGGGAGGGATGTAAAAGCCTTGTCTTTCCAGTTATAAAATTGACTTTAATAGATATTTAATTGACATTTGCAGCCTGCAAATATTCAAATAGTGGGATTCTCAGTTGTTCATACCTATTACATTTTAATCACAAATGTTCTATATTATTATCTTCAAGACATTCTGCACAGTAAGGTTCTTCTATTCTGAAATAGCCATTTCCCAGCTGCAGTTTTAGACGTTTCTTGTTACTATGAATTTTAAGATTCCCTAGATATTTGACATTTTTTTGTAAGAGCCATGAGCATCTTATCTGCAAGCCGTCCTGTCAAATTTGTATCATATGTGTATCCCACACTTTTTTCCACTTACTTACTTAGTCGTTCCCCTTCTACCGTGAGGTGTAGAGGTTTGAAAGAGAGAGCGCCAGACCATTCTATCAGCTGTCTTCTTCCTGGCCTATTTCCATTCTAGTCCTTGGTCCTTCAAAGATTGTCTAATGTTGTCCTCCCAGCGGACTCTGGGTCGTCCTGGAGGTCTGGATCCCTGGCTCTTTGTTTCCCATGCTTGTCGTGGTAGCCGATCTTCTCCCATTCTGCAGACATGGCCAAACCATCTTAGTTGGGACTGTTCCATTTGGGTCTGCAGCGGATGGGATTTTAGGCCTTGACGGATCGTCTGGTTGCGGACCATGTCTCTTCTTGTTACTTCAAACACTTTCCTCAGATACCTCATTTATGAGGTTTGGATCTGGCTTTTGTGGGTTGTAGTCATTGCCCACGACTCGCATCCATATGTCAAGACTGGGACATAGGTGGAGCGGTATACAGATATCTTCGTTTTCTTACCAACCTCTTTCTTGCTGAGGAATCCACGATTTATGGCCGGAAAAAGTCTCCCAGCCGCTGCTTTTCGAGTGGCCAACTCTTCTTTGATGCCTCCCTTTCGGTCTATAATAGCTCCGAGATATTTAAAGTGGTCGACCTGCTCCAGGACCTGTTCTCCCAACTTAATCTGATGTTTTCTTTCTTCTCGTGATATCACCATGGATTTTGTTTTAGAGCTGCTTATGACCATCCCTCTCTTCTCCAGCTCTTCCTTCCAGACTTGCAGGTTGGATTGGAGATGTGTCTCTGATTTAGCAATCAGGGCAACATCATCAGCAAATGCCAGCTCCGAAATATAGACCTGTCTCATCTTCCAGTACCCCACTGAATACTTTCTTGTTCTCTCCTTACATGCCTTGATGACATCGTCCATAAGGAGAATGAAGAGGTAAGGTGATAAAATATCACCTTGTCTTACACCAGTGGTGGTCCTGAACTCTTCTGACTTATGGTTTGCTGTCCTCACATAATTTCTGCAAGACTTGTAGAAGCTCTGTATAGCATGAATCAGAGGTGCTGGAATATTCTTCCTTGCCAAACAGTCCCAAAGTTTGCTCCAGGGGACCCTGTCAAACGCCTTTTCCAGGTCTATGAAACAAAGATGGATCTCACTCTTATACTCAAGGGCCTTTTCACACAGCTTTCTGAGTGTGAAGATTAGGTCTTGAGTACTTCGGTTTGCTCGGAATCCGCACTGGACCTCATCCAATTGTGGCTCAGCTAGGCGTCGGAGTCTCTGCTCTAGGATTCTAGAGTAGATTTTACCAGGGACACTGAGAAGGGATATGCCTCTATGGTTTCCACATTGTCGATTGTCACCCTTTTTGAAAATTGGTGTTATGATGGCAATCTCCCAATCCTTTGGTATGGTCTTGTTGCACCATGCTGCCTGTAGGACCTTTAAGAGTAATAGGTCGCCTGATGCTCCCATGTACTTAAACATTTCTGGTGTTATACCATCATGCCCTGCTGCTTTGCCCATCTTGATTTTCTCTAGTGCTGCCCTCAGTTCTTCCATCTTTATGTCATATTCACTGTTTTCCATTCGTATGTTATTATTTCTTTAATTAAGCTTTTAATCTCTGATTTACACATCACGACGTATATTACATTGTTATAAAATCTACTTTTTTGGCCTCTTTATATGCCTCTTCTTTTCCATCTATGCCAACATGTGATGGTATTCAAGATATTATGGCTGAACATCCTCTGGATTATAAGTATGCAGTGTCCAGAAATATCTCACTGCATTTTAGTCAGTTTCTTAGTGCTTGAATTGTTGAAAGTGAGTCTGTTTTTAAAATTGATAATTTCTTGGGAGGGCTGTAGGAGAATATTTCTAGTGCCTTAAGTATTGCCATCATCTCAGCAGCGAAAATGGATGTATAATTTATAATCAGTGAAACTACATTCTTTTACAATTTGCCTTATTGGAATATAAATTCCTATCCCTGATTTGTTATCTTCTCCTTTGGATCAACTGTGTATATTGTAATGCTGTCATTTCATATTTGTTGTATGTATTTTTTGGCTGTGATTTTAGTATTTATTATTTGCTTTCTGAAATATTTATGTAAGGTAGTAGTTCGTTCTTTTGTCTTGAGCTCCCAGGGTAGAACCACCGGCTTGTATTCACAACTGTTATTAATTGATGTAATTAAAGTACCGTACCCAGGTGGAAAATTGCCTCCATACACTTCCATCCTGTAGGACATCTATTGGTGTTCATTGCACTGACCTGAGTTGCTAGTTGACATTTGGTAAAAGCTGTACCGGTATGTGCTGGGTGAAACTTGTCTAACATAATTCGTTCATGTTATTTAGTCTTAACTTTTTTCTCCGTAATTCCAAGGGTAGAATTCATAAAATCGCCTCTGATTGCACCTGTTATTGCATATAAAGCTTGATGCTGAATTCTGTTTCATTTAATCGTGTTACTGTGTGAACCAGAGTCATATATTATACTTCCTTAATCTATTTTCCTCTAATAAAAGATTTATACTCGTATAATATGAACATTGTTAACTCAAACGATAATTAACTGCCAGACAGTATTGAATTAACAATCCTATGAGGGGACATTAGCATGTTAAGAAAAGTGATACAATTCACACTTCAAAATTGATTCTACTGTCAAGAATTTCAGAGATCAATATGTGTAAATTGTAAATGGTAGTAATAATTTACAAAGACAGAAACAATCCGTTGACGTCAACAAGAACATTTATAACTTAAGTTTATGGTACCGTACACGAGTTTCAACATGACGTATTTATGACGAATACAATTTAATGGAAAATAAATTACAAGACTTGTCTTCAAGTGTGTCTTATCATGTCTCACGTCGATACACAAGTCTCTTAGTACATGTCTCAAGTCGAGTTGCAAGTCCTTAACAGTAGCTTTCAACTCGAGTCCGAATCGAGTTCCGAGTCGAGCCTAATTTTTTATCTAAAACTTCTTATAGCCACAGTCGCGCTGTACCAATCACACTGTAAATAAAAGTGATAAATAATAATATCAATTTGTTAGTATTTTTGTGATATTTTATGTACAGACTGTTTTTATTTGATCAAAGTTATATTTCAATATTACATTTTAGAAATATTATCTTCTCAAACATACAACCACTTCCTTCCATCCCCCACCCATAGGCTAGAACGGAATTGATGGAATAATACACTTGATCATACTGTGACGAAATGGACCTCTTCGCGATTTTTGGTTCTCTCCGGAAGTATCAGTACATTTGTGGTACTGATTTTTTGTGCTGTCAATTATCGCACATTTCTTTCTTTCTTTCTTTCCTTGTTATTGCTCTGCTAAATAGCAGATATTTTGTATTTTACTTCGTACACCCCTCTCAGGGATTATTCATTACGTCTGTGCGTGTCCTGTCCCTGTGCTAAAACATTTGCAAAGAGAGGCTGATACGATACATCACGGCCTCGAGTGCACGTCAGATTAACACGTACACCGCCAGCGCTATCGGCTTAAGGTAGAAGGATACCTTGATAGGGTAAAAAACTCAAATTTTCCTTTCAGAATCAAACAACCATGGGTATAGTGTTAGTATGGACTTAAAATGTTTGTTCACATAATGACCTCATTAATTATGCAAATTAGCTATCCAATATGGCCGCCGTAGTGAATAAATTATACACCTTTTTAAAAACATCATAACTATGTTATTTGTATAAGGATCTGAATGAAACTTGGCAAATTGAATCATTATATATAGCGTGAGGTCATGAACTAAAATGACAGAGATTGACAGAAAGGTTAATTTTTAATGAATTTTTAAAATTTATATTTCAGGAATGTTTGATATGTGTGCCTCATTATATATGCAAGATGGACATAAAACTAAAAATTTGAATTCAATTGTATCCATTTTAGGTCAGAATCTGTAAGATTATATGACAACCAACTGTGTTAATTTTCATGTCAATTGAATGTACAGATCCAGAGATATCTTGTTTCAAAGATCACCAATTATGCTAAAAAGACAATTCCGAGAAAACAAAGAAAAACAGAAAAAGAACTCACAAAATGAAGTTTAATGAGCTCCTGTTGAATAAAGGTCTCCTTTTACTGCAGCTGCAGTGTCTATGAATCCCCTTTTCAGTGCTCTCAGGGTCTTTCCATTGCAATGTCCTTACTTGCTGAATAGATCCTGTGCAGCGTTCTCCTGTATGCTTTCTTTGCCATGGGTTGACTTGTGTTCATGTATATCGAAAAATTCTGCAATGCACTGTGGCCTTTCCCAACAGAACGCACACATGCCACCATTCGCACATTTACTTCTTTGTTTGTGAGTAGCGGAAGATGAAACATCAGAAGTATTGAAATTGGCATTCCATTCGCCACAGTTTGTGCACTTGATACTGATTTCATGACAAAAGCCATTCCGAGTCTCTTCGACGATATCACAGGTCAGTGAGTACTGATAACATTTGTCACATCTAAAGTTAGCGCATAAAAACCCAAACAGTAGTTTTACATCCATAAGGATAAACCCATTTCCTCTGTTGTCATTTTTAGCTTGTCGTTCACTTTCTTGGACCTTTATGACCTTTATTTTCTTTGCTGAGGAGCACAGAGGCTTTATAGCGTCACTATCGACAATAGGTGTCTCATTTTCAGGCAACGGTTTGTTGGTGTACACGCCTCCCAGTCTTTGTCTTATTTTCCATTGTGAACAAAAGAAGCTCTGCTAACTACTATTATACAGAATCAGTATGAAACTAGCAATAAATAGAGTTAATGTTAGTGAAAATGCACAATGCATGTAACAAATGTTGAAATTTACGATCAAAGCTTTCTAGACACACACTTTTGAACAATTCATAAGAAATCATTGAGTGATTCCCCGTGGAAAAATTATAAATATCTTTTTCCTGTTGCCTCAGTATAATTATAATTTCGCAGTTTTACAATTACACACCTTCATGTTGGGTCATTATTCACATGGTAACCAACTATAAACGTTGGTTGCTATGCAAATCACTCAAGGGGGTGTGTGTAGAAAAAAACACTGATTCCTATCAAACCAGAGTATCTCTAAGCTTCTATGAATTATTTTTAGTTCAAGAACATGTTGACGAAGATTTAAAGCATGAAAATGAAAATTATTGGATTTTTATTTATTTTTAACATTTTTGGGTATCCTTCTACCTTAATCACTGATAAGACACGGAGTTTTGCGTGCTCATACGTCAGATAACGAGATTACTGTCTGTGTGACATAATCGCTTCCGGTCACTTGTTTAAAAGTAATCATGGATTTATTACATTTTAGACAATATGAGTCTACAAATGTGTTTGTGAGGATGTATGCAAGGTTGCCAGTGTCATCCATTAATAAGGCAACCTTAATTGAAATTCACCGATTTGCTCTTAGAGTATCTATCTTACCACTTTAAATATCTCGGAACTATTATAGACCGAAAGGGAGGCATCAAAGAAGAGTTGGCCCTCGAAAAGCAGCAGCTGGGAGACTTTTCAGGCCATAAATCAAGGATTCATCAGCAAGAGAGAGGTTGGTAAGAAAACGAAGATGGCTGTGTATCGCTCCACCCATGTCCCAGTCTTGACATGTGGATGCAAGTCATGGGCAATGACTCCAACCCACAAAAGCCAGATCCACACCTCAGAAATGAGGTATCTGAGGAAGGTGGTTGAAGTAACAAGAAGAGACATGGTCCGCAACCAGACGATACGTCAAGGCCTAAAATCCCACCCCCTGCAGACCCAAGTAGGACAGTCCCAACTAAGATGGCTTGGCCATGTCTGTAGAATGGGAGAAAATCGGCTACCACGACAAGCATGGGAAACAAAGAGCCAGGGATCCAGACCTCCAGGACGACCCAGAGTTCGCTGGGAGGACAACATTAGACAATCTTTGAAGGACCGAGGACTAGAATGGAACCAGGCCAGGAGGAAGACAGCCGATAGGATAGTTTGGCGCTCTCTCTCTTCTAAACCTCTACACCTCACGGTAGAAGGGGAACGACTAAGTAAGTAAGTATCTATCTTAATCAGTGAGAGCAATTCGTCTTAGCCATGGTTACAGGGTATTTCGTTTGTTTAGTCGTGGGCACCCATGAGATAAAGTGATATTCCCTAGGATTTATTTACCTGTTGTTCCAGAGTGAGCTTATAGTCCCTAGCCTTAGTAGTGCAACCTTAGGCGGAACCGTGAGTGTTTCTTTTCCTAGCGGAGTAAAGGATTACCTACAAGCTAGGTGGAACCGTGAGTGTTTCTTTTCATAGCAGAGTAAAG
This sequence comes from Oreohelix idahoensis, assembly GCA_024509875.1. Lineage (NCBI taxonomy): Eukaryota > Metazoa > Mollusca > Gastropoda > Stylommatophora > Oreohelicidae > Oreohelix > Oreohelix idahoensis. The sequence continues at coordinate 50,056 of JAMPIV010021823.1, read as the reverse complement.
GATTACCTACAAGCTTGGTGGAACCGTGAATGTTTCTTTTCCCAGCGGAGTAAAGGATTACCTACAAGCTAGGTGGAACCGTGAGTGTTTCTTTTCCTAGCGGAGTAAAGGATTACCTACAAGCTAGGTGGAACCGTGAGTGTTTCTTTTCCTATACCGTTCTTCTATGTTACTGGATGTCGTAATGTTGTTCTTACTGCTTTAGAATAATCTTGAATTCTTTTAGTACAGAGAGAATGGGCATGAGATTGACTTAATAAAGTAGTCGTCGGAGGCTGAAGACATGACACAACCACTCTTCAGAAGTCATATCTCTCCCTTTAATATCATCAGTGACTCTATTCGTATCTACTTTCACATCTTTGCATTCCTAATTTGTCTGAACTCAGACATAGTCTATTCTCTATTTATTCCTACCTGCGACAAATGCATACTGGAGAGAAACCGTACAAATGTAATTTTATGTCATATGCTTTACAGGATGTAGTAATCTTAATAGACACAAAAGAGTACATACTAGAGAGAAGCCATACAAGTGTAATTTTTGTGGTGTATGCTTTACAGGATGTAGTGACCTTGATAGGCACAAAACAATACATACTGGAGAGAGGCCTTACAAGTGTTTTGTTTGTGGAGTAGGGTTTACACAGTCTTTAAGTCTGAAAGTACACTCTATTATAAATACTGGAGAGAATCCATACAAGTGTGATGTTATGTGGAGTAGGGTTTATATATTCTTCTGGTTTGAAAGCACACAAAAGAACACATACTGAAGAGAATCCTTACAAGTGTGATTTATGTGGGTGTCATTAAACATGTTGACGATGGCAGATAATTGGTGGATAGGGTGTCATTAAGCTTGTTGAAGATGACAGATAATTAGTGGATAGGATGTCATTAAGCTTGTTGAAGATGGCAGATAATTAGTGGATAGGGTGTCATTAAGCGTGTTGAAGATGGCAGATAATTAGTGGATAGGGAGTCATTAAGCTTGTTGACGATGGTAGATAATTGGTGGATAGGGCGTCATTAAGCTTGTTGACAATGGTAGATAATTAGTGGACAGGGTGTCATTAAGCTTGCTGAAGATGGTAGATAATTAGTGGATAGGGTGTCATTATAAGCTTGTTGACAATGGTAGATAATTAGTGGATAGAGCGTCATTAAGCTTGTTGAAGATGATTAGTGGATAGGGTGTTCCCCCTGGACATGCTCCTTTTCCGCCCGTCTCCCCCTTGTTGGCCACGTGACATTTGTTACAGTTTTTGTTTATTTTATTTGGTTTTGGGGTTTTTTATATGGAAAGGGAAGGGCAGACACACACACACACGTTCACACAATTTTACATTTTTGATTTACTGTTTTTGCACTGAGTGGAGTGGGCAGATGATGTCATTTTTTGATATCGAAAATCAGAATTATTGTCTTTACTTAACACACTTTATATTCTAATTATAACCCACAAACGGTTAAACGGAATATTTTTTTTATAATTTAAAAAAAAAAAACAAGAACTTTGAAATTTGCAACAGCTGGCGAGATTTAATGGACTAAACCTAATAATGCCTATCTTTCAAAGGTTTCTTTTTCGTAAACAGTAAAAAATATGGCAAAAATAAAAAAAACTTAAGTTAAATTAAGATGATAATCGATTAAAGACTATATAAGATGATAATCGATTATAAATAATCCAGCAAGACGAAAGCTTACAGGATAAATTGTTGATAAATTATTTGTTCCATACTGCGAACATGAAGACTTTAATTCAATCCTTGCAACTGAAATTAAAATGTGCAATTTTTGAAATAAAGCCTTTTGTGCTGTTTAGTAAATCACATAACAGTCGGATTTTAAAATATTTTTTAAACTCCGACCGGACAGGCAGGGCAAGTCGGACAAATCTTTCCAAATCCGGACGTGTTGCGACCCTACGTTACTTCCTCTTGGTTTGTAAAAGACTGGTAAGGCTAGGCTACAGACTGAGTTATATATTATCATGGACAAGATTAGATATAACAACCAACAATGTAAGACCTGCCCTTATTGTCTTTACTGGAACAGCTGAATTTTTGCTGCAGTAGACAGTTGTTAGTTAAATATGCCGCTTTCAATTCATAGTCATAATACATTCTACTTAAGGTACTTATAAACAGAATATTCTAGTTGCAAGAAATAAGTGTAGGTCTAGTTGTTAATGTTATTATTATTCGGAAATAAATTTTATACCGGGATATTAAATATTAGTTATCATTACATCTATGTAAATCTAATGTACAATTTTTCTTTCAATATCCTTAAAACAAGAATTTTGTAAGATCTTTGACAAGAGAATACGTGAAATTTTAGAAGACATCAGATTTCATCACTTATAGTTTAATAGATTCATAGATCCTGTAGCATAGCCAGCCTTATACAAACCACGTGGGAGTAATGGGGGGTCACAACACGTCCGGCTTTGGATGGATTTGTATGGCTTGTCCTGCCTGTCTGTAACTGACATGATGGTAAGACACACTACAGCAACTGACATGACAGGAAGACATACTACAGTAACTGACATGACTTTAAGACATACTACAGTAACTGACGTGACAGGAAGACATACTACAGTAACTGACATGATGGTAAGACATACTACAGTAACTGACATGACAGTAAGGCATACTACAGTAACTGATATGACAGTAAGGCATACTACAGCAACTGAAATGACAGTAAGAAATAGTATAGTAACTGACATGATGGTAAGACATACAACATTACCTGACATGATGGTAAGACATACTACAGTAACTGACATGACAGTAAGACATACTACAGTAACTGACATGATGGTAAGTCATACTCCAGTAGCTGGCATGATGGTATGACATACTACAGTAAATGACATGATGACAAGACATACTACAGTAACTGACATAATGGCTAGACATGCTACAGTAACTGACATGATGGTAAGATATAATACAATAACTGATATGACAGTAAGATGTACTACAGTAACTGACATGATGATAAGACATACTACAGTAACTGACATGACAGTAATACACACTACAGTAACTGACATGACTGTAAGACATACTACAGAAACTTTCATGATGGTAAGATGTACTACAGTAACTGACATGATGGTATGACATACTGCAGTAACTGACATGACATCAAGACATACTACAGTAACTGACATAACAGTAAGACATTACAGTAACTGTGTTGACATTAAGACATACTACAACAACTGCTATGTTGGTAAGCCATGCTACAGCAACTGACATGACAGTAAGACATACTAATGTAACTGACTAGATGGTATGACGAGAAAGGAAATGAAAAGAAAGAAAACAGAAGCAAAGTCCCCCAGGTTAAAGCAACTATATAGCGAACAGTACAGTCAGCTGGACAAGGAAGTTAAATGCCAAACCCGAGCCAACAAAAGGTATTTCCTAGACGATCTTGCAAGACAGGCAGAAAAGGCAGCACTGAGAAATGAACAAAGCACAGTGTACATAATAACTAAATTCATCAGCAGAAAACGAGGTGCAAACAATATTACATTAGTAAGAGATAAGCAAGGAAATCTCATCACGACAGCAGAGGGACAGGAAACAAGATGGGCAGAGCACTTCAGAGAAACTCTGAACAGGGAACCACCAGAGACACAATTGAATGTTCCTGAGGCTGAAAACGACCTAGATGTAAATACAGACACTCCATGAAAAGAAGAAATCATCACAGCAATCAAAGGGTTAAAGAATGGAAAAGCTCCTGGCCATGATAACTTAAATGCAGAGTTATTTAAGACAGACCCTGAGCTAGCAGCAGAACTATTAGAACCACTATTTGCACAAGTGTGGAAAACGGGTACAACACCATCAGAGTGGAACAAAGGAATAATTGTCAAATTGCCCAAGAAGAGAGATCTTGCAGACTGCAATAATTGGAGAGGAATCACTCTTCTCTCAGTTCCCAGCAAAATACTAGGCAGGATAATTATACAGAGAATTTCAAAAGCAGTAGACCACAAATTGAGGAAAGAACAAGCAGGATTTAGAAAGAACAGAAGATGTGTAGATCATATATTCACTCTCAGGAACATTATAGAGCAGTGCTCAGAATGGCAAAGACAGCTGTACATTAACTTCGTTGATTTTGAAAAGGCTTTTGACAGCATACATAGGGACAGTTTATGGAAAATACTGAGGGCTTATGGAATTCCAAGCTGCATAGTGTCAATCATAAAAAGCCTCTATGCCAACTTTACGTGTAGTGTTGGGCAGAGCGACCTAACCTTTGAGGTGAAGACAGGAGTACGACAGGGATGCCCCTTATCAACCACTCTATTTTTAACAGTCATAGACTGGATGATGCGCCAGACAACAGAGGGCAGTCCAAGAGGAATAAGATGGACTACATTTTCTACATTGGAAGATCTGGAATATGCAGATGACAATGCACTACTAGCACATTCACATCAACACATCCAGGAACAAACGGATAGACTTAATAAGTTTAGCCAGCAGGTGGGCTTGAACATCAATTTAAAGAAGTCAGAGGTCATGACGCTCAATGTGAGCAACCCTGAGCCCATATCAGTAAGGAATCAGCAACTGGTACAGAAAGACACCTTCACATACCTAGGATGCATAGTAACACCAGACGGCGGGGCAGGCAAAGACATCAACATCAGAATGAATAAGGCAAGAACAGCCTTTTTTAGCCTAAACAACATCTGGAAATCCTCTCAATATAGCACAAGCACAAAATTAAGATTATATCAGAGCTGTGTGCTTCTCTATGGTGCAGAATGCTGGAGAGTTACAGAGAAGGAAATGTCGAAATTGTCCTCTTTTCACACAACATGCCTTAGAAAAATTCACCAAATCTTTTGGCCGAATACCATCACCAACCAAGATCTGCTTACTTGGAGCAAGCAAGAGGACATGCACACCATCATAGCTGGCAGATGCTGGAGCTGGGTTGGCCATGTCCTCAGAAGAGACCCCGATGCCATCACAAGAACAGCTATGCTTTGGACCCCTGAAGGGAAACGAAAGAAAGGCCGACCAAAAACAACCTGGCGGAGGACTGTGGAGGCTGAGATGCAAAGAATGAACCAGAGTTGGGGCACTGTACGAAGGATGGCCGCTGACCGAGCAAAGTGGAATCAATTTGTTGTTGCTCTACAAGACACCACTAGGCGTGATGGCCACCGACTGCTTTGACGGTCTGCGGCTAAGGATCAAAGAAGAAGAAGATGGTATGACATACTACAGTAACTGATATGACAGTAACACATTTTACAGTAACTGACATGACAGTTAGACACACTACAGTAACTGACATGATGATAAGACATACTGTAGTAACTGACATGATGGCATGACATATTACAGTAAACGACATGATGATAAGACATACTACAGTAAATGACATGATGATAAGACATACTACAGAAACTGACATGACTATAAGACATACTGCAGAAACTTTAATGATGATAAGACATACTACAGTAACTGACATGATGGTAAGACATGCTATAGTAATAGTAACTGACATGATGGTAAGACATACTACAGTAATTGACATGAAGGTAAGACATTCTACAATAACTGACATGAAGGTAAGACATACTACAGAAACTGACCTGATAGTTAAGAAATAGTATGGTAACTGACATGAAGGTATGACATACTAAAGTAACTGACATGATGGTAAGACACACTACAGTAACTGAATTGATGGTAAGACATACTACAGTAACTGACACGATGTTAAGTCATATATGTAAAATATATCTTCAGTGTGTACAAGCAATCTATAATAAAAACAATGTTGTTTAATCTTAAACTGTGTTTCTGACTAGTCTGTAGTAGTTATTTGTTGTCTTCAGCAAGGGGTTTCGATGTTTTTCCTATAACACCTTCAACTTGAATGACATACGTGTTGCAGATTTTGTCTTAGATAATTGGGCTACTGTTATATTTTACTTCATGTATTAATTTCCATCGAATCTGTCTATCACGTAGTGTCTTTCTGCTGCAACATTGGGTTTCATCTTTGTTATTTTATAGTTTAGTATCAGCTTTCCTTTTAATTAAACTTCATGTATACATGGACTGTTAGTGATTATTATTTCAATCGTTAATAGTTGACGGACTGTTGTAGTCTTTAACCAACCTTGAAGGTTAACGGTCAAAAGTTATAGAACATAACTGAAACTTGCATAAGACTTCAGTGAACAAGTCTCGTTCTGACGACTTAACATTTTAATGAAAATTCATAGTTCATAATGTATTTTGACACTGTTACATTCACATTTCCTGGTAGGTTCAACCAAGCTGGACTGGTCTGTGTGGGTAGGGGTCAGACAAAAGCTGGTACCCTGGTCCTCCAGGTTGGGGGTTTTAGCATAGGGCTGACACCCCTGTCTATGTAAAAAAAATAATGAAGTTACGGAAACAACATCAAATGAACAAACTTTGCTGCGGGATGGACATTCGGAGTCTGTGGCTCGTATGACTGTCAGTGGTGAAAACCGAAAGGAAGCCACTGACATGAAAACGGATGTCCTGACCGCAAAACAGGATACAAGAATAGGATTTTGGAATGTCAGGACAATGTACGAGACAGGTAAACTAAGACAGGTCACGGCAGAAATGAGAAACTATAGGTTACACATCCTGGGGATAAGCGAGAGCAGATGGACAGGGGCAGGAAAGGTTAAAATAGCTACAGGAGAAACAGTACTTTACTCTGGAAGAGAGGATGATGGACAGCACAGTGAAGGCATAGCCATTATTCTACAGAAAGGGATAGAAAGGACATTACTGGAATGGAAACCCATCAACAACAGACTGATACGATTGAGATTGAGAGGGAGATTCACCAACACTACAATTATACAATGCTACCATCAACAAATGATAGCGATGAGGAGGTCAAGGATGAATTCTATCAACAACTGCAGAAAGAAATGGAAGACACACCTAGATATGATCTTGTTATAGTAATGGGAGACCTCAATGCGAAAGTTGGTACACACAATACATATAATGAAAGAACAATGGGGAAATGCGGCAGCGGAATAGCAAACGAAAATGGGGATAAGCTAATAAGTTTCTGTAGCATTAACAACCTGGTCATTGGAGGAACACTTTTCCCACATAAGGAAATTCACAAGTTAACATGGGAATCACCAAATGGTCGGGACAGAAACCAGATAGACCACATCATGGTTAACGGTAGATGGAGACATGCATTACAAGATGTGAAGGTAAGAAGAGGTGCAGATGTGGGAAGCGATCACCATTTAATAGTAGCAAAACTGAAAGTGAAACTAAGAAGGGCTGGACCAACTGTAACTACACAGAAAAGGTTTGACATCAGCAAATTGAAGGACCCCCTTACCAGAAAAGCTTTTGCGGCCGACATTAAGAAACGATATCAATTTGCCAAAAGCCAGGAAAAGACATTGACTGATGATATAGACCAGAATTTCAACACCATTTCAACAATATATAAGGAAAGTAGCAAATCATGCTTAGGATTCCAGGAAAGGAAGAAGCAAGACTGGATAACACCAGAAACACTAAACACCATAAAGATGAGAAAGGAAATGAAAAGAAAGAAAACAGAAGCGAAGTCCCCCAGGTTAAAGCAACTATATAGCGAACAGTACAGTCAACTGGACAGGGAAGTTAAACGCCAAACCCGAGCCAACAAAAGGAATTTCCTAGATGATCTTGCAAAACAGGCAGAAGAGGCAGCACTGAGAAATGAACAAAGCACAGTATACAAAATAACTAAATTCATCAGCGGAAAACAAGGTGCAAACAATATTACATTAGTAAGAGATAAGCAAGGAAATCTCATAAAGACAGCAGAGGGACAGGAAACAAGATGGGCAGAGCACTTCAGAGAAACTCTGAACAAGGAAACACCAGAGACACAATTGCATGTTCCTGAGGCTGAAAACGATCTACTTGTAAATACAGACATTCCACGAAAAGAAGAAATCATCACAGCAATCAAAGGGTTAAAGAACGGTAAAGCTCCTGGCCATGATAACTTAAATGCAGAGCTATTTAAGACAGACCCTGAGCTAGCAGCAGAACTATTAGAACCACTATTTGCACAAGTGTGGGAAACGGGGACAACACCATCAGAGTGGAACAAAGGAATAATTGTCAAATTGCCCAAGAAGGGAGATCTTTCAGACTGTAATAATTGGAGAGGAATCACTCTTCTCTCAGTTCCCAGCAAAATACTAGGCAGGATAATTATACAGAGAATTTCAAAGGCAGTAGACTACAAACTGAGGAAAGAACAAGCAGGATTTAGAAAGAACAGAAGATGTGTAGACCATATATTCACTCTCAGGAACATTATAGAGCAGTGCTCAGAATGGCAAAGACAGCTGTACATTAACTTCGTTGATTTTGAAAAGGCTTTTGACAGCATACATAGGGACAGTTTATGGAAAATACTGAGGGCTTATGGAATTCCAAGGTGCATAGTGTCAATCATAAAAAGCCTCTATGCCAACTTTACGTGTAGTGTTGGGCAGAGCGACCTAACCTTCGAGGTGAAAACAGGAGTACGACAGGGATGCCCCTTATCAACCACTCTATTTTTAACAGTCATAGACTGGGTGATGCGCCAGACAACAGAGGGCAGTCCAAGAGGAATAAGATGGACTACATTTTCTAAATTGGAAGATCTGGAATATGCAGATGACATTGCACTGCTGGCACATTCACATCAACACATCCAGGAACAAACGGATAGACTTAATAAGTTTAGCCAGCAGGTGGGCTTGAACATCAATTTAAAGAAGTCTGAGGTCATGACGCTCAATGTGAGCAACCCTGAGCCCATATCAGTAAGGAATCAGCAACTGGTACAGACAGATACCTTCACATACCTAGGAAGCATAGTAACACCAGATGGTGGGGCAGGCAAAGACATCAACATCAGAATGAATAAGGCAAGAACAGCCTTCTTTAGCCTAAATAACATCTGGAAGTCCTCCCAATACAGCACAAGCACAAAATTAAGATTATACCAGAGATGCGTGCTTTCTGTGCTTCTCTATGGTGCGGAATGCTGGAGAGTCACAGAGAAGGAAATGTCAAAATTGTCCTCTTTTCACACAACATGCCTAAGAAAAATTCACCAAATCTTTTGGCCGAATACCATCACCAACCAAGATCTGCTTACTCATAGCAAGCAAGAGGACATGCACACCATCATAGCTGGCAGACGCTGGAGCTGGGTTGGTCATGTCCTCAGAAGAGACCCCGATGCCATCACAAGAACAGCTATGCTTTGGACCCCTGAAGGAAAGCGAAAGAGAGGCCGACCAAAGACAACTTGGCAGAGGACTGTGGAGGCTGAGATGCAAAGAATGAACCAGAGTTGGGGCACTGTACGAAGGATGGCCCCCGACCGTGCAAAGTGGAATCAATTTGTTGTTGCCCTACAAGACGCCACTAGGCGTGATGGCCACTGACTGCTTTGACGGTCGGTGGTTAAGGATCGAAGAAGAAGAAGACATTCACATTGAAAACACTTGCAATCATCATTCTTAGTTTATCTTATCAGACATTGCTCGTCTGTCATGTAACCGTTTTACATATAATTCATGTCTTTTGACTAAATCAATTTACCAAGCATTTGGCACAATTATTTATGTAGTCTTACCATTGCTGCTACTAGTTTCATGAAGTAGTGATTCACACATTGAAAAACTCTGTTTATAAAATTAATTCACTTTGGCATTCAAAGCCAGGTTCTATCAGCTGTTACACATTACATCTGCGCTCATCTTTCAAGACTTTTGCGCCTAACAATTATTGCGGTTAATGATACCGATTTACATATCGCCAGACTCAATGGTCCTTACACTTTATTTTAATATTGCTTTACTAGCATTATATTAATAGTTAAACATATTTCGGTGGCCATGTCATATATTCTATGAACACTACCTTAGTGGCTATGCCACACAGTCCAACACTACCATCGGGGTCAAAGCCCACAAGTCAACTACTGTTACTAGGTCTTACATGTCAGCCAGTAACGTACGCATCGCTTTATGAGTCTGACTAGAGGCAATGCTGCATAGTGTGACCATCTCAAATAAAACAAAACGGAGATGCTGGCAAAACCATGCAGCAATCTTCAACAACATGTTAATCATTAATAGCTAAAAATAAATCAAGTAGACTTTCCAAAGTTGACGTAATATCTCACTGAATTATATTTCTAACAGGGTTTCCCATATGGATAATACAGGCTCTGCGTTAGTTTCGGGTATGGTCTGCACTAACAAAGCAATAATGTACATTTGTATGGAGTATACGTATAACTCTGAAAAGTTTTCTTATAAAGCATATTAGTGTTACGCACAATGTATTACTATAATGTAGTGTTATATTCGTACAGATGACTCATAACTTAATTATCTCCATTGTGGTTATCTTCTTCATACACTCTCAGACGTCCACATGAATGTTTTCATAGAAAGCAGTAGTCAGCTTGAGGCTATTTGAATCTCCGTAGAGTTTTTTCCACGAATGGTACTGGTGTCAGCCATATGCGCTTTCTCTGTTCCACATATGTTGGGCAACTTTGAAGCAAATATTCAGCAGTCATTTTATCAGTGTCACAGTTACACTGACCGGTAGGTCCTATCTTTAGCTTGTTGAACAGATGGTATCTCAATCTGTTGTGGTCAGTGCGGAGTCTGAATATTACCAGTTGTTCTCTTCTGTTGAGCTGATAGTATGCATCATTTTGTAAATGACCTGGATTCTCTACATCCCATTCGTTTCTGTATCTGATTTTACTACTCTAGTAATTTTCATGGTTGGCAACACTGCTTTGCAGAAACTGTTAAAAGCAGCACTTAAAAAAATCATGGTTTGTGGCTGAGCCAGTCGTTCTAAAATCATAGGCGACAGACAACTCCATAGGAGAACTCTGCCTTAACACACACGCCCACAAAACGTTTTTCTACTGCTACTATTTACACACACACACACACACACACACACATACCCTGCTACTATTTACAATTTTCAATGCTGGCTTTGGTATCGTGGTAGTCATCTTGGTTTTAGTTTTTTGTTTGAAGTTAACAATAACAACAACAGATCTCAGGTCTTCAAAGTCCCATAAAAACTGTTGCTTGTAAATCTACAGGGGTGTCTAAGATCTCCAGGGGTGTCTGCACGAAAGGCCAAGGTCAGGAAGATTTCAGATTGATCTGGCACGAAGAGGTGTGAAGCCGAGAGCCAAGGTCAGGACGTTATTCACAGATTGATTTTAGTGAATATAACGTATTCTTAGAGGTGTGAAAGGCCAAGGTCAGGACATTATTCACAGATTGATTTTAGTGAATGTAACGTATTCTTAGAGGTGTGAAAGGCCAAGGTCAGGACGTTATTCACAGAATGATTTTAGTGAATGTAACGTAAATCTCGGAGCTAGAGGTGTGAAAGGCCAAGGTCAGGACGTTATTCAGGCCAAAATCAGATTCCTCAGCAAGAGTTGGTAAGAAGATGGCTGTAGTGAATCCTCTTAGCGAGTCATGGTGACTACAACCCATAAAAGCCAGGAGAGAAAATGTGAGGAAGGTGAAGTATTAAACAAGGCATGGTACGCAACAAACAGAAGAACAGTCCCAACTAAGATGGTTTGGCCAAGAATGGGAGAAGATCGGCTACCACACTTTAGCATGGGAAACAAAGGTGTGGGGGAGTGGAGGAAGGTTAGGGACCATTAAAAAAAAAAAAAAACACCAAGGTCCAGACCCAGGACGTGTGTAGAGTCGGATGGGAGGACAACTTAGTCAATCTTTGACCAGGACCAGGAGAATGGAACCAGGCCAGGAAAGACAGCCGATAGGATAGTCTCACCATCTCTAACCAAGATAGACCTCTAAGTCACGGTAGAAGGGGAACGACTAAGAGGGTAAGTAAGTTATATTTGACATATATTTTTTAATGAACTAAGGGTGTGACTGTCAACAAATTCTACATTTCATGAGAATGGAACGAACAAACTTTATTTTCAAAAAGAACTTGGGCAGTGCGCAAGCACGTTTAACATGAACAAAGAGCTGCCCTTCCATTCTCACTTATCTTGCATACTATACCCTGTCAACATTCCCACATCTTACTTTAAGCATTAAATTAAAGGCATACAATGTTATAAAGGTTACATAACAGCATACAATGACATTACCCAATCATAATTAAAGTATTTTTTAAGCAAACAAGAACATAGAGGTAGAAGCAGTTACTGCTGCACTGAGGTCGCTGTCTGAAACTCCATCAACCAGGGCAGTTATATTGTCAGACTCTCAAGCCATGCTTCGGAAAGTTCAGAATGAATGGCTGCGGCGTGAATGGAAAGCATCAATAGAATACCCAAGTCTTAAAGCACATTTGTGGATCTACTGTCCTGGTTATGCAGGGGTACATGGCAATGAGAGAACTGACACAGGCCTCTAGAGCACCCATAGTGGGGACACTGGACATGGATAAGGGGAAGATACTAAGGTTCATTTCCTGTATGTATTCTTTTATGACTTTGTAAGCTACCTGTCTGAGTAAATGAGTGCTCCACAAAAGCATCACACATGTAAGTCTTCTCTCCTGTGGTATTCTTATATGTCCGAAAGACAACTGCTCTGAGTAAAGGCTTCTCCACAGACATCACACTTGTAAGTCTTCTCTCCTGTGTGTATTCTTATATGTTTTTTATAGAACAGTAAATGCTGCACCACAGACATCACACTTGTAAGTCTTCTCTCCTGTGTGTATTCTTATACGTTTTTTTTTATAGACAACTGCTCTGAGTAAATGCTGCATCACAGACATCACACTTGTAAGGCTTCTCTCCTGTATGTATTCTTTTATGACTTTATAAGCTTCCTGTCTGAGTAAATGCTGCTCCACAAACATCACACATGTAAGTCTTCTCTCCTGTGTGTATTCTTATATGTTTTTTAAAGACAACTGCTCTGAGTAAAGGCTTCTCCACAGACATCACACTTGTAAGTCTACTCTCCTGTGTGTATTCTTATGTTTTTTTATAGACAACTGCTCTGAGTAAATGCTGCACCACAGACATCACACTTGTAAGTCTTCTCTCCTGTGTGTATTCTTATACGTTTTTTTTTATAGACAACTGCTCTGAGTAAATGCTGCATCACAGACATCACACTTGTAAGGCTTCTCTCCTGTATGTATTCTTTTATGACTTTATAAGCTTCCTGTCTGAGTAAATGCTGCTCTACAAACATCACACGTATTCTTATATGATTTTTATAAATAACTGCTCTGAATAAATGCTGCATCACAGACATCACACTTGTAAGTCTTCTCTCCTGTATGTATTCTTTTATGTTTTTTATAGACAACTGCTCAGAGTAAATGCTGCACCACAAACATCACACTTGTAAGGCTTCTCTCCATATGTATTCTTTTATGACTTCGTAGACTATCAATCTCAGTAAATGCTGCTCCACAAACATCACACTTGTAAGGCTTCTCTTCTGTATGTATTCTTTTATGTTTTTGTAGACTACTGTTCTGTGTAAATGTTGCATCACAGACATCACACTTGTAAGACTTCTCTCCTGTATGTATTCTTATATGTGTTTGTAGACAACTGCTTTGAGTAAATGCTGCTCCACAAACATCACACTTGTAAGGCTTCTCTCCTGTATGTATTTTCTTATGACTTTGTAGTTTTCCTCTCTGAGTAAATGCTTCTTCACAAACATCACACTTGTTAGGCTTCTCTTCTGTGTGTAAAATTTTATGTTTTTGTAGATTACCACTCTGAGTAAATGCTGGTCCACAAACATCACACTTGTAAGGCTTCTCTCCTGTATGTATTCTTTTATGTTTTTGTAGATTACCACTCTCAGTAAATGCTGCTCCACAAACATCCTTTTTGTAAGGCTTCTCTTCTGTATGTATTCTTTTATGTTTTCGTAGACTGCTGTTCTGTGTAAATGTTGCATCACAGACATCACACTTGTAAGGCTTCTCTCCTGTATGTACTCTTATATGTGTTTGTAGACAACTGCTTTGAGTAAATGCTGCTCCACAAACATCACTCTTGTAAGCTTCTCTCCTGTATGTATTCTTATATGTGTTTGTAGACAACTGCTTTGAGTAAATGCTGCTCCACAAACATCACACTTGTAAGGCTTCTCTCCTGTATGTATTCTTTTATGTTTTTGTAGATTACCACTCTCAGTAAATGCTGCTCCACAAACATCACACTTGTAAGGCTTCCCTCCTGTATGTATTCTCTTATGACTTTGTAGTTTTCCTCTCTGAGTAAATGCTTCTCCACAAACATCACACTTGTAAGGCTTCTCTCTTGTATGTATTCTTTTATGTTTTTGTAAATTACCACTCTGAGTAAATGCTGCTCCACAATCATCACATTTGTAAGGCTTCTCTCCTGTATGTATTCTTTTAATTTTTGTAGACTAACACTCTCAGTAAATGCTGCTACACAAACATCACACTTGTAAGGCTTATTTCCTGTATGTATTCGTTTATGTTTTTGTAGATTACCACTCTCAGTAAATGCTGCTCCACAAACATCACATTTGTAAGGCTTCTCTCCTGTATGTATTCCTTTATGTTTTTGTAGAGTACTGCTCAGAGTAAATGCTGCACCACAAACAACACATTTGTAAGGCTTCTCTCCTGTATGTATTCTTATATGTGTTTGTAGACAACTGTTTTGAGTAAATGCTGCTCCACAAACATCACACTTGTAAGGCTTCTCTCCTGTATGTATTCTTTTATGTTTTTGTAGATTACCACTCTCAGTAAATGCTGCTCCACAAACATCACACTTGTAATGCTTCTCTCCTGTATGTATTCTCTTATGACTTTGTAGTTTTCCTCTCTGAGTAAATGCTTCTCCACAAACATCACACTTGTAAGGCTTCTCTCTTGTATGTATTCTTTTATGTTTTTGTAAATTACCACTCTGAGTAAATGCTGCTCCACAATCATCACATTTGTAAGGCTTCTCTCCTGTATGTATTCTTTTAATTTTTGTAGACTAACACTCTCAGTAAATGCTGCTACACAAACATCACACTTGTAAGGCTTATTTCCTGTATGTATTCGTTTATGTTTTTGTAGATTACCACTCTCAGTAAATGCTGCTCCACAAACATCACATTTGTAAGGCTTCTCTCCTGTATGTATTCCTTTATGTTTTTGTAGAGTACTGCTCAGAGTAAATGCTGCACCACAAACATCACATTTGTAAGGCTTCTCTCCTGTATGTATTCTTATATGTGTTTGTAGACAACTGTTTTGAGTAAATGCTGCTCCACAAACATCACACTTGTAAGGCTTCTCTCCTGTATGTGCATTCTTTTATGTTTTTGTAGATTACCACTCTCAGTAAATGCTGCTCCACAAACATCACACTTGTAATGCTTCTCTCCTGTATGTATTGTCTTATGACTTTGTAGTTTTCCTCTCTGAGTAAATGCTTCTCCACAAACATCACACTTGTAAGGCTTCTCTCCTGTATGTATTCTTTTATGTGTTTGTAGACAACTGTTTTGAGTAAATGCTGCTCCACAAACATCTCACTTGTAAGGCTTCTCTCCTGTATGTATTCTTTTATGTTTTTGTAGATTACTACTCTCAGTAAATGCTGCTCCACAAACATCACACTTGTAAGGCTTCTCTTCTGTATGTATTCTTTTAAGTTTTTGTAGACTGCTGTTCTGTGTAAATGTTGCATCACAGACATCACACTTGTAAGGCTTCTCCCCTGTATGTATTCTTATATGTGTTTGTAGACAACTGCTTTGAGTAAATGCTGCTTCACAAACATCACACTTGTAAGGCTTCTCTCCTGTATGTATTCTTATATGTGTTTGTAGACAACTGCTTTGAGTAAATGCTGCTCCACAAAATTCACACTTGTAAGGCTTCTATCCTGTATGTATTCTTTTATGTCTTTGTAGACTAACACTCTCAGTAAATGCTGCTACACAAACATCACACTTGTAAGGCTTATCTCCTGTATGTATTCGTTTATGTTTTTGTAGATTACCACTCTCAGTAAATGCTGCTCCACAAACATCACATTTGTAAGGCTTCTCTCCTGTATGTATTCTTTTATGTTTTTGTAGAGTACTGCTCAGAGTAAATGCTGCACCACAAACATCACATTTGTAAGGCTTCTCTCCTGTATGTATTCTTATATGTCTTTGTAGACAACTGTTTTGTGTAAATGCTGCTCCACAAACATCACACTTGTAAGGCTTTTCTCCTGTATGTATTCTTTTATGTTTTTGTAGATTACCACTCTCAGTAAATGCTGCTCCACAAACATCACACTTGTACTGCTTCTCTCCTGTATGTATTCTCTTATGACTTGGTAGTTTTCCTCTCTGAGTAAATGCTTCTCCACAAACATCACACGTGTAAGGCTTCTCTTCTGTATGTATTCTTTTATGTTTTTGTAGACTGCTGTTCTGTGTAAATGTTGCATCACAGACATCACACTTGTAAGGCTTCTCCCCTGTATGTATTCTTATATGTGTTTGTAGACAACTGCTGTGAGTAAATGCTGCTCCACAAACATCACACTTGTAACGCTTCTCTCCTGTATGTATTCTTTTATGTTTTTGTAGATTACCACTCTCAGTAAATGCTGCTCCACAAACATCACACTTGTAAGGCTTCTCTCCTGTATGTATTCTCTTATGACTTCGTAGTTTTCCTCTCTGAGTAAATGCTTCTCCACAAACATCACACTTGTAAGGCTTCTCTCCTGTATGTATTCTTTTATGTTTTTGTAGATTACCACTCTCAGTAAATGCTGCTCCACAAACATCACACTTGTAAGGCTTCTCTCCTGTATGTATTCTTTTATGTTTTTGTAGTTTTCCTCTCTGAGTAAATGCTGCACCACAAACATCACACTTGTAAGGCTTCTCTCCTGTATGTATTCTCTTATGTTTTGTAGTAGTAAATGCTTCCACAAACATCACACTTGTAAGGCGTTCTCTCAGTATGTAATGCTCTCAGTAAATGCTGCTCCACAAACATCACACTTGTAAGGCTTCTCTCCTGTATTTATTCTTTTATGACTTTGTAGTTTTCCTGTCCGAGTAAATGCTTCTCCACAAAAATCACACTTGTAAGGCTTCTCTCCTGTATGTATTCTTTCATGTTGCTGTAGGTTATCTTTCACAAAAAATGATGCACCATTAATGTCACACTTGTAGGACTTGTCTTCCTCTATATTCTCATGAGACTGAGTGCTTAAATCACTGCAAGCAACAACAGCTCTGTCAGTCATAGAATGCTGAACATTTATCTTACTGGCAGAAAATGGTTTACTACAATTTATGTTACAGACTTGATTTTTGCAAACTGATGTATTACTATATAGGTTGTCAAACATTTTAACAGTCCTTTCCTGACTGTTGATGAGGTTCACTGATGCTTCATTACAAGTGAGTCTCAGGTTGATGCTATCTTCTCTTGCTACATCAGTAAAAGTGGCATCTTCAATCGTATTCACTGCTTCATTCATGTTATCTCCACTGTCCTGTGGTAACACATTCTGAAGATCACTGCATTTATTATCAAACTCCCAGTGTCCATCTCTGTGTACTGCTTTCATATGCTCATCCAGGACATCAAGTTGGAAGAAATGAGTGTTGCACAGGTGACAAGAATAAACACCTGTAATAATAAAAATAATGAGCAAAGATAAAAAATGAATTGCATGTCTTATATGTTAAGTTAAAATTTGTTAGCAAAATGTAGCAAACAAACAAATTAGCACAAACTCCTGATAATTGTGTGACTGTTATTCAGGATCAACATCATTGCACTCCAGGCAAAACCATTGGTGCTAATTCTTCCCTAGCAAATGTTGAAGTGTATGAATGCTTACTGTACTGTAGCATCCTGATTGTATACAAGTTGGATGTATCCTTGCATACGTTATACCAGCTAGTATTATATTTGGTGCTACATTCCAGCTATCTTAGCCTTGTTGAATCATCTACTGCCATGTTGTTTTCTAACAGATGATCATTAACTGTCCTCAGTATCTCTCCATTGTGCAGGACCAGTGTTCCCACAATGGGTGCGCATGAAGTTAGTCTGTCAGCACTCTTAATGCCATGCCATACACCTGAATGACTTGTACAGTCAATTCACACCAGCTTCTGAAGATTCAAGACCTCTATAAATGTTTTCTCCTTATGCAACAGACATCCATTTTGAACCTTTAAAAGCATGGACTGAGAGTGTGACACAATAACTACCCTGGTTACTGCAGTAACAGCCTCTATCTCCATTATGTATATATTAAGCAAGTTTAATTAACATTTGTAAATAGATTTAATTCTCTAAGAAAGGCACACTCGCTGCTTAGTATTAAATGTTATACTGTGCATATATTTAAATCATGTAAACTTATCTAGCCAAAATATGAATTTAAAATAATAACATTGCTGTTATATATACCTTTCTCATCTCCAGATAAGCATAACTGTTGTTGACTTTCTGGAATGTCCAAGAAGTCAGTATACTGTATCTCAGTTTTAGTACAGCTGTTGCCACAATCAGCCTGAAACAAATTTTAATCAATCAGGCATTTATGACACATCATCATTATTACTTCTAGCTCCCGAAACAGCCTAGGTCATCAACAAATGTATGCCAACTCCTCTTGTTGTATACTATCAGCTCAAGGTGTCTCCATGACTGACTCATTTCTTTGACTTTTGTATCCAGTTCTCTACTATGTGCGTTTTTGAGTCTCCCAAAACCACTTTTACCCTGGACATTTCAGAATGCTATAAACTAGAGCTATATAATTGAATGGCCTTGACACTGGAGTTGAAGATTGATATGTTTGTTTTGGAATTGATTTCTCTTTGTATTTGTGACACTTGTAATACAAAAGATTAAAATGTAGGGGAGAGATGTTTTTCTGTAATCATTTTCTCATTATTGCTATCACTCATGCATACATACAAAGACATACTCACATGCACATACACAAACAAAACAAATACACTTATGTTTACATGCACAGACAAATGCTCATGTACATACTTATAAGCACACACATATACAAATATACATAGCACAATTTTTTTCTACATGAAATAAGACCCCATAAGTTCAGAGTGAATTTTCAAACTCAAAAAACCATTTGAATTGTTTGTGTCAAAAACAAATAAATAACTACAACACTGAAATAACAAACAAGCATGTCTAATAACGCCCCTTGTAGTGTCTTGGATCTCTGATGAGATAAAGAAAGAGTGGGAATATTGCTCCCTCAGGATGTTGTACAAGGCACTATTATAAGGCTGATCATGAGACTGGCAACATCATATCAAATAGCTACAGATACCATCACAATAAGAGCTTGTGAATGTTTAGTGTAAGCTTCCTGTAGTAGTGGTTCTATCCTCCATAGGGGATGACCAGGACAATGGTGACATATAAGGTCAATGACCTGTCTGTTTGTATAAACAATGGTACATACAACATATAAGGTTAATTAACTGTCTGATAAAGCTTGTCTTAACAATGATATATACAACATATAAGGTTAATTAACTGTCTGATATTGTTTGTCTAAACAACTGTACATGCAACATATAAGGCTAATTAACTGGCTGATATAGTTTGTCTAAACAATGGTACAAACAACATATAAGGTTAATTAATTGTTTGATTAGGTGTCTGAGTGGTTTAGATGTATGGCATCCACCTTGTATTCAAGAGGTACCCTGTTTTGAGTTCCAGTTGAGGGGTTATAATTTATTGAAATTTTTTTTTTTTTCAGAATCAATGGTCCTAATTATGTCATACTCCCCCCTGGTTTCATGGGTAGTGAGATCAGATGCCTATCCTTCTCGAATAAGGGCATAACATAGGAGGTACCGTGTGGAAGTTGTGCACGTTAAAAATCCTACAGCAGTTGGAAATCACATGGCTTATCAGGCCGCTGCCCTGGCAAAATTTAAATATTAGGAAACCTACCCACCACAAAAAAAAATATTTATAGAATGTGTGATTCCTATACATTATATACACATACTGGGATTCTCGCTGGTGCTATGGAGTTTGTGAACTGTGCTGAGATTCTTCTTGTGTGATCTAAGGGAGGAGATCAGAGCACTGATGGCCATGTCTGTGTGCAATGAAAAGTCTTTAAAAACAAAACCAACTGTTTGATATAGTCTGTCCAAACAAGAGTACATACAACATATAAGGTTAATTAACTGTTTGATATAGTTTGTCTAAACATTGGTACATTCAACATATAAGGTTAATTAACTGTCTGATATAGTTTGTCTAAACAACGGGGGACACACATATAGGGTTAATGAACTTTCTGATATAGTTTGTCTACACATTGGTACATTCAACATTTAAAGTTCATTAACTGTCTGATATAGTTTGTTTAAACAACAATACATACAACATCTCACCTCAGTATTAGCATTATGATTCTGGAAGCTTTCATTATACTCCTGTTTATATTCATCAGAACCTGAATTGTGATTACAGTAAATGATATATTTTAATTATTACATATATTTTGACTGATTTTTTAATGTGTTTTGATAATCATTTACCTCTACACCTCACGGTAGAAGGGGAATGACTAAGTAAGTAAGATAATCATTTATGGCTATTATAAAGTACAAGAATGTTTGAAAAAAAAAATAAAAACAGTACTGTCTACATTTGCATAAACTCAGTAAAATGCTTACTGGCATAAAAATAAACTCACAAGAAGAAAATTTGAAAGTTTAGACTATTTCTTCTTAACAAGAGGAGGTTGTTATTGACAAATAACTTTAGCTTGTCACCCTTTTGCAGCTAATGCCAAGTTGAAGAATGTGTGTGTGTTCTGAGGCAGCTAAATGGTATTGATTAAAGTGTGTGTGTGATTGGTGGTGAATAATCAATATACCCTTTCACTCCCCAAAGAGCATAGGCCTTCAACAAATACATGCCAAGTTCTCCTATCCCATGTTAACATAGGCCTTCAACAAATACATGCCAAGTTCTCCTGTCACAAGTTAACATAGGCCTTCAACAAATACATGCCAAGTTCTCCTGTCACATGTTAACATAGGCCTTCAACAGATACATGGCAAGTTCTCCTGTCACATGTTAACATAGGCCTTCAACAAACACATGCCAAGTTCTCCTGTCACATGTTAACATAGGCCTTCAACAAATACATGCCAAGTTCTCCTGTCACATGTTAACATAGACCTTCAACAAATACATGCCAAGTTCTCCTGTCACGTGTTAACATAGGCCTTCAACAAATACATGCCAAGTTCTCCTGTCACATGTTAACATAGGCCTTCAACAAATGCATGCCAAGTTCTCCTGTCACATGTTAACATAGGCCTTCAACAAACACATGCCAAGTTCTCCTGTCACATGTCAACATAGGCCTTCAACAAATACATGCCAAGTTCTCCTGTCAAGTTCTTTCCATGGTTTCTTCATCAGTTTCATTTGTCTCTAGCTCTCTTCACGTGTATTTAGTCTACCTCTGCCTTTCTTTCCCTGGGGATTTCAAAACAAGGACCCCCTTGTAATGCTATCAACAGGTTTCTTCACTGTGTGTCCTATCCATTGGCAGCATCTTTTTATCATCTCTTGTTTCACTGAAACTTGTCAAGTTCTTGTCATCAGTTCCACATTTGTGACTTTGTAATACCATTTCAAACTTTATATTCTATGCAAGCTTCCATTTATGAAAATCTGTAACTATTTTTTGTTGTTCTCCATCTTACAGAGCCATACAATAGGACTGACTTGACATTTGAGTTGCAGATTTGTATCTGCTTTCTTGTTTGTCCTGTCTTCTATCTTGTTTTTGGTTTCTGTTTTTTATCAATGCCTTGTGCTGATGTTCTCTTTTTCCAAGTACTTCTCCACACGTCTTGTTCCATATATTTTTTACTTGTTGCTAGTGGTCTTCTGTATCTGCTTCATCATCCAGTTGTTGGAGTAATAAGTATGTGTTGGATACTGTGATTGAAACTTTGTCTCTTATTTCTTGATTTCTTAGATAATCCACACTATTCACAATTTTTTGAGTTTTATTTTTGTTTTTGCTAACAAAAGATGGTGATCTGATTCTGCAGCTGCTCTTCTGTATACCTTTACTTCTGGTAATCATGATCTATACTTCTTATTTATGGTTTGGTCATAACCATTTTGCTCTATGCATTCTTGTATGTAGAAATATGCTTCCTCCTATAGCCAGTTGATTTGTCATACAGATGTTTATTAATAGTAGTGGCAGTTAGTTTTAAGTGTTGAGGTCTAATTAGTGTATGTGCTTGGTGAGTCTGGTGTATTCTGTTATTAGTCGGAAAACACAACTTTTGGGGGTGGGAGACATGTCAGATATTTTAGACAGCAAATACTTACAAAGCCAGTAGTATAATATACAGAACTTGAATGTATTTTGTGAAAAATAATACTAATAGAATATAGTGTGAATTTAATGTATATATCGGACTTCATGCATTAACCTTGAATATTGGTGCAAATTATATTTTAAAATTCATTTTAATATGTTCACAGCTGTATGAAATAATGCTAGACATTAATCATAAAAGCACTCATGTTTTAGAACAGTTTCCTAATTTTACTGGCACACTACTGCACAAAGTACAAATACAATTAAAATTGTTCTTTGCATTTAATACAAGAAGACATATTTTTACCTCTGTTTTGCATTTCTAGCATCTTTTGTGAGCTAGAAGGTAATAAGGCACATGATTTCTTAAGATGTTGTAAAGGGGTGGGGGACTTCTAGAAAAATTAAGAAGCACTGGTTCAGAGAAACACTTTGAAAATTGATTTAGCTCTATGACCAAGATTGTTGAAAAGGACATCACAGACATACAATCATCAAACATGCATAACTCTTCAACATTGTCAGATTGCAAGGATATGGAAAAGAAATTAACAAAAAAAAAAAACTTAGCCAGGAGGGCTTGCAGCATTTTTGTTTAGTTAATAAAAGAAAATTCTGTTCAATCCATAATAAGTTATAATTGAGATATAAAGTATTTAGTATCTGCAGTTTTAGATTTAATTGTCTACATAATGCACACGATCTTGCATATTCATGTCTTCCGTTCAGATTTTAATCCAAGACATACAAAAGCAAGGCCCCCACACCAGTGGCATAGTGAAGGGAGGGCAGGGGTGGAGGTCACCCTGGACACAGAGGGCGTGACATAAAAAATTCAGGTCGTTTCTCTGCAAATGCAGTTGTCCTAATAAAACAATTCAAATTTGTTCTGTTTCAATAGATTCTGTCAATGTCATTTCTGACTTCAAATCCAAAGTATTCCTCTTCTTTGGCTGTATGATCACAACTAACATTAGTGAGCTGCAGTACGTCCTCTCTAGGTAGAAAACCTAGATGCCAAATATTTTTTCCCAAAGCCCATGTTGTACAGAAGCAACTCCATTGGAGTTTGAGAGCAGAAGCTGTTACAGTCATTTATAAAAGAGTTGATGAATTGGCAGATCTACTTGAGAAGCTTCATCAAAATGTTTTTAATTTCACATTAAAGCTTTGCTTTATTTCTGGTATCAAATTCTTGGAAAACAGTGACCACATACAAAAACGATTAAAAGATCCATGAAGGAGCATCATAGATTTGGAGTCTCTCGAAAGAGAACTTAACAAAACCAGTGACATTGTTTGCAAAGAAGCAGTTTTAAATGTAAAGACCAAATGTGAAAAATAGGACAGCACAATATTTATTAGACATCTTCCACTTCTCACTCTGAGGATCCACACAGATTACAATTGACATGAAGTCCATAAAAAAGGTAAAGGTAAAGGATCCCGTTACACACCCATTGAGGCATATTGGAAATATGGTGTTAGGCCCATATTTTCTTGACCGTCTACACTCTAGGAGTGATGTGGTCAGCATCACACCGGCCTCCTTAACCTTCCCAGAGTTGCTCTGGTACCCATTTGGGGTTGGGTCGACCCAGGAGCCGTTTGTAGCCTAAAAAAATCCCACCTCATCTGGGAATCGAACCATAGACCACTGCGCTAGGAAGCCAGTGATGAAATCCATAAGGCAAACTATATTGGGCCAACAATTAAAGTTTGTCCTTACACTTTGAAATCATCTGAACATTGCACTTATTTGA
This sequence comes from Oreohelix idahoensis, assembly GCA_024509875.1. NCBI lineage: Eukaryota > Metazoa > Mollusca > Gastropoda > Stylommatophora > Oreohelicidae > Oreohelix > Oreohelix idahoensis. Next base: position 25,787 of record JAMPIV010021823.1, on the reverse strand, counting down.
AAATAGTCCGACTGAGTCCGTGCATTACACAATAATAATTATCATATTTATGACATAGCCAATAAAGTCTTCATTGTCTTTGAGATCTTCATGGAGGCACTGCAACATCCACCACACTTCTGTCTTCTGTGATAGGCTCTGGGGCATCAAGCTGTAGATTAGGTGCCGCCTTGGTAACTTGATCCATGATGGCTTTGTTGAGTAAAATGTCATCATAGCTGTCATTGGTGGGTGGTCTGATCTTCACGAGACTTCCCGGTCTTAACTGGTTTTGATGCTTCCTTACATTCATGTTGTTACTCAGATGAAATGTATACATCATGCGACTGATAGTTCTTATGATGAGACCATGCACCCAAGGATCACATTTTGAGGAGTAGTTCCTTACCTACACAGGGTCTTCAATTCTGAATCTTGAGCCTTTAACTCCAGCTGTTATACTTCTTTGTTCTTGCTGAGGTAGAGCAATGACAATTGTGTTCTTGGCTGATGCCTATGTAACAACTCAGCAGGGGAATTACCAGTGATAGAATTTGGTGTTGTCTGATAGGCAAACAGTAGTTCATCTAGAGCTCAGTGTCATGTCTTTCCTCTCCAGTAAATCTTTGCCATTGAGGTTTTGAAGGTGTGGACAAAGCGTTCTGCCTCTCAATTTGAAGCTGGATGAAATGGGGGCTCTCATTAGATGCTCAATTCCATGTAGTAAACAGAATTGTTGAAACTTGACCAACGTAAACTGTGTTCCATTATCTGAAACAATTGAGTCAGGAAAGCCTTCGTGAAGGAAGATCTTAGTTAGAGCTTTTATTGTTGCCTCAGTTGTCAAGGAATGCATAGCTCGATGGACCAAAGTTACATACCCCTAACTGGATAAATTTACTGCTGTCCTAATAAATATTGGGATTCAGAAGAAACCATTCATTCATGACTACTGGTGTACATCTGCAGAATTGTATACACTTGGCCTAGTCATATGTTTTTTAAGAAATAGAAATGAAGCATTATATCATATAATGCTTCATGTCTCTAATAACACTCACAAGGACAAGAAAAGATTGAACCATTTATGAGCATTTTGTTATAAAAATTTCAGAATGCATTTCGCTCATTCCAAAACCTCAGTTTGGATGAAACAGACTTAGGGTACAAAAGCAGATGGCAATACAAGCAATTATTATAATCCACATGAACCAAGCAGATATCACATAAAAGTCTTTGGTTTATGTGATTCAGCAACTTGATATGTGGTGAACATGTTCATATATTTTGGTTCAGAGACATCATATGATCTTGAAGTGGATTCAAACAGTGGCCAAGCTCTAAAGATTTTTCAGACCCCATTACAGCCTTTGGGTACAGACTATCATTCATTTACTGAGAGGAATTATACCTCAAAAGTATTCATGACATCTTACTGAAGAAGCAACAATACTACACTGGCACTCACAACATTATCTTAAGAAATTTTCAATTGAAATGGAAGACTCTGCACCTTAGTTATCTTGAATATAGATGGTACATGACACAAACAAGCAAGATGTTGTGTACAGCCTTTAGAGATAAAAAGACCAAGGCATCAGTTTTCCATGTGTTTTCTCAAGCCTAAGTAGAGACCATAACCACATGGAAGCACATTGTAAAGCTGACAATTATAGATGAATACAAAAATTCAATGAATGGGTATGACCCTCTGAACCAAAGACTCGGCTATTATAGAATAGTGTACATAATAGAAAACTTTTAAAATAATTTGAAAAAAAATTTTCTTCTGATTGCTTGTAGCAGAGGAGGTGAATGCTTCAATGTTATACTGTTTTCATTATGCTGTAGTTCAAAAGAAATCCGCTTCACCAACTAACTGATGCTTCTGCTGCTCCGAGTACCCTAAGTATCCAAGAAAATGTAGCTATACTGATATTATTAGACCTCAAGCAACCTCAGCTTTCAAGAACTTTTGTGACACAAGACATCTTATATGTTATACAAAAACAGATAAGAACTGTGTCCTCTGCAGCACACCTGTCTGCCATCAGCACGCCTATCATTATTGCACTGGGTGTCAAAACCAGCCACAATGTATTTATGACTACCATGAAAGCATATGAATAGTGGCAAAATTATTCTGTGAAACATAAAATATGACTTGGTATATGTAAATAATATTAGTTATAGTAGTTTCATCTTTGGCTTTTACAGAAATATGCGGTTTTGGAAAAAAAAAAAAGAGTCCTAAAAATTATATCTGTGAAGTGATTGTGACAAAAAATGGATGATGTGTTTTAAAATGGATACACATTTACTTAATCATATTTTAAGGTTATTTTCAATCAGGTCTACACTTCACTAGACACAGACACTTTTTCACATAACAAAATAGTTTTAAAATATTTCATGGGATTTATAAACCCTTTTCCCATATTTTTATTTACAGCACATGAAACTACTGATTCAATGTAGGTCCTATATTTTTACTGCCTGTTTTCTAAACAACATTTAGGGGGAAAATGCTCCATTTTAGGTGATGTATTTAAAAAAAAAAATATGCGCTTCTCTTTAAAATAAAATTATATATGAGTGTGATAATGATACAAATGTGTAGATATGTTTCAAACTAAATGTGTACTGATATTCTGAACCTATTATGGCCATAGATTAAACTGGACCTGAAATATTTAAGTGAAGGACACATCTGCACTTCACAATAAATAACACACATACTTTCTTATAAAATTATGATTTAAAGCATTTCACAAGATTTTTCATTCAATTTCCTATATTTTTTATTTATACCAAAAGACATAATAATAATAAATTCTTTAAGCACCAAACACGGCGCATAAGGCAGAAACCAGTGCTCTCCAGGTTGTTCGTTGTGACGCCACTCCTCTTAGCTCTTGCACATTATTTAGGCCCAACGTTCTTCCTTCTCTTATTATTGTTCTTCTGAGTGTTTCTTTTGGTCTTCCTTTTTTCCTCTTACCCTCAGGAACCCAAGTGAGCGCCTGTAGTGGTATTCTGTTGTTTTGCATTCGTAGGACATGACCGATATATGACCATCGTCTTTTCCTTATATAGTCGGAGACATATTTCTGCCTAGAGTCTTCTCTTATTTGTCGATTAGTCTTGAATTCTTTCCAACTGATGTTCATGAGTTTTCTAAGACATTTGTTCTCGAATGTATTCAGCATGTTCTCCAATGATTTTGTTATTTTCCAACTCTCACAGCCGTATGTTAACACTGAGATAACATTTGAATTAAACAGACGAAGCTTGGTATGTATATTCAATGATCGTAATTTCCAAATGTTAGATAATCTATTGAAGGCGCTAGCTGACAAAGCAATTCTAGTATGGATTTCTCTTGTTGTGTCACCATCCTGAGTCATTTTACTGCCTAAATAATTGAAACTTTCTGTAGTTTTTCCCCGTTCAAGATGATATCAAAGGTCTCGTTAGAAAAGTTCATAGATGGAGGTGAAATTCTTTTCTCACCTTAGACGCCGAAAGAAAAACATCAGGAATGTGTATATTTCGATGGATAGTACCATGTTATGTTAAATTATAGAATAAAAGATACACCAGAGTATCTAGTGGTGTAGATATTTTCCTATAACTGACCTCGAAACCCTCGAATCGGTCGGTTGGATAGGAGGGTTGATCAGTGAGTTAACAATTCACTATCGTAAAACAAGCTATTGTTACCGAAACAGAACCAGGCTCGACAGTAAACATGACTCAAAAGACATAGGCCTACTGAAATAACATATATATCTACTGCTTGTTTTTAAAACATCACCTGAAGAGAAATTCCGTACCAATTTTTTTAAATAGAAATATGTGGTTTTGAAAACAATTTTTTTTTAATTAATAAAATTACATCTTTGAACTGACTGTGATAAACATGTGTAGATAAGTTTCAAACTAAATGTGCACTGATATTCTGAACATTTTATTGCCAATTATATATGTGTTAGTTCGCAATTTTACTCTTTATTTTACTTCGGGAGGTTGTTTTATTTATTTATTTTTTTTCCAGTCAGGTCTAGGCCTACACTTCACAAGACTTGACAGATAGGGCCTACTTTTTCACACCAAATAACAATTTTTAGCATTTCACATGATTCCTCAGCCAATGTCACGTTTTTATGTACTTTTAAAAATAATGTAGGCCTAGTGGTTGCTTTATGTTTTGCCTTCTAAGGGTGAGGCATGTTAATTTTAACTTAGGCTAAAATCCGTTGGTTATATCTGAATGCAATTCGCCAATCGCCCTTAACAAATAAGTGAACTCTGTTAACAGAAGAGCTGGGTTGATGAAATATAATCCCGGGAAAGTACTACTATTCATATGATATATACACAAAACAAACGAAAACATATGGGCCTAAGGTTAATAAGTGACAATACTATTAATAATAACAATAATAAAACTTGAGAAAAGAAATTCAACGAAATAGGAAAATCAACAAAAATTAAAAAATAATTTAAAAAACAGCAAAATTATGGACTATGCATAGTAGCCTATAAGGAAAGACAAGGGTTAAAAAAAAAAAACACCAAATTAAAAAGAACAAATACTAATATAAATTAAAACCAACAATCGCAAAAGACAATAGGTATGTAAATTTAATACAAAATTCTGAAAATAAAAGGACTCTAAATAAACTAATTATAACACTGTTTCGTGGGAGCCGCGCTGGTGTAATGGCTTCGGCGTTGTACTGGTGACCAGGTGTTCATGGTTCAAACCCGGGCGTCAGCGTTTGAAGGAATGTTTACGACCGGAAATTTGACTGAATATCCTGAACGGCTCCTATGATAAACCCTCTGTGGATGGGAAGGAGCGAAGCTCCTGACCGGGTTGGAAGGAAAGTCCTCAGGTCACCCAGCCTCGCAATGACATGTCATTGGGCCGAAGGGCTGAAAGCCCAATTGCCACTGGTTAAGAAAAAAAAAAAAAACGAAAAAAAAAACAGTTTCGAGCTTTGGCAAAACATAATAACGCCCGAGAAACACTGAGGTCACTTTGAATATTAAATTACAAATCCAACATTTTTTTTTTTAAATATTAATGAAGAAAAATATCCAGTTCAACCTCTAATGGGTTATAATTAGGATATATATTGTTTTCAATTCCAAATAATATGAAAAACTGCCGATATGAGAATGTGGCATCACATTTGTCAAATCATTGGAAATAGGAACAATCACAATTGTGCTTATAGGCCTACGTTAAAAAAAAAAAAAAATCAAGAAGAAACTCTGAACAAGAATAATATTAAAGTGAAGGGGTGTAAAGGCCTGGCGGTTCCAGTTATATAACTGACTTTAACAGATATTTAATTGACTTTCATCTGTTAAAAGTCATAAGCATTGGAATAACAGCATCAGACCTTCACATTCCCAGTCACTATATATTAACATTTGTTCGTGTTAAATATTGTTTGACTATATTATGCAGTTCCCTAGGTCTGTCTACTCTTAACACCTCTTCTATATTTATAGGTAAGTTGGATGCTTGCAAATAATCTAATATTGGTATTCTCATGTGTTCATACCTCTTACATTTTAACAAGAAATGTTCTATATTATTGTCATACTGCACAGTTAGGTTCTTCTATTCTGAAATAGCCTTTTCCCAGCTGTAGTCTGAGAAGTTTCTTATTACTGGGAATTTTCAATTCCCTAGATATCTGACATTTTCTTGTTGGAGCCTTGAACTTCTTATATGCATGTTTTTCTTTCAGATTTTTATCCCACTCTGCTTTCCATTCATCGGTTATTAAATCTTTAATTAAGCTCTTAATCTCTGATTTACTCATCCCTACATTTATTAGATTTTTATCCGATCTACCTTTCTTGGCTTCTTTATCTGCCTTTTCATTTCCCTCTATGCCAACATGTGAAGCTATCCAAGCTATTAAGACTGAACATCCTCTGGAATATAAGTATGTAGTAGCCAGAAATATATCCTCCGCTACGTCAGGTCTACTGCATTCTCGTAAGTTTCTTAGTGCTTTAATTGTTGAAAGAGAGTCAGTTAAAAATGTCAATTTCTGGTGAGGGTTATTAGAGAAGATCTCTAGTGCTTTTAATACTGCCATCATCTCTGCAGTGAAAATGGAAGCAGGGCCTATTTTCCGTGATGCTATATTCTTTTGCCATTTTCCATATTGGAATATATATTCCTCTCCAATTTGCCATCTTCTCCCTTGGATCCATCTGTGTACACAGTAATGCTGTCTTTTGATATTTGTTGTATATATTTATTGGCTGTGTTTTTAATATTTTCTATATTATTTGATTTGTTAAGTATTTCTGCTAGGTGGTTGTCCATGTCTGGTTTCTTGATCTCCCTGGGTGGAATTACTGGCTTGTATTCACAACTGCTATTAATTTATGTAATTAAAGTAACCAGATGGACAATTTCTTCCATACACTTTCATCCTGTAGGATATCTAGTGGTATTAACTGGATTGGCCGGCAGCAGGTAAAAAGCTGTATGTGCTGGGTGAGACTTATCTAACACAACTCTGTTTATGTAATTTAGTCTTAACTCCTTTCTCTGTAATTCCAAGGGTAGAATTCCATTTTGTCATCCATTTACATACTTTATTTATTTGCTTCTGTAGATCCTTATATAATTTTGGCAGATATCTCCCAGTCCTCCATATAGCAACATCATCTGCAAACTGTGACAATTTATTTGTTATATCATTAAATTCCTCACCTAAATCATTTACCATTATTGTAAAAATTGAAGGAGACATTACTAATCCTTGGGGTATTCCATTTTGTTGTTCATACAGTTCTGATCTATCATTGTTTACCTGAACAGTGAAATATCTATCTTGCAGAAAATTCTCTAAATAATTATATATATTACCAGTTACTCCTATCTTCTTCATTTTAAAGAGAGCACCCTCTCTCCAGCATTCATCATTAGTCCTAGCTATATCTAAAAATACTACCACAGTTGTCTTTTTTTCTTTTGAAAACCTAATTTTACTTCATGTTCCAATTTAATTATCTGATCCATAGTGCATCTGTTCTTCCTAAATCCTGAGTTTGACTATATAAATTATTTTTTTTTTCCAAATAAAACTTTAATCTTTTATTTACTATGGTTTCTAATATTTTACCTAGGTGGGAAATTAAAGAAATTAGTCTGTATGAACTGGCATCATGGGCATCTGTTTCTGGTTTTAGTATTGTAATAATTACTGCTGTTTTCCATGTTTTGGGAATTTTTCCTGTATTCCAAATTTTGTTAAAAAGGGATGTTATAATTTCTATGGTACTTTTTGGTATGTATTTCAAAATTGCATAGCTCAAGATGCCATCCCTTGCTGATGTATTTGTTTTGTCCTTTATTGTATTTTCAACTTCTTCCATTGTAATATCTGCATTTAAACATGATAAATTTTCAGTATTATAAGGTACTTCTATACGGAGTTTTTTAAGAAGTGTTGCTCTTCTGTTGACTTCAGCCTGTCCTAGATTTTCCTTAGAACTAACTCTATGGTAGTACCTGGCCAGCACCTCTGCTTTCTGCCAGTCTGTCTCTGCCCTTTCAGATCTTTTTATATGAGGTATTATCATATATTTAGTTCTGCCTAATGGCTTTTAACTTATTCCACACATCTGTTGTAGAGTTATTTGTAAGGTTCAGTGTTTGGCAGAAATTTCTCCAATGATTTTCTTTTGCCTTAAGTATTATTCTGTTTGATTCATTTCTTATAAACATCTAAATTATCTTCAGATCTATGCTTTCTATATTCTTGTAGAGCTTGTTTTCTTTGTTTTTGAATTTCTGTACATCTAACTGTCCACCATGGTACTGGGTTTTTGTTCCAATGTTCATTCTTTTTTGTTTCCTTAATGTGGTGTGGAATTATGTGTTCTGGCATATATGCATTTGGTATATGTTTAACAGCTATTAGCAACATTTCTTTTGTGAGATTATCTGCAAATACATCTATATTTTCATTTTCTATATTATTCATCTTTATCTCTTCCATTTCTACCTGAAAAGCTACCCAATTAGCTTTATTGTAGTAACATTTCGTTTTTTCTACCAGTTTGTTAGGCTTGTAATTAACTTTTAGTGTTATTTCAATGGGTAAATGATCTGAATTTGTATCCCCAATAACTTCCCATGTTGCATTAGCAAGATTTGGTGTTACAATGCTTATATCAATAGTTGTGTCTTGCTGATTTGCACAAGGGTTAATTCTTGTTACTGATCCATCATTCAGTATTATTAGTTCATTGTTTTCAACGACGTCCAACAGTAGTTTCCCTGATTTGTCTATTACATTGCCTCCCCAAGCTGTATGATGAGCATTGAAATCTCCCACTATGATAGTTCTGTTGTTTATTCTTGTATTCACGTCTGAGATATCTCTTTTGTTTATTTTTCGGGACCTCAAGACGCCGCAATAGAGACCGCAGTCAGCGACTCATAGCTGGACTGCCTGCGTCAGGACCAGCGAACCAGAGCTGGTCAAGACCGCACTCCACCTCCACGTGGTGGTCCTGGAGACAGTCTGCAGCTGTGCAGGCTGGCTGAGCGAGTGTGGATCGAAATGGGAAGGCAAACCCGGTCCTAAAAAATGCCGTGCAGAAGTCGGATGTGTCGACCGAAAGGTGCAGGTATCACAGCTACGTTGTAAACAGACACAACGCAACCACCGTCCTTTTCAGGGCGAACGAAGAAGAAGAAGAAGAAGTTTATGTTTTCACTTGAACAGTAAAGTTAACTATTTTTATTTCTTCTAACTCAAAAGACACTGTTATAGTTATTCCTTCAAAATGTTCTGTTCTAAATGAATCTGTCAGTTATTATATATGTTTTATTAGGCTAACTAGAAATGCCACCCGCCTCCTCCCCCCCCCCCCCCCCCCCCTCCCCCCCCCGCTCCCCCCCCCCCCCCCCCCTCTCCCCCGCCCCTCCCCCCCCCCCCCCTCCCCCCCCCCCCCCCCCCCCCGCCCCCCCCCTCCCCTCTCCCCCCCCCCCCCCTTTTGAGTTTCTGTCCTATCATTTCGAAAGACTTTATATTCAGGGATGGTAAAATGTTGACTCGGATTAAGATTAGTCTCTTGAATGGCAAATATTACCTTAGATTGTTTAAACATGCCTATTAATGCTGGTATATTTGTTTGGCACTTCTGCAATTCCAACATGGAGTCTCTAGTAACATTGTCCTGTTAACAACGAAATTGATAAACAACATCGGGACCAGAAGACGCAGCAATAGAGACCGCAGTCAGCGACTCATAGCTTGACTGCCTGCATCAGGACCAGCGAACCAGAGCTGGTCAAGACCGTGCTCCACCTCCACGTGGTGGTCCTGGAAACAGTCTGCAGCAGTGCAGGCTGGCTGAGCGAGCACGGATCGCAATGGGAAGGCAAACCCGGTCCTAAAAAATGCCGTGCAGAAGTCGGATGTGTCGACCGAAAGGTGCAAATATCACAGCTTAGGCGTAAACAGACACAACTCAACCACCGTCCTTTTCAGGGCGAACGAAGAAGAAGAAGAAGAAGAATAAACAACATCGAGCGAAAGAAATTGTGCACCGTCATGGTCACCTACGCCAACCAGCACGGTACTTGAAGATGACAAAAGGTATATATTCTTCCCATCTATTTATAAATAATGACAATTTTCGTAACTTACACATGGATTCTCTCCAGCCCTGCGCAAAGGTATTGTAGTTGCCAGTGTTGCCAGTTTCTTTTAAAAAAAAGTAAAACAGTGCATTAAGGTAGCCGTAGGGTAGAAAAACTAATTTTTCTTGTATATAACTTTACATTTTGCATATATATGTCAAAGTGTTCCTTGGTAAGAAACAAATCGAACCGTAGGAGCGATTGCATAATTGTGCTAATTAGCTATTCCAAATGGCCACCGCAAAAAATGTTACTTTTAAACCCACATAACATAATTATTTCTCAACATTTAGAGTTGAAATTCTGTGCACAAGTCCACAAATGAATGCACTATGTGCTAAACCAAAAATATTTGGGATATAAAGAAATATAACATGTCCTATGTGTGACCATTTGTAAAGAAAAAAAATGGAAATTTATCGAATCTCATTAGTATGCAAAACATCTGCAAAAATAAAACGAATTAAGAGGGCACAACACAATTTGCTTCAGAACATGGTTTAGGTTGTCAGGAAACACTCTGCAAAGTTTCAGAGCATTCCAAAAATTCATTCTTGAGATATGGCATCTCAATATGTACCTGTCGTGCTAAAATGGGAAAGTGAAAAAAAAAAAGAAGAAAAAAAAGGAGAAATAATTTGTTAACGAAACGTTATATTGTGCACTTACTTCATCTTAATGACCTCCAAGAGTATACATATCCCCTTCCCTTTCTTCTGCCTTGTCAGTAATGTGGCATTTTAGTTTAAAGCCAATTACGTCAACGGTAATATAGTTTGGATTCAAATGGTAGAGTTTTCCAATAATGTTTTTTTCTGACAATAAAAACCGATTTTATAAATGATAATTGGTTTATGTTTTAATACATTTGACATGTCACTTTGAAAAAGGTTTTCTAATATGCATTCAGCTGCCTCAGTAAATGTGTTACACATCTTCCACCAAATTGTACAAAGAAATGTAACGACTGTTCTGTATTTTTCGCCAAGGGGGTCAGTTTCTGACAACTGATGCCAACATGTCCTTCAAAAAATGAACATGTCCAGAGTAGCATTTTGATGTTACCATTGATGCGTGCCGTCTAATAAAATATATTGTTCGGATAAATGTATGTGGCCAAAGTGAACGTAGGGTTACTCGACAGACACGGATCAAAATAAAGTCAATTAGTTGACAACAATTGACGATTCACAATTTAATGGCATTTGTAAAACAGCTCGTTGAAATTTATTCTAGCGCAAAGGCAAATGAAGCATTCTGCAGTCTTCATAAAGTCATCAGGCTATGGAGACGCTGTCCTTGCATTCTCTCAATTTTTAACATATTTATACAACAGACATCGTCGTCATAATATAATTCCAGACTGAGAATAAACTAGAAACACCTCAACATAGTATATATGATGCGCTAGCGATAGTAACACGGTGGAAAAACACAGCGCACTGCAGGAGCTCACACACGTGCGTCCGCTCACATTAAAACACAAACTGCATCTCTCTAGCAGACGATCACCCAAACTTCTGCTTCAGATTCTCGTCTGCTACCGTACCATGTCTGTTTGACGTTATTTCCTTTACTAGTGAGAAATTTACTTACTTACTTAGTCGTTCCCCTTCTACCGTGAGGTGTAGAGGTTTGGAAGAGAGAGCGCCAGGCTATTTTATCGGTTGTCTTCCTGCAGACCTGGTTCCATTCTAGTCCTCGGTCCTTCAAAGATTTTCTAATGTTGTCCTCCCAGCGGACTCTGTTTCGTCCTGGGGGTCTGGATCCCTGGCTCTTTGTTTCCCATGCTTGTCGTGGTAGCCGATCTTCTCCAATTCTGCAGACATGGGCAAGCCATCTTAGTTGGGACTGTTCTACTTGGGTCTGCAGGGGGTGGGATCTTAGGCCTTGACGTATCGTCTGGTTGTGGACCAAGTCTATTCTTGTTACTTCAACCACATTCCTCAGATACCTAATTTCTGAGGTTTGGATCTGGCTTTTGTGAGTTGTGGTCATTGCCCATAACTCGCATCCATATATCAAGACTGGGACATAAGTGGAGAGGTATACAGCCATCTTCGTTTTTTTACCAACCTCTCTCTTGCTGAGGAATCCTCGATTTATGGCCTGAAAAAGTCTCCCAGCTGCTGATTTTCGATTAGTGAGTAATTCTGTATAAAAATATCAGAAATGGAGCTCTCTCGAGCTAACAATAATACATACATAATCGTTATGAATTTTAATCATAATATCTCCCCCCCCCCGCCCCCCCTCCCCACAAAGTTTTCATTATTTCCGTGGTGTGGGTATAAAATAGAGTGAAAAATGGTAACATCAAATGTCAATGTAAGTAAGAACTAGAATAGCACCCAGGTTTCTGCCATAGGGTAGGCAATTTAACACTATAAGTGTGAACATTGGTATATGAGCCATCGCCAATGTCTACTGAGGACAAAATCCATTTACCACCAACGTGAGGTAGCCATGACTAAGTGTCCACAATATCTTAAAAAATGATGGTAGCAATACATCAACTCACATACCTCACACCGTCCAATATTGTGACAGTGCTGGGACTTCTTTATATAACTAGGTGACTGAGGCAGGCCTAGTCGTAGTCTACTCGAACTGGCAGACTATGTCTTTGACTTTATCTTTGACTTTATCTTTGACTTTATCTTCCAAGTAAGGTTATCTCTTTACTGGCCCTTACCGCCAGAGGTGATGATTCTTGGATGAGTTATGGTTTGGTTGTTTTATCAACCCAGGTCACGTTCTTCCATCCTTGTTGTTGTGTAGCGACTAGATCGTATTGTGGCGTACCATGATATTAATTTTTGTTGTGCTATTACTCCTTGTAGTAAAATCTGCGAGAATAATCGCTCATTTCAGTAAGATTTTAGTCAAAAAATGATAATAAATAACCTAGCCCGCATGTGTCTGACGGTTGGCATCTTCGACGCCAGCAACGCTGCCTTTTGTGCAGTGCTAAAGCCTATAGAACGATTCCACGGTAAAAATCTAACACGCGTTTTAGTTTCGGTTTCGAAAACGTACTACCAACCTTTAACATTTTGCCAGATCTGCTGCATACATTTGGCAGCCAAGACTTATAATTAACGATTTGCGGAAGTGTGCCGCAAAATAACTATCTGAATTAACGTATTCTGTCAACTTTAACGCTGGTAATAAGTAGTAATCCTTACATTTTTTGGTAGTGTTACACGATACAATACAAATTATTAACGCCAATTCTTAACCCGTCACGCCAACACCCCGCTTCGCTTGATAGTCCGCCATGCATATATACACATTGCGACAAAGCCAACAGAAGCAAAACACGCAGACAATTTTATTGCCTCCTCGCGGTAATGTTTCTGACGTCACAAAAACAAGTTAGTTATTTGAAAAATAGATGCTAGCGAGAGGGGAAGATGACCGTCTTGTGTAAAATATTTATTTGACGATGACCGGGGACAAAATTGAAAATCTAAAACCATAAGGAAACTGAACATAAAAAATATATGGTAGTATAGCTTAGAATTCACTGAGCAAGAATGTGTTTTAAATAATATGATAGTCCCAGTATTAACCACATTGTTGAGAAAATACTAAATGCCTACGAACGCACGACCAGACAGACTGTTGTTACTGCTTGTTTTTTTCTTAACGTTAGTGGGGACACCGGCTTAGAAGGGAGGCATTGAGGTAAATTCAAATTAGCTGGGGTAACAAGAGTATACGAGGAGAGGGAAGCGGTAGGAAAATTGTTCCCAAAAACTAACATCGTTGCATTGGCATAAACTAAAGCGGACTGGCCAATCGACTACTAGACGCAGAGTATGTTTGGATTATTTTTGTTTTTCAAAAACTGCATTTGAATTCTGGTAGTCGCAAGCTTTCGATTGGAGAGTGCTACTAAATATTAACAAAAAGCTTTCACTATTCATTGCCAGTTGAACTGTATTTTTTATTCAGATACGCTGAGAACAGCTGTGATAAATTTAAAAGTAAATTAAATAACTATATGAGTATTTCACAGTCTGGACGGAGCAGAAGAAACTGAGGCCATTTCTTTGCAAAGTCAGCGTCATTTGTTTATATTTCTTGATTTGTGGTAAGAATGCTTTATGAATTTAATATGTTTAATCCCATTACCAAAGTTAGATACTGCTATTGGGAAAAAGTGAAGGACGTGCCGGGAGCAGACATTGTTGAGTCCTCACGTTGAAATGTATCAACCTAATGTATGTTGTCATGATTATGTTTGAATATTATTGTATTAGAGTATATTAGTAAGCCTCCGTGTTTAAGGAACACTGTTCAACATGCCTGAAGCATTTATATTTAAAAAGAAAAAGATGAGAAAAATATATATAAAAAGCAAATGTGGTAACCCCACATTATATTATTGAGGAAAACTATGTAAACTTACAGTGGCGTATCTGCCATAGGGACCTGAGGGGTGGTCACAGCAAGGTGGGAGTCATGAAAAATTAGGGGATGAGTGCACCTGAAATGCACGCGAGGCTGACCCCATACCCACGTATGAAATTAAATAAAAGAATAAGTGATCAGATGTAAAAGGCCAGGGTGTCCTTTTGTTGCAGAGGTTTCGTTTCCTGTTGCCAGCTGGTGACAGGAAACCCGAGGAGTGACGATAACGCCAAGAAGTCTCCTACACTTTACGCATGCTGTCAAGAGATAACAGCAGGAGCTTGGGCGTGTGACGTGATATCGATATTTCTGCAACTACACAATATCTTATCTTTTAACAAGAAACCCCAAGTGATATGTTAAGGACCTGGGTACATCTGACAGTTTCGGTTTAAATAAACCTTGGTTTTTCAAGTCATACTCAGGACTTTTGTGGGGTATGATGACATTACAGCCCCTCATACACAGTGACTCTCCCTCTTAGAAGAATATAGTGTAAACTGTGAACATTCCAACAGGAAAGACATATATGAACTTTGTAGTTATTTGGGCAGATTGTCCACACAATTTTAGTTAATCTTTTATGTAGTTTACATAAAAATCTTGTCCTCATTTTCAAAGACCTGTCCAAACGATATGACTGGACAGGCAAAATAAATTGTAAAAAAAAAATTAATTTAACGAAAAAACTTAACCACAGGTTTTATTCACTTCCTCATAGAAACTTAAAGCGTTTTTGTGTTGTGTACCATCATTTCATTTCTCCCCTAGACACTAGGTACACCATACACCAGACACTAGAGCCAAAATAATGACCGTGTGAGATCTAAGGAGGTAGCGTTAGGTTCCCTGCACATAATTCATCATCATCATTTATAGAGTCAGGGGCCTACATGTGCTTGACCTCACACGGTTAATACATACACGGATTTCATTCTTTTAGGATACCATCATAACCTCCCCAGCAAAATCTAACTTTGCTACATAAATTGGGGGCTCGTCCGGGATTTGAATTTCTCCTAGTACTACATACATTGGGGTCTGGGTCTTAGCATAAACAACATTCTATTGTCCCAGGGAATCCCCATAATCATTATTGCCCAAGATTTGGGAAGTCAAGAAACTGTCAGAACCCAGAATTAATTAGATAAATTTATAACTATTTAGAATTTTTGTTAGAACATTTTGCATTTATCAGAATGGCAGATCTGGCCAAGTTTCGATCTGCGGCTGTTCAGACTGCAAAAGAAATGAATATGGAGGGTCAAATCTTAATTGACTATGTCACCTCAGAATGTGATAAATTTATTACAAGGGAAGAACATAGGTTAGCTTACGAAAGGAAAATGCAATTAGAAGATGCTAGGGAGACTAAGAAATTAGAGGCTGATAGGGAGGCTGAGATTAAGAGGCTGCATTTGGAGGAAAAGAAACTTGAGGCTGAGGCAAAGAAACTTGAGGCTGAGAAATAAGAAAGGAGATTGGAGGCGGAACGAGAGAAAGAAGAAAGGAGATTGGAGGCGGAACGAGAGAAAGAAAAAAGGAAATTGGAGGCATAAAGAGAAGAAAAACGACTGCAGAGGGAAGCAGAAGCAGAAGAAAAAAGATTACAAAGAGAACTTGAGATACGACTAAGGGAGTTAGAGCTGCAAGGCCATGCTCCTGAAAATGGAACTAGCCCCTCCACTTCCGACTCAGCTGCAAGCCAGGGGGTCTCCTCATCAGCCATGGGGTTCCATTTAGATTACTTTGTGGAAAAGGATGATGACATTGAGTCGTATTTAAGCAGATACGAAATATTAGCCACTACTTATGGGTTAGAAAGAGAAAAAATGGTGTGTAAAGTTGTCTCAGGGTCTTCGGGGAACAGCTTATGAAGTGTTTTCCAAAATGAGCAGGGATGACCAAGACAACTATGACATGTTGAAGCAGGCTCTTCTGTTAAGATACGAAAAGAATGGAGAGTTTTATAGAAAGAAATTTAGGAATGCCAGGATACTGTCGGGTGAGACCTATCACCAGTTCTCCGCCCGGTTGGAGGCGTATATGGAGAAATGGGCTTCTTTGGGGAAAACCCAAGATCTCAAAGAGATGATACTCATTGAACAGATGAGAGAGTCCATTGCTCCAGACATGAGAAAATTTCTCATCTAACAGGGCGCGGAGAGGCTGGGTGAGATCATAAATGTCGCTGAGAGGTATCAGTCAGCCCAGGCAGAGGTAGCTGGTATCAAGAAAAAACCAGTAGATCAGTATAAGGCTCCTCAAAACCATAATAAATTTGATAACAGAAGTAAGCAGAACTTTGATAGGACTCGGAATGATTTTAAAAATAAAACCTCACATTTCAATGACAGAAACAATGATGAAAGAAAGCATTTTAACCAAGGAAAGAGGTGGTGTAAACATTGTAGGAAGGACAACCATAACACCAAATTCTGTAAAAGTAAACCTTCTGGATGTGCTGCAATGAGAAGGGGGAACCAGGAAGTAAAGGACAAACCTGCTGGAAAGCAGGAACCTTATCACCCCCCAGTTTGTGAGGATGTTGTATGCAATGAGGTCACCATAAGGTGTCTCTATGATACATGTCTAGATTTTGATGCTGTCGTGAGCGCGCACTTGGTGAACCTGATAAGGTCGTTATATAGGGGAGCTGATAAGGTTGAGCTGGTTCTGTATTTTTATTTAATAGCGAATGCGTGCTTCGTCCGTTTCTCATCTTGGAGTAAGGGTCAACGTTATATTCATTCATCATTTGTTGAATATCCAAGAATACATTCGTTCCCTTCGGAGCTCATCATTATATTTACATATTTTTCTTATCAGAAGAGTTCTTCATTTGCATAATCATCAACATTGGCAAATGCAGCAAATAGCTGTAACATATCGATGTGATAAAGTCCTCAATTCAGAGTCCATGAATTTATTTACAGTTCACACACAAGACATTCACGTAGGTATACATTCACATATAGATCATTTGAATTTACTTGCATAAATATTCATGTCCGTCCGTGTCATTATGATATCAATAAAACTACCGTAACAGAACCCAGATCAGTATACCACAGAAACAGTGGAGATACAAGGGGCGACCAAGGACCTACCACTCATGAAACTTCCCATTGCAAGGATAACAGTGAAAACTTGCTATGTGGAAATGATAATCAGAGCAGCAGTGATAGTCGCACCCATCTACCCTCTGATATTGGGGTGTCGTTATGTCTACTTGGGAAATCCCAAGAGACCGGTGGTCTTGGCAGCTGTCCAGACTCGATCACAATCCAGAAAGGAAGAAGATGAACCTATAAATACTCATCCAGAGGAGATGAGAAAGGCACAGGCTGAAGATAGGTCACTGAAGCCGTGCTATAAGAAACTCCCAAAGAGCCATACTCCTCCTAATAAAGGAGAATTCTATATGAAGAATAAATTGTTATATAGGAAGGCCGGCACTGGTTCAGCTGGTCACGGGCAGCTGGTTCTTCCCAGTTCATATAGGGAAAAGGTAATGGAGTTAGGTCATGCTATCCCCTTCAGTGGTCACATGGGGATTAGCGCAACAGGACAGCGTATAGCTTGTCATTATTTCTGGCCAGGGATAACGGAAGACATAAAGAGATATGTAAAATCCTGTCCCGAATGCCAAAGAGTAGCTCCAAAGCATTGGACTGCTCCAGCAACTCTTGGGGAAATGCCCATTGTGGGAACCCCTTTTGAGAGAGTTGCAGTGGATATCGTGGGACCTCTCACTCGGACCAAGAGGAGGAACAGTTACATCCTTACTCTGGTAGGCACTTGTTCCATGTGGGGAGAGGCGGTAGCCCTGTCATCAATCGATTCGAAACATGTGGCAGAGGCATTACTTACGATATTTACAAGGTTAGGATTCCCGCATCAAATCTTGACTGATAATGGCTCTCAGTTCAAGGGGAAACTAACAGAAGAGGTTTTCAGGTTGTTCCAAGCCAAGCACTTTCATTGTAGTCCGTATCACCACCAAGGGAACGGCCATGTAGAGAGGTTCAATGGGACTCTCATTTCTATCCTGAGAAAGCTGGCACATGAGAAACCTGATACGTGGGACCACTACTTGCCCGCCGCATTGTTTGCGTACCGGGAAGTACCACATAATTCAACCGGAATGGCACCCGCAACACTGTTATTTGGGAGGCCAATAAAAGGTCCTTTAGAAGCTTTGTTAAGGACCTGGACAGATGAGAAGGCAGAGGAGACTGTTACCTCATCTTATCAATATGTGAACGAACTGACCACTCGTTTAAAAACTAGTTGAAAACTGGCAAATGATAATTTGAGACAAGCCAGGAAAAAGCATGCTGCTTATTATAATAAAAAAGCTAAGGATAGGGAACTTGCAGTAGGGGAGAAGGTGCTTCTTCTATTGCCAGGCAGCAACAATAAACTTCAGATCAGATGGCATTGGCCATACACAATTTTGGAAAAGTTATCCAGAACAAATTATAAGATAGACAAAAAGGGAAAGGAAAAAGTCTATCATGTGAACCTTTTGAAGAAATATCTGGACAGACAAATCCAGGAAGGAACATACCTATTGGCCTTGTCTAATGCAACCGAAATGAAAAATGACCCTCTCTCCTCATTCGAATATCCACTGAAACCCAGTGAAACGTTTGCACAGGTGAAGATCAGTAATCACCTGACAAAAGGACAGAGGGAGAAGGTTCAACAGGTCCTTGAGAAACATACAGATGTGTTAACGGATAAACTGGGGCACACCAATTTGTTGGAATATGATATGAAACTACTAGACCCAGCACCCATCTGTATGAGGCCCTATTCTTATCCTTTCGCTAAGGAAAAAGCTTTGAAAGAGGAGATAGATTATTTGTTACAAGAAGAGATTATTTCTCATAGTGAGTCTCCTTATAGTTCCTGTGTGGTTTGGTTGCAGAAACCATCGGGAGAACATAGACTGCATAAATTACAGGAAACTGAATGCTGTCACAGAAGGTCAGGTGGATCCATTACCTGATTCTACTCAACTATTTGCTAGGCTGAACAAGGCAAAATATTTTTCTGCGGTGGATCTTAGCAAAGGCTATTACCAAATTCCAGTAAAGCCTGAGGTTCGACCTTATTTAGCATTTAGCACCTCGGAAGGTCATTATGAGTTCAACATGTTACCGTTTGGGTTGAAAAATGCCCCAAATGTGTTTTCAAGGATGATGCGAAAATTATTGGATCCCCTGAAAAATCCATGTATTTCGAATTTTATGGACGATATCCTCATTGCTACGGAAACATTTGAGGAACACGTTACCTCTTTGAATATGCTGTTTGATAGACTCAGAGAGGCTAACTTAACCGCTAGACCAACAAAATGTTGTATTGGTTGTAAAGAGTTGGAATTCTTGGGACATACTGTACATCAGGATAGCATGACCCCTGATCCCAAGAATCTGGAAAAACTGAAAAGAGCACCTAGACCACAAACAAAGAAAGATGTGCGATCTTTCGTGTCGTTGTGTGGTTTCTACCAAAAGTACATCAAAATTTTTAACTCTATATGTGCTCCTCTGACGGATTTAACTCACAAAGGTCATCCGGATACAATAAATTGGTCAGCACAGTGTGAATTGGCTTACCAGGGGTTAAAAGAGAAACTTACAAGCAGGCCAGTATTGCAATTGCCTGACTTGAATCAAGAATTTATCGTGAGAAGTGACGCAAGCAATGTGAGCCTAGGCGC
The DNA here is from genome assembly GCA_024509875.1 of Oreohelix idahoensis. Classification (NCBI taxonomy): domain Eukaryota; kingdom Metazoa; phylum Mollusca; class Gastropoda; order Stylommatophora; family Oreohelicidae; genus Oreohelix; species Oreohelix idahoensis. Next base: position 5,961 of record JAMPIV010021823.1, on the reverse strand, counting down.
TACATTGTTGCAAAGGTCCTTCTCACAAGATGGGGAATTGAACCCAGTCGCTTATGCAAGCCGCAAGTTGAACAAGGCGGAAAAAAATTATTCAACAAGTGAAAAAGAATGTCTAGCTTTGATATGGGCTATAAAAATTTCCAGATTTATTTATATGGCAGGACATTGGTGGTCCAAACGGATCATTCACCACTCGTATTCCTGTCACAGGCCAAGCATGAAAATTCCAGATTATTGAGATGGTCCTTGTTATTGCAGCCATACTCATTTCTGATAGAATATATTCCCGGTCCTCGGAACGTAGGTGCAGACTTTTTAAGTAGACATCCTTTTGATGAAGATCAGAAAAACGCGTAAGACTTCATTGAGCTAAGTTATCTCGCAGATTATAACCTGCTAATGATTGCATGTTTTAGGATGGGAGGTGTGTAGTAAAATCTGCGAGAATAATCGCTCATTTCAGTAAGATTTTAGTCATAAAATGATAATAAATAACCAAGCCCGCATGTGTCTGACGGTTGGCATCTTCGACGCCAGCAACGCTGCCTTTTGTGCAGTGCTAAAGCCTATAGAACGATTCCACGGTAAAAATCTAACACGCGTTTTAGTTTCGGTTTCGAAAACGTACTACCAACATTTAACATTTTGCCAGATCTGCTGCATACATTTGGCAGCCAAGACTTATAATTAACGATTTGCGGAAGTGTGCCGCAAAATAACTATCTGAATTAACGTATTCTGTCAACTTTAACGCTGGTAATAAGTAGTAATCCTTACATTTTTGGTAGTGTTACATGATACAATACAAATTATTAACGCCAATTCTTAACCCGCCACACCAACACCCCGCTTCGCTTGATAGTCCGCCATGCATATATACACGTTGCGACAAAGCCAACAGAAGCAAAACACGCAGACAATTTTATTGCCTCCTCGCGGTAATGTTTCTGACGTCACAAAAACAAGTTAGTTATTTGAAAAATAGATGCTAGCGAGAGGGGAAGATGACCGTCTTGTGTAAAATATTTATTTGACGATGACCGGGGACAAAATTGAAAATCTAAAACCAAAATGAAACTGAACATAAAAAATATATGGTAGTATAGCTTAGAATTCACTGAGCAAGAATGTGTTTTAAATAATATGATAGTCCCAGTATTACCAAAATTGTTGAGAAAATACTAAATGTCTACGACCGCACGACCAGACAGACTGTTGTTACTGCTTGTTTTTTTTCTTAACGTTAGTGGGGACACCGGCTTAGAAGGGAGGCATTGAGGTAAATTCAAATTAGCTTGGTGTTACGCACAGAATTTTTTCCCAAGACTGTGTGTAATTAATCGTTATGAATTGTACATTTTAATTTGTTTGTGATCTAAGGCAGATAACCTTTGTTTAAACTATGGGTACATGGTACTATGGGGGTTAACTTCTCTTGTTGGTTGACTCGTTGGTTATCTTATCTTGTGTCTTGACTCGCTGATTCATTTATTCGAACGATGTCTCCTTATACGGTAGTATCAGTCAACAATTTCTTGGAATGATTGAAACTAGGGTTGAGTTTTATTCCCATGTCCATATAAGGCGTGATTTCTGAACATAGCTTTGTTGAAATGGTTCCTTCATCGTTTCGTTGTGAGTGTTAGTCAGATGTATGCGTTCTGCGCATGTCTAAACTTTAAGAAAGTTAGAATCGTCTTCCGCCCAGGGATACGACGAGATGTACTGAGCAGAGATAGGACGCTTCTGCGTCTGTGATTTTTGTTAGGGAATTCTATAGTCCTCCTGTGAGTTAGTTAGCTAACGAGGCTTTCCCTATATGATTCAAAACCGTCTGGAGGCGTATGTTTTGTGGTGTTGATTCTGAAGAAAGGTAATACCTCCTTTATTGAACTCTATGATCTACCTAGATGTTAGACATTTTGTCGATCTCTGCTCGCTTGTGTGTAACAGAATGGAGAGGTCCTTTTACTAGGAAATTTCACCACCGGTATCTTTATACCTGAGATATATATATATATATATATATATATATATATATATATATATATATATATATATATTATATATATATATATATATATATATATATATATATATATATATATATATATGATATTATATGTATATATATATATATATATATATATATATATATATATATATATATATATATATATATATATATATATATATATATACACGGGTCGCTCTAGGCCCAGGGAACAATTATTATGTTCTAGGATTTTCGCTATGCCAGCGATTGCACCTATGTCGAGGGTTAGACTTAGGGATGCTATAAAGGTCAGCTTGACCTGTACTCCTGAAATGCTATTCTCGTGCGGACAATAATAGACTTATCTTCTACATCTGATCTGCCAGCATCAGAGGAGTATTTATTATTATTTAATGAACATTGATGATATGCAGCTGACACAGTTGCAGGATTTTGATGCAGATTCATGAAGAAACTTTAGAATGCTGAATACATTGAACTATTGATGTCTATGATTTATGTAACGTATCTGTGCTTGTTGCGTCCAAATAAATGATGGAAACGTCAGCAGCAGTTTCGCACTTTTATGACTTCCACGTCATACCTCATGTTTTTGTAGATCTGTGAAGTTTCATCCCATCTACACCCACAACAACAACAACAAACCAATTAAGACACCTTGCACCTCAGTCTATTATATACCTGGTGTCGATAGGGGTGGTACCATACATTTGGCTACATTTCAGCAACGATTTGGACATACTACTGCAACGTTCATAGTGGCCAGTAAGCATCACCAAATCCACCCTTATCACTTGGGTAACAAGAGTATAGGAGGAGAGGAGAGCGGTAGGAAAATTGTTACCAAAAACTAACATCGTTTTGCATTGGCATAACTAAAGCGAACTGGCCAATCGACTACGAGACGCAGAGTATGTTTGGAATTATTTTTGTTTTTCAAAAACTGCGTTTGACTTCTGGTAGTCGCAAGCTTTCGATTGGCCAGTGCTACTAAATATTAGCAAAAAGCTTTCACTATTCATTGCCAGTTGAACTGTATTTTTTATTCAGATACGATGAGAACAGCTGTGATAAATTTAAAAGTAAATTAAATAACTATATGAGTATTTCACAGTCTGGACGGAGCAGAAGAAACTGAGGCCATTTCTTTGCAAAGTCAGCGTCATTTGTTTATATTTCTTGATTTGTGGTAAGAATGCTTTATGAATTTAATATGTTTAATCCCATTACCAAAGTTAGATACTGCTATTGGGAAAAAGTGAAGGACGTGCCGGGAGCAGACATTGTTGAGTCCTCACGTTGAAATGTATCTAACTAATGTATGTCGTCATGATTATGTTTGAATATTATTGTATTAGAGTATATTAGTAAGCCTCCGTGTTCAAGGAACACTGTTCAACATGCCTGAAGCATTTATATTTAAAAAGAAAAAGATGAGAAAAATATATAAAAGGAAATGTGGTTACCTCACTGTCGCAGAGTGAAGATAATTTGCCTATTTGAAATTTTCTGTCCATCCTGTATATTGCTTTATTTTCTGTCCATCCTAAGTTTCTGAAAAAAAACTGTTTCTCACGCACGTTAACTCAGGTGATACTTCGGTCAACCCGTTCAGGTCTGTTAGGATTTTCCAGACTCGTCTGTCTAGAAATGTATGGCCTGTTTTCTTCCTCATTGTTAATACTTTGAGCTCGGGAGCCACAGCACGTACAAGTGACATTCAATATGCAAACTAATTTGCGGCAATACTTTGGCTATCGTGGGAACTTTAAAAAATGTAGCGGGTAAATCTAAAATAATTCTTTCTTTAAGAAACTAGTTGTTAGACTTCATTTGGTGGTAAGCATACTGGAAGAGAAAGATGCACGTTCTTGTAAAGTAAAAACTGTGCATAGGGAGACTTGAGTTAAACAAACAAAGTGCCCTCTAGTTTAACTTACATAATATAAAATTCCGGAGCGGATTTATGCAGTGCAAGTCTTGTCTCGTATTGCTGAAAAGAGGTTACCTTTGGCCAGTGGCCATATAGTCCTCGTCCACCAGTCACAATAATTCTCTTCAATTATTTCAATTATTTCAATTACTTCAATTATTTCAAGTATTTCAAACATTCTCAACACCAAACCTCACCCTACCATACTCCACCCATTGTAACCATCCATCCCACCTTTGGAAGCAAATTCGGTATATGTGGATATCGCATCAACTGTGGATACGTTACACCAATCTTGGATTTATAAAATCGTATTCAGATTCTGTGCCCATTGTGGATACCTTATTCGAACAGTGAAATCGTTACACCAATCTCGGATTTATAAAATCGTGTTGAGATTCTGTGCCCATTGTGGATACCTTATTCGAACAGTGAAGTTAATTTCAAGCATTGGATTACGATATATTTTTCCAAGAGAACCCCGGGATATAAGTTGTTTCCAACATTCACACCAAAGGAACAAACATTCATTTACACACAAACAGTATTTCACATATTTTCCAGCAAAAGCTTATCAGGCCTGCCGGGAACTTTACTAACACAATTCATTCATAATCCTTGTTTTCACTATTGGTGTAATAATTTTTTCTTCTTTAAAATCCTCAAATTGTTGTAAGTTTGTTTTCTCGTGATAATCTTTATTATTATTTGCTGTAAAAAATCCTTATTGATTTATTTACATTTCTAAATTGAATAAAATTGAGTTAACCTCGATAGGATTGTTCGTTCAGTTCAGACTACCAAATCCTCAATCTAACTTTACTTCTTTACCCTACTATTTGTGATTGACACAGTGTGTGCAAAAGAGTAATATTGTCGCCAGAGAAAACAAGAAGAGCTGTGTGTGTGGTTTTCTTAGTGAAGAACTCACTGACTCAGCCTGTGCCTTCTGCCTATCTCTCTTGCGCATCACTATCACACTTCCGTGTGCACTATTGTCCATCACGCTTATACAGCTGTCAGGCTTTACCTACTATTAATTATATTTTCGTGCGACACCCACATTATATTATTGAGGAAAACTATGTAAACGTACAGTGGCGTATCTGCCATAGGGACCTGAGGGGTGGTCACAGCAAGGTGGGAGTCATGAAAATTAGAGGATGAGTGCACCTGAAATGCACGCGAGGCTGACCCCATACCCACGTATGAAATTAAATAAAAGAATAAGTAATCAGATGTAAAAAGGCCAGGGTGTCCTTTTGTTGAAGAGGTTTCGTTTCCTGTTGCCTGCTGGTGACAGGAAACCTAAGGAGTGACGATAACGCCAAGAAGTCTCCTACACTTTACGTATGCTGTCAAGAGATAACAGCAGGAGCTTGGGCTTGTGACATGATATCGATATTTCTGCCACTACACAATATCTTATCTTTAAACAAGAAACCCCAGGTGATATGTTAAGGACCTGGGTACATCTGACAGTTTCGGTTTAAATAAACCTTGGTTTTTCAAGTCATACTCAGGACTTTTGTGGGGTATGATGACATTACAGCCCCTCATACACAGTGACTCTCCCTCTTAGAAGAATATAGTGTAAACTGTGAACATTCCAACAGGAAAGACATATATGAACTTTGTAGTTATTTGGGCAGATTGTCCACACAATTTTAGTTAATCTTTTATGTAAACTTTCTTGTCCTCATTTTCAAAGACCTGTCCAAACGATATGACTGGACAGGCAAAATAAATTGTAAAAAAAAAATGAATTTAAAGAAAAAACTTAACCACAGGTTTTATTCACTTCCTCATAGAAACTTAAAGCGTTTTTGTGTTGTGTACCATCATTTCATTTCTCCCCTAGACACTAGGTACATCATACACCGGACACTAGAACCAAATAGTGACCGTGTGAGATCTAACATTAGGTTCCCTGCACATAATTCATCATCATCATTTATAGAGTCTGGGGCCTACATGTGCTTGACCTCACACGGTTAATACATACACGGAT